>CM052722.1:34818907-35027885 GCA_028551405.1 Uromys caudimaculatus | reverse complement strand
AAGAGTATTGGTATTAGGTCTTCTTTGAAGGTCTGATAGAATTCTGCAGTGAACCCATCTGGACCTGGGCTTTTTTTGGTTGGAAGACTTTTAATGACTGTCTCTATTTCTTTAGGCATTATGGGACTGTTTAGATGGTTTATCTGATATTTGCTTAGCTTTGGTATTTGATATCTGTCTAGGAAATTGTCCATTTCATCCAGATTTTGCAGTTTTGTTGAGTATAGGCCTTTGTAGTAGGATCTGATGATTTTTTTTAATTTCCTGAGAATCTGTGGTCATGTCTCCCTTTTCATTTCTAATTTTGTTAATTTGGATTCTGTCTCTGTGCCCTCTGGTTAGTCTGGCTAGGGGTTTATCTATCTTGTTGATTTTCTCAAAGAACCAACTCCTGGTTTTGTTGATTCTTTGTATAGTTCTTTTTATTGCTACTTGGTTGATTTCAGCCCTGAGTTTGATTATTTCCTGCCTTCTACTCCTCTTTGGAGTATTAGCTTCTTTTTGTTCTAGGGCTTTCAGGTGTGTTGTTAAGCTGCTAGTGTATGCTCTCTCCAGTTTCTTTTTGGAGGCACTCAAAGCTATGAGTTTTCCTCTTAACACTGCTTTCAAAGTGTCCCATAAGTTTGGGTATGTTGTACTTTCATTTTCTTTAAATCCTAACTAGGTTCTGTATCTCATAAAACCTACAGAATTACCCTACCACCACCAACAAAAATTAATTTGCAATGAAAACCATTATAGTCATTATAAAGAATTTTAATTTGAATTCATATTTTTTTAATACTGAAGCACAGTGATGAAAAGTAGCAGAACATTCCAGAAATTTTATTTCTTCTCCTGCTCCTTTCTGTCATATTTGTTAACTGCTTCAGGATTACTTCTTCTCTGAAACTCTCCACAATAATGCCTATATTCACGGATTCTTACATTCTATTATACTGTATATGTCAACAAAGTACACCTCTGCATTTACTTTGCTTTTATGTGGTCATCTCCAGTCAAGTTATTCACCAGAATAAAACTTCATAAATATATTATTACAGCTAGAATTATCCTTAATATCTGGAAGGATAAATATGAGAACACATAGACTTGATGTTCCTCAACTTGATAATGAAGGCTCTAAAATGGTGTGTGAATACTCATTAGGTTGGCTAATCTGGGTCAACTTTATGTATTTTTTCACATAAGTAAACTTGAGCATATTTTCAAATTTGGTTCCAAATCACTGATTGTTAGTTATATACTATTCTAAACTGTGGGCAATCTTAGCTAAATATTTTAATCTGCTTTTGAGGTATAATATTATAGTTTATAAAATGAATATAAAAAACTAATTTTTACTTAATATTTCACAAAGTCAGACAAAGTGATGTGTATGAAAGACCTCTAAGTTATTATTAAATGAAATGTCATTAAAACTCTTACTATATGCATGTTCATAAAAGAACATCCAAAAAAGAACATGCAATATGAAATGTCATACATGCTCCACTATGTTCATAGCAGCCATAATTATAATAGCCAGAAGCTAGAAACAACTCAGATGTCCCTCAGCAGAGGAATGGATACAGAAAATGTGGTACATTTACACAATGGAGTACTACACAGCTATTAAAAACAATGACTTCATGAAATTCACAGGCAAATGGATGGAACTTGAAAATATCATCCTGAGCGAGGTAACTCAGTCACAAAAGAACGAACATGGTATGTACTCACTGATAAGTGGATATTAGCCCAAAAGTTCGGAATACCCAAGTTTCACTTTACAGTAACTGTTGGACTGAGTGTGAGGTCCCAGATGGAGGAGTTGGAGAAGGGACTGAAGGAGCTGAGGGAGTCTGCAGCCCCATAGAGGGAGCAACAGTGTCAACTGGCCTGACCCCCCCACCCCAGTCCTCCTGGAGGCTGGACCACTCACCAAAGAATGCACATCGAGGGACCCATGGCTCAGACCACATTTGTGGCAGAGGAGGGCCGTGTTGGCCACCAGGGGGAGGAGAGGCCCTTGGGCCTGAGGGTGTTAGAGGCCCCAGTAAAGGGGAATGTCAAGGTAGGAATATTGGAGTGGGTGGGCAGGTGGGTCGGAGGTGGAATACCCTCATAGAGGCGGGGGAGGGGGAAGGGATAGGGGGTTTCCAAAGAGGAGACCTAGAAAGGGGGAAACAATGGAAATGTAAATAAAGTATCAAAAAATAAAAATAAAAAAACAAAAAAAAATCAAAACTGTCTCTTAAGAGACCTGGGTGATGACTGAACAGTTAAGAGGAGTTTTTGCTCATGGGGAGGACCAGAGTTTGTTTGACAAATGTTATCTCCAGTAACTGCAGCTTCAGGGAATCTCACAGCCTTTCCTTACCTCTAGAAGCATCTTCACATACACACACACACACACACACACACACACACACACACACACACACACACACACAAACACCAAACAGATAAATAAATCCATCCATGCATAAAATAAACAAATTCTAAACCAAAAAAATAAAATCTATTTGTAACATCAATGTTTTTCATTAGGTAAGAGAATAATTCCATTATTTATGTAGCTTTTGATAGTACAGGAATCATTGGTATTTGAGGAATGTTGAATTTGAGGTGTTCTTGAGACTTAGATGAAGAAATCCTCCATTTCAAACTAGATAAGCAATTCTAATTCAGATATATTTATTCAGGCTGACTATTACATTTTGTACCCAAAATAAAGAGATGACATCAGCAAAGAATGCTTCTTAGCTGCCTACTCCATGAATTCTTTCACTGCAGCTTGAATGCTCATTGAAGCTTTGCATGGTTATATGAATACATTTTTATCAGTATAAAGAAGAAAAGAGATATATCACTTAGCCTTCCATGAAATCCTCTAAAAATGGTAGAGGTTATTACATTTTTTCTACATCTAGCAAACTATAAAACACTCATGCTATTGTAAGGGGCTGAGACATTTGCTTATGTGAATTAAGGCCGCACTAATACATGAGTGATTTAGCCAATTGGTGAAACTTCTATTTAAATACTGTAAGGTAATGATACCAGTATTGATTTTCCTATGAGTAGATTTCTTTTACATGGACATGGATATATTTTTCTAGATATGTATAAAACATAGAAAATTGCACAGATTTAGAAGATGTAAGGATTTAAGATAGGTCTTTAAGAAACAACAGGAAATAAAGGGCAGGGGAAAGGAGAAGAAGCATTAAAAGACAAATTAACTATTTGATAATTACAAATTAATTACATGAGAGAAGCATAAGAATAAAATAAGATGAGGTAAAAAGGTGGTCATTGTACTGTGAGAGTATACTAAGAAATGTTTAACTAATTCTTTCCCATAGCAAATGTGATTTCAAGGATTAAACAGAGGTGACCAAGGAAGGAAAGAAAAGAGACAATGTGAAAGAGATGGGGAGGGGGGGAGAAACCATAAAGAGAATTTGAAGTTAAATAATACTGAATATGAAGAAAAATAATTCATACAACAATAGTGATTAAACAACGGACTGAGACATTTGTCAAATATGGTTGCTCAGAACCTGGGTACCTCAATTATATGGACAAAAATCTCAAGGTGACTATCATGAGGGAAGTGTATGATTTTTGAGTGTGGAATAAAATAAAAGCATATGAGGTCAGTGAGAATTTATTCTAGGAAATACTTGCTAGGTGGATATTTGACACTGGCTTTAAAAGAATTCACAAGTAATTCAAACTGCTAGATGAAAAGTTATCAGAGTCAAATCAATATATCAGTCAATGAAGTGAGCACACTTATCTCTAAAGATGAGTCACAAAAATTGACTAAAATTATGACAAAGTGTTAAACACCAGCAATCATGCAGAAATCCATATTATAAGACCCTACTGCTGAAAGCACCAAATGCCTGGGTATAGAGAAATTAAATTCGGACTGACTTTCACAGTGCCAGGAGATGCTGTACAGGTTTCTGGGAGGAAAAAGGTATCAATAGTCTTATTCCTCTGTGAACCCTTGCATCTATAAAGCTAGTTTAAAAGGTAGGGTGTGTCAACTGGTACAATAGTGCCATGATCGCCATGGGAATGGTGCATTTTAACTGAATTTCAGGAAACTAAATGAGGGAATTCGTATCAGGTATTGTAAACCTGATTAAAACACAAAGCATAGCAAAACAAAACAAATCCCTAAACTCCATGGTTAATGAGGTACTAGGTGCTAGGGGCAGATTTATTACTGTTGTTTAGCTAAATTTTAATGGCACAAAGCTACGTTCTTAATATGTATGGTTATTCCCGTATAAAAATGCTATTTTAATATAAAACGACAGCTGGAATTGGCAGGGGCAGGGGAGATTTGACAGTGATGTTGAAACCTAGTGCAGTGTGAACTTCCTGGAATCTATGAGGATGATCCTAGCGAGGACTCCTAGTAGTGTGGGATACTGAGGCTGAACTGGCTACCTTCTTTAGCTAGGCAAGCTATCCACTGGCAAGACTGGGTTACATTTTGTTGAGTTGTTGCCCAAGGGGGTCCCATGGGGATCCCTAAACAACCCATGCTAATGCAAAGGTCCTCTTCAGGCTACAGAAAGAGAAATCTGTACACCAAACCAGCCACAAAACCTTCCACCTACCATCTTTTCTGCCTGCAAGATATGCTGGAGTAATGGTGGCACAGACCATGAGGGAGTGACCAACCAATATCTGATTTAATTGATGCCCACACCATGAGATGGAAATAATGGCTTACACTGCTAGATTACCAGGAACCAAAGACTGGATGTCCCACATACCTATGGTAGAACCAAATATGGTTGGCAAAAAAAAAAAAAAAATCAATGAAATCATTTCTGATGATATTCTGGTATACCATAGATCGGTGCCTTGTCCAACAGTCACCAGAGAAACTTCCTCTGGCAACAGATGGGAGCAGGTACAGAGAGACCCACAGTAAGGCATTAGGAAGTGAGATTCTAAATTGGAAGTCTCCATTGCATCCTACTCCTCAGAGATTGGGGAACCCAGCAGAAGATGGAAAAGAAAGACTCTAGGAGTCAGAGGAATGGAGGACACCAGGAACATAGAGCCCACTGAATCTACTATGCATTGCAAACAGGACTAACAGAGTGAACCAGCAAGCATGGAACCTGCATGGACCTACACCAGGTTCTCTGCATATGTATTATGGCTATTAGCTTGACATTCTTGCCAGATTTCTAACACTGGGAGCAGGCATATCTCTGATTTGTTTGCCTGTTATTGATACTTTTCCTCCTCCTATTGGATGGTCTTGTCGGACTGCGATATGAGGGATTTTGTTTTTCCTATTGTATCTTGCTTTGGCATGTCTGGCTGTCATCTACTGGAGACCTATTGTTTTCTAAAGAGGAAAGGAAGGGGAATGGATCTGGGGGAGAGGGAAGGTGAAGGGCGCTGAAAGAAGAGGAGGGAGGGGAAACTCTGGTAAGGATTTATTGGATGAAAAAAGAATGTATTTTAATTGAAATAAATTTTAAAAATTGAGAATACTATTCACAGACTTTACTAAGGAAGCTTTGCTTTGCAATCAATGATGGTAATTCAGAGATGTATGGGTGCTGATGGTGCTGAGAAAATGTGACAGCTGAGTGTTCAGCTAGGGAATATCCAACTGGGGCCGGGTGATCCACATTCTTTTAGTTTATGCATTTTAACCAGTTGGTGTGTGTCTGCTTATCGTCATATATACAAAAGGAATCTTCTGTCAGAAGAATTGAGAGATGCTATAATCTATGCATATAAAGACTGAAAGCAAGTTAATCCAATGTCCATTTTAGAAGAATCATAGTAGTAGGTTCTTCATGGGGCCTTATGTACTATCTAATCGTAGTGTGTTGGCCTGATAATGATGCACACGAATTTTGTCTTGTGGAGCAGGCCTCAAATCTAGTCAAACCGTGGTTAGGTACACCCATAGCATCTATACACACTGTACACATGGCAGTATCTTTTCCAGGCACTGTAGTGCAGTGCTACAGTTTGATAAGACTATTGATTACTGCAATGGTAGTTGCATAGTATCTTTCAGCATAAAAAAGCTACCCTGTACAGATGAAGCTTCTAGTTCAGTACCAGCTTGATTTCTCCATCTTTTTTAAAAAGATTGAGTTGTATCTCTAGCTCCTCACCATCCTTTAAATTTTATTTGTGCTTGTTTTTACAAGGCCTTAAGTTTCAGCATTATATTATTTATTTGAAATCTGATTTTTGATATAGCCAATTAGTATTAGAATATTCTTCTTAGGACTGCCTTCGTCTGTAAGTAGTGTTTTAATTTACATTCGCTACGAGGAATTTCTTATCAAATTTGATTATATTGACTGAACAGACAATTTGGCAGAAATGCATTTGGGGGGAGGTATTTGTATATATTAAACATTTTTCTTATTTCTTACAACTTGCAAATGGTTTTTAATCAAGTATAATTTGATGATGTTCAGCATTTTTTCTAGATTAAGGGTATACTGCCTGAATTTTTTTCTGCATTTGGTTTGCCATATGCCCTTCTACATTTATTCATCTGCAACTTTTTGTTTATTTTGTTTAGTAGTATAAGATAATTTTAGATTTCTGTAATATCTACCCCATACCAAATCTTAAATAATTAATATAAACATTTTAACAAGTCTTCCAAAGAAATTGACTCAGTTTTCATAGAAACCAGTACTTTTCTCTATGAAATCCTATCCTATCAGTTTATAATTAATTATTTAAATTAGAAAATAGCAAATTTTGACATAAACCATACATTAACAATTGGAAAGTATTTTTATCTCATGGAAAGAGCCAACATAACAGTTCTGTGATTATATATTTAGTAAAAATAATTTTAAAATATCTATATTACTCTCTCATTTAGTTCAAAATCAGATTGATGGTGTTTTAAAATAAAGAACAAAGAACTTAGCATAATTTAATGAGTAAACATAATGGAAATAATTTAAGAGACATTGTCAGTCCAGTCAGTACAACAGAATATTTGGTCTACTTGGTCTGTTTTGCTCTAGCCTGCCAACTTGCCAAAAACATAAAATATGGCCTAAAAGAATTGACTATGAGGCTAATTTTTCAAAGTGTACTGATGAAGAATTATGACTGTCCTTGAAAGCTTTCAAGAGTCATCAGAGAACAGATGGGAAAAGACCAGCTTTTCCAAGGACACCTGTGGATAATAATATCCCCAAGATCTAACTAAACACTCCAAAAATAACTCTGCATAATATGGATTTAATCTAAAAAATCAGCTGGCTCTAGGCTAGATGAGGATAAAGTAACATTTTTCGGAGTTTCAGTTATTTCATTCAGAGTGTATTGGTGAATATATAGTAAGAATGATATAAATAAATGTACAAGTTCTTTGATTACAGTGCCAAATTTTGCTATAAGCAAAGGAAGGTGCATCTACCTGTCTCATAAGTGTATTATATTCTAGAGAGCAATGAAAAGATTATTAACTGAATTCATTTTACAGTTTTAAACTAAGAAAGAAAAAATCCAATTCTAGCATTTTGTTCTGCAGATCTATTCTATCATACGTAACAATGTCTAGTGTAAAATGTTAACTGTTCAGCTTAATTTGAATATGAATGAATATTCTCACTATTAGAGTTAAGGAAATGCCTACTGGATGCATAAATGTATCAATCTTTCACCTGAGAATTATGAGTTATATAGTTAGGAACAATATTTATTCTACCCTGATCTCAATGTATATGATCTTAGAATAAAATGAGTATACTAAAAGAACTGAAAGAAGTGTAGAGGAAATAGACTGGCTTGTACTTAGGAAGAGGTCAGAGTCATAGAACACTTTAATTGTGTCTTGAGAGAATTGGTAGGATTTTTCAGAAAACACACTTAAAGTGAAAAAATTCAATCAAAGCAAATGGACTTGGAAATGCTGAAGGAAAAAATACTGTATGATTTGATGATTCAGACATATGCTGAATTAGTGAAAGTGATGGCCAACATGACTGGAAAGCAAAGTCCATGTTCAGCTCCCCTGTTACTAAATGTGGCCAGCTCCAGCAAGTGGAAAGTTGGAAGGCTGCAACTGTGGTATTCATTGCTCTCCAAAACAGAGTCAGACTGTGCAAATCTGGATCTAGATTGAGGACTGTGGATTTGAATTTGCATCCAGGTTCAAACATTTGATTAGGTGTGTAATGCTGGTCAAGGTATTTGCCAGTTGATTTCTGTAATGACCCTCTATAAAATTAAAAGTGGAACCCAACAGATCGCACAGCTATTGCAAGGGTTATATGGGCTATAACACGACATGCTTGTCAGAATTGTGTATTATTACCACTCTTACTACCTCCCTTTTCCCACTATCACTATATGAATGTCTAGAAAGTTTAAAACAAAATTGTTTATGTGGAAATAATTATTGAACATGAGTGAACTGAAACAGATATGGTAAAATGAAGATGAGGCTTGCTTATCAAAAGTAGTTATTCTCAAACGTTTATGTATACATGCATATCCTAGGAACCAGATCAAACTGTAATTTGTTAGATTCTGCATTTTTTGGCAACTTACAGGGAATGTCTGGACTGGACCAGGCGTGATACTTTTGATTATCACGCCTGAAACATTTTTTAGTCAAATCTGAGTATGACAGGAAAGAACATAGGAGATAGAGCTTAGTGAGTAGATTTAATTAAAAAAATAAAGAAACAAACAGAAATCCTTATTTAAAAAATATAATTTGTCCCAATATTTAAATTTTAATTCTTTCAAAATAAGGCTCATGGAAAAAAAAATGTGTGAATTCTAGTTGGGTTCAGGTTGTGACCATGTAGTTTGTAAACTATGAACTCCATGAACGATATAAATAAGAGTCCAGGTCTAAAGTAATGATGAGAAGCTGGGGAAGATCACGTATCACAGTAAGTAGAATGAGAGTGAATTGAAGCATTTCTGAGGGAAGAATGTGAACGTGTAAGCACGCTTTTAACGTTGTTTTGTATAAATTACCTGTACTAGCTTTACTCATTTAAAGGAATATATACACAGTGAAGAGATTTGCAGTCATGTCACAAATTTTGGCTGTTATTTTTTAAGAAATGCTGCAGTTGAAAAGCTGCTAGGTTTATGCTGGATACAGAAAGCTATTTGAGTTAGGGGGAGTTGTATTAAGAGCTAGTAAGAAATTCTTAAGAGAAAACAGTTATGTTACAGGGAGCACATAGAAAAATTGAATTGCTGATGGAGGTTTTCAAGAAGAGGTCCTACTAGGCTGATTTTAATGAATTAGATAAGGTGCATTGCTAATTAACAGCATCCATTCACATGCAAACAATCAACTAAGGTCTTTAAACAACATTTTCTTCCTTTAAATACATTTAACAATGCCTCCCATTATCTTGTTTGCACTGCCAATTTTCTTGAAAAAAGTAGCATAGATCATATACAGGCAAATTCTTCCTGTAGAGATGTTTAAATAAATAATAAACATTGATCAAATTGTCCGTCTTATACTATAATGTCTACTGATATGCTTAGTTTAACTTTCAGCTTCTATGTACTCTGAAAAAGATCATTGCAAAAGAAATATTTAAACATACATTGTTTATCCCAAGACTGTTTTCCAGAAAAGAGTCAATATTCTTATAAGAAGGCTGCTGCTCATAGGCTAGTCTCTGTATCTGCTTTCTTCTAAAGACAGCGAAAAGTGCATGGAAGATTGTTAACTCCAAACAAAAGTCAGGATAATTCCAAAGACTGTCAAGCAGGAGGCCTGAATTAGCTTCCACTAATCAAGAATGATAGATGTAATGCATTAGATCATTGAATAAAATAATAAAATTATGTGTGAGTACATATTGGCATTATCTGAAGAAGAAAAATATAAAGATTTATAATAGAAGAAAAAAGTCATTGATAAACATAGTATTCTGATTGAAATTGGGAAACATTATTTTATGTCTTTATATAATAGTTGGTTATGAAAGGATCCAAATGGACCCTAATCCCAATATATGACTTAGTGGTAAAATATATAACTTGAAAGCATTTCTGATAGTCATCATGTTAATCAAATGATGATACAATTTCATATGCATATTTGAAAATGTGATAAAGCAGACAGTATTCTATGAGAGGTGATTTTGCAAAGCAAGTAAACAAACAAAATTTAACTTGTGTCCTTGTAAGCCTTGCCTAGACCTTACTTGCAGTTTATAAGAAAGTCAGAGACTTTGCAAGTTAAATGGCACCCTGAGGGGAAATAGACAGATCCAGAACTTTTTTAAAACTACTGATGTGTACATTTTTTGAATGTCAGTATCAGTCTAGAGAAAGTAATGTGAAGGGTACTTTTGATTAAAAGAAGGAAAACAGTAATATAATGAAATGAAATGCATAAAATTAATAGGATATTGTTATAAAAATACAGGATATGCTTAACTAGCATTGACATTGCCATCTTTGACTGTATTTAAGTAGTATTAAATTGTTTTAAATTTTGTTAGAAGTTATAAACATACATCACTCTGGATGGCATGCCTAGATTCCAAGGTGATACATGCTGAATTATAATGATATTTAAACTTCTTTGAAGGCAAAGAATATGCCTATGAATTTATACTATATACCACATTAGATAAAAAAAAAAGAAGCATAGTAGAGGATGGACATCAAGAAGATATATGTATGGCAAAACCAAGGGCTGATACTGAGAAAATAAGAAGGAAAATAGAAGAGGTATGAGTATGTCTGAGTTTGAGACCAGCCTGGTAGGTTCCAGGATAGCTAGATCTATACAGAAAAATTCTGTAACAAAGAGAAGATTAGATGGAATGTGGGCATCTATTATGAAATTTTTTCAACTTTTGTATTTGAAATATTTTTCATTAAAAATATTGGCAATGACCTTTGAAATGATGCAACTGCCAAAGTTGTTTATTAAATGAACCTGCCAACTAGAGTGTGACCCTCTGGAAACCAAGTAAATGTAGAAGGAGGGAACATATGTCAAAAATTGTCCTCTGACATTCACCTGTTACCGCAGGTACATGCACAAGCATCATGCACATATACACAATAAAATAGAAAGAAAGGAAGGAAGGAAGGAAGGAAGGAAGGAAGGAAGGAAGGAAGGAAGAAAGGAAGGGAAGAAAGAAGGAAAAAAAGAAAGAAAATATGGAAAAAGACAAATTCAAGTAATATTTTAACTAAGGACTTTTTAAATTAAGAAAAATATTCTCCAGCACAGGTTAATATAGTAATTGAGTGAAATAATGGGAGGTACATTGTTTATCTAAAATGAAGATGAAATGTAATTCCATGAGACAAATTTTAGTGTTAAAGTTTAGGATCCAGAGATTGCTCAATTCAAGTTTAAGAATTTCATTTCCATTTTCTGTGACCTTGCTTTTGTCTCTTTCAATCTTGTGTCAGGTAAGATTATCCTATATAAAATGTTCTTCATTGTGGTGTTAGCAATTCACTGTCTAAAGTTTGGATTCCCATATTCCCTTGACATGTACTTCTCCTGGAATTTTCAAAAGAAAAGGATTTTATGAAGTTGTGTCTATATGTCAAAAGTGACTGCATTGGAATATATAATGATTCTGAGCAAATAGAGAACAGGAGGTTAGTGAAAACAAAGAGGTAGTTTTCTCTATTCAAGATTGCGGCATCGCTTGAATTCTATTCACAGACCAGAATTTAAAAACAAACAAACAAACAAACAAAAAAACCCAAAAAACAAAAGACAAAAAACATCCTTCGTGCACAGGCTTGCTTTGCTTTATCCTATAACTTTCCCTCAAATAAAACACATTTTAAATTGCATCTCACTGTTTATAAAGATTATTTTTGAGTCTACAACATCATTAAAATCATAGCTACCCTCCTCAAGCCTATAGATAGTCCCAGGCTCCTCTGCTAT
Source organism: Uromys caudimaculatus (assembly GCA_028551405.1). Taxonomy (NCBI): domain Eukaryota; kingdom Metazoa; phylum Chordata; class Mammalia; order Rodentia; family Muridae; genus Uromys; species Uromys caudimaculatus. Next base: position 35,015,959 of record CM052722.1, on the reverse strand, counting down.
ATGATGGAAGAAACAGGGAACTTTCTGTGAGAAATTGCATCATAAGTATATTTTATATAATTTATACATTTAATAGATTCCACCACTACTTAAACACTTCAGAGAAACTTCCTCAAACCATTTAGGATTTATATAAGAGAGAGAGACAAAAATTTTATAGCGGTAAATCTTCAAATACTTTTTTACATTTATACTTAAAATTACTTCCTTTATGGACATCCTGTACTATGGATTGCTCAGTATTTCTAATTTAATGAGCATAGCAAAGAAAAATGCTATTGTTACATAGCACAGCCATCTTTTCTTTTGCACCTGTGCTAAGTAACTTCCATTTCCTCTTGAATTTCATCAATCTTGTACTGAAAATATGCTAGTAACAACTGTTTCATGATTACAGTCCTTTTACCTGACTTATGGTCATATATTCTTGTTGAAACATTACTTCATTTGTACAATTGCTACTATATATTTTGAAATAGCAGTGAATGGATGTGAGAACCTGTCACCTATAGTTTGAAACATATTTACATTTCACAAAACTTAAGAGGAAAATAACCCAAGGAACTCTGCCACAAAACGGATGTAATTAGAAAGCTGCTCATGGACATTTATTTTGAAAATGTAAAATGAATCAGAGAACTGTAAAAGCAGGAACTTTAAAAACTTAAGGAAGCCGATCTTGACTTTTTAAAGCACGAATTATAGTACTTACTATAGGTTCAACTGGTGAAACAAGAGAAAATTTTCTAACCAATTTTAGCCAAATCCCAACTGTAATAAACCTACAATTTGGATAATATTTTACAAAAGAGTCATCACATAGCACTTTCTAAAAGTTAAGATGAATATAAAATGTCAGAGCTTTATTGCTCCCATCTTTTTTATAAATTATAACTTCCATTTAGAAGCCATAACAAACAAGATTGTAATCACTCAGTTTAACAAACATTATCAGAAAGAATAGAAATATGTTTTGTTCAAGCACTATATAGTAAGGTATTAATAAAAACAAGAACCAAAATATATTTAAAATAATCTTCCAAATCAATGTAATCACCATTATAAGGTCTTCATGATATATATTGTAATATTTCTTACATTATTAGCCTAATCATTTTCTACAATCTTACTTTATACTATATTGAGCCTATCCTCAAGAGTGACATTATATAACTTTCAAATTGTTTGTATATCAGCATATTTGTTATTTAATTAATAAAATACTTGTATGATTATATCAACATTTCAATCAGAAGGAAAAAAGGTATTAATTACCAAGAAAGTAATTAGTCAATAAATTTGGATTCTTTATCTCAATATAATAAAATTATAAATCAAGGTTTAATGTAAAAATGTATTTAGATGATTATATTATTTTTTAACTTTGGCAAGTTTTGTGTGTACATATACATATGCACGTCAACTCATGTGCCTATTTTGTACACATTAAGAATTCTCCATTATTTTGAGTAATGCAACATCAATAAAGAATGTAAGGAGGTAGGAAAGGATAGTGTACATAAATTTCAAACATTCTTAAACAAAGATGCTCATCAGTGTCGTTTTCTAGCTCTAAATATTAAAATCTACATATTATGCAGATCACATGTAGGATGCAGTGCCAACCATAGAACTGACTTTTCACTGTTTAATATAATAGTCTCATTTGGTAAATGAGCATTTCCTTCTTTATACAACAAGACTCCATAACTTGAAGCATAATTCCAAATCTCATGTATATATTTCCTGTGCTTCCCAATTACCATAGCATGCATTTGGGTTCGTGTGTATTCTATACATTCCAAAAGAAAGGTAAACGGTGATTGAATACAGTAGCAACCATATTCTATTTTGGTTTTCTTCTTCCTTTTAAATTTGAACATTTTGACCTAAGTACTTTTTCAAGAATGTAGTAACAAATGTAGTTGAAGTAAAAGTTAATAATATAATCATGTTTTACAGTGAAAACCCGAAGCATTGCTATGAAAATCTTACCAAACACCAATCTTTCCTATAAAAGAGTCATTTATGATTGTCTTTCCTGATCTTTTTCTTTTGGGAAAAAATACCTGAGATTCAGCTGACTCAAGCTGGAATACACTGAAGAGAGGCATACTTAGGCAATCCTGCATGATTTTTAGCACCAATTTGGAAGTATAAAACAACGAAAAGGCACTAGAGAGCAACAAATATGTATTACAGTACCTAAGAAAAAGACAAAAAATGTCAATGTTGCTATTGATATTTGATGCACTTCTTGACATTAGTACCTTTCATTCATATTAAATTTTTTTGTGAAACAAAAACTTTTTTAAAGGACAGTGTAGCTCTTTTAAAAGTCTCTGTCACCCTACCTCTTTCTCCTTTCTCCCAGCTCTTTACAGATCTCGTTCCACCGCAGACTCAAGCTTCCTAATTTTTCTTGTAGGATATTGACATCTGTTTTTGAAGACTGTTGAATTATTTCTTCCCCAGTTGCATTCAGTGTTCTGACAACAGCTTGACGCTGCACAATGCCATCCTGGAGTTCCTGTAAGCCACCAGAAAGACAAAACAAAACTGAAACCTAGTCTCCTTTCATCTGAGAGAAAGTTTAAAAAACATGCTCCTATGTGCAGTTATACCAAAAAAGACAGAAATAGAAAAGCTCACAGTGAAAGTTGCTCAGTGAACCTGACATGTATACATCCAATGGATACAAGACAGAAAGACACCTTTTATGTTAGTAAAAAATCACTCTCTCAGTTTAGCTCAGGGAGTGGGGGTTGTTTTGTAAGCTTGTCAGCTAGAGGATGTTATCATGTCCTACAAATCAATTAGTTGGAAACCTTTTCAAGAGCAAATTCGATTTCTTGTCCCCACAACGATGTTCTATGTTTAATAGTCTATGAAGTGTTGTAAAATTTAAACATGAACCAAGTATTTGGATGTATTAGTTGGTTGTCAATACAAAGGTGAAAAAGAACACTGATCCTTTAGCTATAGTATTTTTTAAAAACCTTCTAGAGCTTTTAAAATAAAAGTAATTACTATATTACAGACATTTATTTCAAATTCTGTTTGCACTGATCTATTTTGCATTATACAGCCACATAAAACTAAAAATTAATTGCATTCAGGGCAACCCATCAAGAAACCTCTAATGTACAGTAATAAATCTGAAAATAATCTATAGCTACCAGAACAGTTTTATGAGTCATTGGTGGTGACAAGCTTACATATCTTCTACAATTTATTCTAAATGAAAATTTAAGAATAAAGTATCAGAAGATTGTTCCATTAAAAAAAAAGAAATGATTACAACCAAGTATGCACAAAATGAGAACGACTTTTACCATTAAAACAAATGCCATTTGTTATCTGTAAAACTGTTTTAAAAGATAAAGCAGAATTGTAAGGAAAATAACACATTGCCATTTCTGAAATACAACTTAAGAACCTGAGATACTTACACTTTAAAATTTAAATAGCTTTCAAATCCTTTTGTTACTGGCGACACAATAACAATCCACAGATTATACTTACTCAGAGAGACGATTCATAATAGATTTGTATATATATGTACCAAATCAATAACTTAAAATTTTGATTTTAAAAGTTAGCCCTTTGTAACTTCATTCTTCATCAGCAGCAAACAATTTTATTATTATCACTTTAATTTTTTTATTTATTTATATTGTATATGCATGTGTATTTGCTTAAATGAATTTACATATGCCACCCAAATTAACGTGCCTACACATGGTAGAAGAGTGTATCAGATGCTTTCAGAACAGAACCTGAGTCTGCTATAAGATTAATAAGTGCTCATAACAACTGAGCAATCTCTCTAGTTCCTACTCTTACCTTTTAAATACAAGAATTTTGGTAACATATTTCATGCAAATAAATAACCCCACAAATCAACAAAAATGATAACAAGTTCTTCATATAATGGTTATAGTACAGCACAATAAAAATGAAAGCATGGCTTCTTCAGCTTTAAAATCCTGTCTCGACCATAGTCCTGATGGCTCATGATATATGTTCTCACAAACACATAATTAGAAATATGTCACTTGACCCAATAGTTACATGCCATTCTTTATCAGCTGTTCCAATCACCATTGTAGGTAATAGTCATTATTACTTGTTAACAAGATACAAGTCTTAACATGCTGTGCCTCCATTCATATATATATATATATATATATATATATATATATATATATATATATATATATATATTCAGTTGTGTGTTTCACTCAGAATGGTATATCTGGTGCATAAGAAGTTTTAGTTAGTATGTCTTCAGCTAATGAATAAATATATGAAATAGGATAATAGAAGGGAAGGAATATAAAAGACAAGAAGATGGAAAGAGAAGAAAATCAGCTAGTATAATAAAAACTACCACTATGGTATTACTAGAGCACTAAAAAAGTCATAAAAAGTATAACTTTCTAGATTTTAGGCAATAAGTGATCTAGTTGAAGAGATTAGACACAGTTGTTTGTGACCATTTCTTATATACAATAAGACAGAGAAGGCAACTTTTAAAATACATGGTCGACCGGATGAAGGATGTGCTCCATAGTAGGAATAGTACAAGGGGAGTCTAAGGAAGTTTGGGAGTTGGTACCTGGACTTAAAGGCATGGAGCTTTAGGGACAGCAAGAGACTGTTGGAATGCAAGGGCCTTTGGAGAAAATCTCCATGATCAGTACCATAGAGATAGATGAGCTTTACGTTGCCATTATGAAGGTGTGCATACAATCAAAGTTGTAACAATGGGAAGGTATTGGGTAGACAAAGCATAGCTACTTTTATTAGGGTGTTTGTAATTCATGAGAGGTCAATTGAAGAAACCTCCATTTCTAGCTGTGTGGGGTGGCACTCCCCTGTAAACACAGCACCTGCCACTTTGTAGCTGGAGGTGTGAGGATCAGAATGTTTAAATTTATCCTTATCTACATAGCAATTTCAAGGAAGCCTGAGCTACATGACGACAATAAAAATAAATGAAAGAAAGAGAGGCTGGACCACCAACCAAAGGATACACATGGAGGGACCCATGGTTTGAACCACATACATAGCAGAGGATGGCCTTGTTGGCCATCAGGGGGAGGAGAGGCCCCAGTAAAGGGAAATGTCAAGGTGGGAATATGGGAGTGGGTGGGTGGGTGGGTGGGAGGTGGAATTCCCTCATAGAGGTGGGGGAGGGGGATGGGATAGGTGGTTTCCAAAGAGGAGACCTAGAAAGGGGGAAACATTGGAAATGTAAATAAAATATCAAAAAAAAAAAGGGAAAACAAAAATAAAGAAAGAAAGAGGGTGAAAGAGAAGGTGAGTAAAAGAGAGACAAAGACAGAGACAGAGAAAGAGACAAAGACAGACAGAGACAGAGACAGAGACCATCTTTCCACTCTAAAAATATCACTTTTAAAAAAAAAATATGAATAAATATTTATTAATAATTGTAAAAAGCCATTCAGGGATCAGTTTTGAGCTCTGTTTCCTAACTGCTCATAGTTTATAGGTCCCAAGTCTCCTCTGGCATATCATTCTTTTTAATTAATTAACTAACTAATTAACTAAAACTAATTAATAAATTTCTATTTATTCATTTTACATCCTGCTCCCTGCCGCCTCCCACAATCCTCCCCCTTCCCTTCTCCTTTGAGCAGGTTAAGTTCAGAAGTACCAAGCCTTTTGTGCTACTGAGGTATTCTGAAGTAAGGAGGGACTGATGTTGATTCAGGCAACAGAGCTAATCGTAGGCATGTAGGAAGTAACTTATTGATGCTAAACTGGAAATTTGACAATAGGCTAGGAAAGAAAAGTCTGAAAGCACTAAGAAATGGTAAATAAAATCACCAAGGTTTGTAAGCAACTAGAATCCCAGAATAATGTGCTAGACTCCTGAAGGGGAAAACTACCTAAAATGTGCGTATGGAGGCAATCGGAAGCGGATGGTTAGAGGTCATGTTCAATACTACTATTAACTCACAGTTTTAAAAATGTCTAGAATGCACAGTAAACACAGAAGAACCCTCTAGATTCAGTAAACTTGAAGACTCATTTGAGAGGTATTGTGGGGTGACACGAAAGGAGTTGAATGAAGAGACAGATATATATTGCATAATAGATTGTAGCTATATTAACCAAATAACAATTATTTATGAGTGAACTATCAAAATAGACTTTAAAAAAATAAAAAGGAACTCCTGAAGAGCTTGGTAAACTGCAGATTCTGACTCAATGAGTCTGTCGAGGGACAGGGTTCTGTATTTCTCACTGTCTCCAAGAAGCAGGTAATAGTGCTTATGCAGAGACACTGCTCGACATAGTAAGGCTGCAGACAAAATGTCATGACTCTTCTGTATTAAGGGATTTTTATTGCTGGTTACAATTACAAAGCTATGTCAGAATTCTTACGCAATTTTGATCTTTGCTCTTTACCTCCCTGCTAATACCTATGATGACTTTTACAGTCTAATTGTAGAACCAACAAGGACTTCATTATTTCCATATTGCAGATAAGACATTGAATTGTTTAGCTAAAAAAGGACTGGTTACTTTAAATTGTTAGTCCTAAATCTCATTTATACCGAATCCTAAATCAAAGCCTTTAGTTTTTCAACTTTGAAAAGGAAGACCTCATTAAATAGTGCATTGAATATATGTGAGATGATTTTGTAGCCAAGAGAAATATTTACAGTGTATGTTCTACTTAAGAAGAATTTTCAGCGATAAAGCATAAGAGAGAAAAATAATGGATCAAATAGAAAATAAAAAGTGCACATGTTGTTTTATGCTTAGCTTATGAGGCAGAAAAAGATAGCACTTGATTTACAAAATTAAATGTAAAGTCTCAATCAACTTCATTCACCCAGTAAAAAGCATTAATTTTAATTCTATAGTGTATAAATATTTTAAGTACTGAATTATTCATTACCCATGAAACTTCTAAGCTTTGATATGATATTAATATACTGTTGTCATAGGCATTCTTATCTACTTTCCTAGCAATTAACATCTAGTTTTCGTATTGGACAAAATGAAAATCATAAGTAAATCTACTGGATAATTCAGCATAGTCAGAAAAGCTTTTGTGGTTTGGTTCCAATATTTAAGCATTCATTCTTAATTAGGAGCACATATCAGGCTCCCCCAGGGAGCTCTTTCAAAACACAAAAGCCCGGATTTCCATGCCAAGCCTCCAGAATCAGAACATCAGAGACTGAGAGTTGAATGAAAGTATTTAAAACTAATATGCTATGAAACAAAGGTGGGGGGAACTAAAGATAGATGGGGGGGTGCAGGGAAGAGCGAGGGCTATGTCTGTCTGATAACTGTATCACTCTTAGTCCCCTTTTCAATTAGAAGGGAACAGAAATTATATAAAATGACACTGTTACATGTCTAAGTCTTTTAAGTATGCTTAAATTGAGGAGAGGAAAAAATAAATATAAGAAGAGTAAGGTGCCAATTGTTTAGAGGTGGAAAAATATGAGACAAAGAAACCCCTATCTTTTATGTGACACACTGAATAGAATAAATTTTACAATAGTCTACTTAAATTTTCCAAAGTTGTATGAAAATACAATAAATGGAAAATAAAGTGTGACAAAGGCAGAAAAGCAACGAGCCCCCACAAAGCAAAACCCCACATTTATGAGAAAATGCACAATGAAATTTATCATGAGTTATGTATGAAATAAAATAAATTACAAAACTTTAAACTGAGGAACAAGATAGGCAAACAGAAGAAATAAATTATTATTTGGGAGACAAAAGATGAAGGCTGATGGAACAAAGCAAGATAAACATTCAGTGAGGGAACAAGTAATCCTGCATCTGATCCTAGTGTGTCAATCCTTGTAATCTTGACTATTTTGAGGCAGATGAGTTATTGATTCAGTCTACTAATTGATCAAGTGTAAGAACGTAGGACAACGAACCAATAAATAGTTGTCAAACAGGCAGGTGAATTCTGGGGTGACATTTCACAAACTCTTGCTACTTTGTCTGTTTTCTTCTGTGCTAGTTAAAATCATTTCCACAATGTGTTTTTGTACTGAAGCAATGCAGCTGGAGCAAACTCTCAAGGTACAGAGTAGGTTCAGGGGCAGCAAACTACAGCTCAGCTTGTTTGTGGACTACGTTTTCCCATCCTGGTAGCATACATGCATGAGAAGCTACACAGCACAGTGAAGAAGACTGAAAGATGACTAAAGCTTCATGTACTTTTGAGGAAAGGACAAATTGAAAGTAAGGAATGAGAAGTTTATAGGTGAGACTCAAGACCAGGGAGGCTCAGAATGAGAAAATAAGAATTGGGATTACATCCTAATTTCAAGATCAAGTCCTTCCTACACGCATCTGCAAACTGCTCTCTCACCTTTCCTCTCCTCAAAAGTTTAGATCCATGTCCCTGGGAAAAGGAACCAATTTCATTCTACCTTTTCTGTTGGAGTGATTTTATATCTTGACAATAATATATCTCCAGATTTAAGTGTGCCATAGATTCAACTTTTGGAAAAAGACTTAGAGTTTTTGCTAGTAATTCGCAAACTAAATCAAACTAAAGAAAGCCAGTCTTTGAAATGAACATCAGATGCTTTTAATACCCCTGTTAGCCTCTCCCTTCTCCTGGTCCTATTTTATTTCCTTTCCACTAAACATTTATTATGCTTCATTAATAAAAACAGTGAAACCACATATATACTTTTAATGAGTTTTGTCACAATAACTAGGGCTATAAGGTAGTCTGTTAGAACTCCTCTAGTAACCTCCTGTTTCCTTGAAATACAAAGGAAACATGTTCACTGGTGCTATTTGATATTTGCTCTTCATAATGATTGTCATTAAAGAGAGAAACTCATTTTAAAAAGAGAATTAGATGGCTTCTTTCTCAAAGCAAACATTCTGCTAATGAACTAAAAAATATTTACAGTAGTAATTTATTGTGATGAGACAAATTGTAATAAAATTTTATTTGCATGTGCTTATCTCATTGATAATAGTGATATAAATTTATCATTATTAGTAGTATTCATGTACATATATACACATACATGTATATATGTATATGTATATATATATATACCTACGTGTGCGTTTGTGTGTGTGTTTGCATGTGTGTGTATGCTTTTCCTCTTCATTTTCTTTGCTTTTTTTTTTTCTTTTTTTTTGGTTTTTCTTTTTTCGAGACGGGGTTTCTCTGTGTAGCCCTGGCTGTCCTGGAACTCACTCTGTAGACCAAGCTGGCCTCGAACTCAGAAATCCTCCTGCCTCTGCCTCCCAAGTGCTGGGATTAAAGGCATGTGCCACCACTGCCCAGCTTTTTCCTCTTCATTTTAAAACACAATTTCAATGCAAAATGGGATCAAGGGAACAAAGGGATCAAGTGATCATACACCTCTCTCTGTCTCTCTCTCTGTCTCTCTGTCTCTCTCTCTCACTCACACATACATACACATACACAAATTATTGCTTTTAATGTTCTAAAATGGAGGACTTAATATTAAATATGGAATCATATAAGTTTAAAACTACACTTGTTTGTTTAATTGTTTAAATGTGGTTTTACAGGGTATGTTAATATTCTATCGATCTCCAAAGTGATTTGGAATGCTTTAAAAATACTGTTGTTGTAAAGTATACAACTTTCTAAAGTAAATATATTTTTGTTTGTTAAAATCGATGCTAGCCTTTTCTAGGTTCCCAGATTTTTTTTAAAACTTATCCTCTGGTTCAAAACCACTAGAGAAGTTTAGGAGAATTGCCTGAGAATACTATAAAACTGTTTTCGTTTGGTCTCTGTTTTTCTTTTTTCCTACATTTGTTCTGATTTCTTAAGGAAACAAATTGTCCTTTCTCTGCTATAAAAGCGGTTCTTTTCTGACAGACAGGCTTGCTCCTTTTGCTCCTTTATTAAGTGATCTTGGTTATAGAACACACTACTTGGACATACTGCTTCAGTAGAGGCTAGATAGTCCATCTGGGACATATTCCACATAACCAAAACCATATTGGATTTCTAAAGGTATTATAATTTGTAGCTACATAAATATTTATTAAAAACCATTTGGAAGGTAGATCAGGATACAGTATATATGTATGTGTTTATAGAAATGACAACACAATCATTTAAAATAAAAGCAATGAGAAAATAGAATGGAATATGGACTAGAAGTGTTCAATTAAAATGTATAGTTTACTGGTACTGTTTAATGCACAGGAGCTTTCAAATAAAATTATTTGATTGTGGTGTGTGTGTGTGTGTGTGTGTGTGTGTGTGCACATGAGCATGGGCGGGCTCAGGTGCAGATGCTAAAGAGCAAGTGTGGAGGTCAGAGTACAATTTGCAGGACTTAGTTATCTCGTTTCACAATGTGGATTTTGAGTAAGGAACTCAGGTAATGAGGCTTCCCAGCAAGCACTGTTAACCTAATGAGCTGTCTCATTGGCTGGTCTTAGTTTATTGGTTATGAAAGCCAGTGTTTTATATTGGTATTTCCAAGCCTATAACCTCTTTTTATTCTATATTTTCCTGCTCACTGAGTACTTCCTATGTGTCAGACATTGTACTAGATGCTGGGCATCCTTGCATGCAGGGAGAAGAATAATCTGAAGAAACGCTGGATCAAAGTGGGAACAATAAAGTAGAAACCATCCTGGAAGTTTAGTGAATGGAGTAGCTTAGCTAGGGTTATAATGGAAATAAGTGGATGGAGATAAAAGTTATTTGCAATGGAAGAAGACAAGACTTAGTTTGTACCAAGGAAAGGTATGGAGAAAAAATATATTAGATGTACATAGTAACCTAGAACTCACAGGAAATAATATACATACAGGCAATATCAAATAGATGCATCTAGTTTAATATATCTATGCCTTTATACATATATGTAATAATATCTAGAAAAGTAAGAGAGGACATAAATTTGAAAGAGATTGGGGAACATGAGAAGAGCTGGAAAGAGGAAAATGAAAGAGGGAAATGATGTAATTATATTTTCATTTAAATTATTAATAATAATTTTTAAAGTAACAATCTTTATCTAAATTTATTTTGGGAATGCTTTATTATTTTCATTGGAAATGTTGTATAGTAAAGTTATGGGACAAATTTTGCAATTAAGCCTCCTTGCTACTGTGTTTTATTGATAGTTGATGGAGTAGACATTTATTAACATCAAGCTGGGCAAAATGTATAAAGTTGAGAGGCACTATGATAATTCATGATATTTTTTGTAAGAGGAGATATTTGGATCCCGTTACTATGTAGTCTTTAGCTGGATCTAGACTTGCGACTTTTCTCCAGCCTCAGCTACCTGATTCCTGGCATGCATAACCATATTCAGCCCAATTCCATTCAAATTTGGCAATATTATTTTCATAATACTGATCATTTTTCCTCCCACAAATTTCACTCAGAAAAATAGTAATGATCATTACTTAAAATAATTTTCAGGTAATAAGGTTGGGTGAAGCTCAGTGGCAGAGGAATTGGCTACCATGTGAAAATCCCTGAATTTGATCACTAGTGTGAAACGGTAACAATGTTGAGATGGATGGACAGGACCAAGGGCAGAGAGAAAAGAAGAATTAAGAGAGGAGGAGGAGGAGAAGGGAAGGAAAGTAGGGAATGGGGAGGGAAAAGAGAGGAGAGGAGAAAAGAGAAGAGAAGAGCTATCCCTTAACAAACACATTACTGTTTTATTTAATAGGAATTCTCTGTGTTATTACTATGGTATCATCTTTAAATGGCTGTACATTATGGCAAAATTTTCAAAGCTGGTAAACATTGTATGAAATGTGATTCTGTGGCTTGTCCCTCCTGCAGGCTTCTGTATCAATACTCCTTGAAGACCAGCTCTCTCTGAGAGGTGTTTGGGTTTGGAGAGCTGTGGCACAGGGTCAGCTCTGGGGTGCAGACAGAAACCAGAAGGATCTTGTCCCCAGCTGTCCCACCTCACACCAGTCAGAATGGCTAAGATCAAAAACTCAGGTGACAGCAGATGCTGGCAAGGATGTGGAGAAAGAGGAACACTCCTCCATTGCTGGTGGGATTGCAAGCTAGTACAACCACTCTGGAAATCAGTTTGGCGGACCCTCAGAAAAATGGACATAATACTACCTGAGGACCCAGCTATACCTCTCCTGGGCATATACCCAGAAGATGCTCCAACATGCAATAAAGACACATGCACCACTATGTTCATAGCAGCCATATTTATAATAGCCAGCAGCTGGAAACAACCCAGATGTCCCTCATCAGAGGAATGGATACAGAAAATGTGGTACATCTACACAACTACTCAGCTATTAAAAACAATGATTTAATGAAATTTGCAGGCAAATGGATGGAACTTGAAAATATCATCCTGAGCGAGGTAACTCAGTCACAAAGGAATGAACATGGTATGTACTCACTGATAAGTGGATATTAGCCCAAAAGTTCAGAATGCCCAAATTTCACTTTACAGTAACCACTGGACTAAGAGTGAGGTCCCAGATAGGGGAGTTGGAGAAGGGACTGAAGGAGCTGAGGGAGTCTGCAGCCCCATGGATGGAGCAACAGTGTAGACTGGCCTGACCCTCCCCAGTGCTCCTGGAGGCTGGACCACCCACCAAAGAATACACATCGAGGGACCCATGGCTCAGACCACATATGTGGCAGAGGAGTCCCTTGTTGGCCATCAGGGGGAGGAGAGGCCCTTGGGCCTGAGGGTATTAGAGGCCCCAGTAAAGGGGAATGTCAAGGTGGGAAGACAGGAGTGGGTGGGCAGGTAGGTGGGAGGGGGAATACCCTCATAGAGGCAGGGGAGGGGGAGGGGATAGGGGGTTTCCAAAGAGGAGACCTGGAAAGGGGGAAACATTGGAAATGTAAATAAAGTATCAAAAAATAAATAATTTTAAAAAATGTGATTCTACATAATAACTACTTAGATAAGATTCTTTTGTACTTGTGAAGCTATGCTTTTACTTTTTATTAACAACTTGAATATAATGGAAGACAGAGGACAGCAAATCACCCAAGGAGCTATGTATAATGTTATTCAATACAACTGTGGATAGTTTTCTTTTTGAAATCTATATCTATATCTATCTATTTATTTATCTATCATCAGTCACTTGTATAAGCATGTCCATAATATCACAATGCTTTCTCTCTCTCTCTCTCTCTCTCTCTCTCTCTCTCTCTCTCTCTCTCTCTCTCTCTCTCTCTCTCTCTCTCTCTCTCTCTCTCTCTCTCTCTCTCTCTCTCTCTGTTTTTGTCTCTCTCTGTCTCTGTCTCTCTGCCTTTCTCTCTCTCTGTCTCTCTGTCTGTCTCTGTCTGTCTCTGTCTCTGTCTCTGTCTCTGTCTCTGTCTCTGTCTCTCTCTCTCTCTCTCTCTCTGTCTCTCTCTCTCTCTTTCTCTCTGTGTTTGTGTCTGCATTTGAGAAAACATTAGGATAAAAACAAAGAAGTTGCACCAACTGTTATTATAAATATCTTGAAGACAGTTTTTTCCCATTTCTTGTCTCATGCATCATTAAACATGTTTGCTGCAGACAAAATAAATAGACATGATATCACCAGGCATTGTGTTGGTTGCTAATTTGTAAAAGGCTCAAGGTAAATTTTGGGAAATTATACTGTACACTAACATAAAAAAGAATAATTAAAGTCAGCTGAATATCTTCAGACCTTCATTTCTTACTACAAATTAGTTATCAAGGAAACGAATCATTTCCCAGGATTGCGAGGATGGAAAGACCCATAAATGAGATAGAAAAGGCTTATAAACGTCATCTGCCTAACATCTATTCATTGATTTTAAGCATTCAGCATAAGTTAGAGGAGCCCTAAGACAAACTACCACCATACATCTAAACACAAATTGGGCATCATAGTGATGCAGAATCTTTTATGCCCTTCTCTCCAGTTATAAAGTCATTAAACAAAGCTTCTTTTATTATTTGAGTTCTAATACCTGCTGTTAGGTTTCTTAATTTCTATCTCATTATCTGTTGTATGTTTACATTCCCATATTTGTAGAATCTAATGAGAAAATCCAAATATAGCAACAATTGTTGGCTGGGCATATCCTTAACATAAAGCATCAGGCACAATGATCAATTCTTTCTCTGTGATTAGCATATCTAAAATGTCAACAGTATGTGTGTTTGTGAAATGCATACAAACCAAAGGAATCCATAAGAATAAAAGGACTGAACACTTAAGAAAATCATTTGCCAGAACTGCCTCAATTACCCATGTGAATCCATAAAAATCTAGTGATAAATGCAGGGTTGAAAACAAACTGGAGGATAGTGGTCTCCCCTTTCAATCTAATTTGTGTAGAAGAAAAGAAGCAATTGTGGAACAGAAACATGTCCTAGGGTTTTGGCTCTAGCAATGTTTTCCTCCTAATCCACCATTCAGTATTATAAGAATCTTTCCATTTAGGTAAAGTCGCAAAAGAAGTAGTTTTCAAGCCAGTATTAACAGCCCTTGCAAAAATGGTTTCTCTTACTGACTTATTTGAATGGCAGTTGGATTTTCTCACTTACCAGTCTAGGAACTACCACATCATGCATTTCACCCAGGCTCTTGCTTCTCCCCAGGCTACTTCTGTATTACTAACCCCTTTATAGGTCTTGCATAGTTGATCTCATTTTCACAGTTGTTTCACACACTCTGGTCATTTAGAAATAATCCTCCAAATTGCTTCCCCTCAAATTATTTCACTATACAATATTGTGTGTAATCATTCTAGATTAAACTTCCAGATAGGCAAAACTACTGGTAGGCAAATCTACTGATAGATTTCCCAATTCCAAGAATGCTTACTTCCTTGCCTACCAAAAACTCATACAACACTGGGAACATTCAGAACTTTTTATCAGCTCAGTAGAAAATGTTTTCAGGCATATGAAAATGAGTTCCCAATCCTATATGCATGATTTTGTACAGGTAGGCCACTCCACTGCAATGGGGATGCTTTGTTCAGTTCTCAAATCCAACACATATGAACACATTTCTACTGTTATAATTGTTACGCTCTAATGTATAAGACCAGGGGCTCCACAGATGCAGAAATGAACTGTTTCTGTCCCTCCAGTGCCTCCCGGTTCCAGCCATATATCTGGTACATTAGGATACTTAGAAATATTTTTTGAATGGATAAATGAGTGACACATTCAAAATGATGTCATATGAGCAAATTCCTATCTCTTAATTTTATAATATCCTATAGTAACAAACACTAGGGTTACTTTATGGTGGCTTTCAGAACCTACTCATTTAGACTTCATGATTTCAGTGTGAAGTTTGTGATTATACTTGAGTTTTCTAATGTGTTCATGTTTAAGGCTTTTTAAAATTAAATATCTATGTGAAAGAATTGATTTCTTTTATTCAATGTAAGAAGTTTTATATATAGATGGCACACTGATAAAATCACTATTAAAATAATTTGTGTTTTTAATCGTGCAGTGCTCTTCTAAATGAAAAATCATTGTTGATTGTTATGAACAGACAATTGTTAGTATCTGGTCAAGAAAAATGAAATGAAAAACCCTTGCACACTTCATATAACTGACAGAGAGGCCATAACACAGTACTTCTATGAAACTAGTGCACTTTTCCATGAATAGCAGCACTGACATGAAATAAACTTCAAAACAAGTAAGAGTAATAGAATCCAAATGGGATAAATATCTTTCTCATCTCCAAATTTCAGCATGCAAATGTGACACCAAAGTCACCTAACAATGTTACCTAACACAAAGAAAGGTGTAATCTTGACCAGGTAATA
The DNA here is from genome assembly GCA_028551405.1 of Uromys caudimaculatus. Classification (NCBI taxonomy): domain Eukaryota; kingdom Metazoa; phylum Chordata; class Mammalia; order Rodentia; family Muridae; genus Uromys; species Uromys caudimaculatus. Next base: position 35,000,166 of record CM052722.1, on the reverse strand, counting down.
CGTATATGAATATCCAATAGCACATGAAATGATAAGTATTAATGCAAGGCTTTGGAGCAATGAGAATTAAAACTACAAAATATTACTTCATGATCTGGAAAACAGTGAAAGGCAATCCCTGACAAGATCAAATCTTGATAAGGGTAGAGAGTAAATAGAGCCCTCCACCATCATTGGCAGCATTAAAAAATGTCACAACCATTTCAGAAAACTGGTTGAAATATCTTATTATACTGATTCATATATTTAATTATCTCTGTGTGGAGGAGATAGCCATGTCACATTGTGCAAGTGTCAGTCAGAGGACAACATTTTGTGTCAGTTCTCCCTTTCACCATATGAGTCTCAAAGATCAAGTCAGATCATCAGTCCTGATAGTAGGTAAGCATCATTAGCCTCTGAACCATATGTCTGGCCCAAGTTGGCATTATATTATACAATGAAATATTCTATCTACTTCTAGAAATTTCTTAAAAAGTAAATGAAAACAAATCTTGACAAAAGTCTTATACATACATTTTCATTTTATATTTTTTCTGAAGACAATGTGAATATTCTTCAAAAGAAGAACAGAAAATTATGGAATATTTGTGTATAGAATATTAATCAGCCATCAAACCAAATGAGTCACTGTTTCACTACAATGTGGATGAATCTCAAAAAACATGATCTAAATCAGTTGACAAAAATTATCAGACTGAATACTTAATATTTGTGAGTTTGCCACTTTTCTGGCCATTCTCAAATCCCACTTTATACAGCCACTACAGTTAAATCTAACAAACTCTAGGTTGTACCAATGACTTCAAAATCATGATACTTTTACACAGCAAGTAGAAAAATAGTCTTAAACAAAGTATATATGTATTTACAATGACATGAGAAATAAAACACATTAGATGGTAGAATATGAATATTATATAGAAGGAATAGTGAAATAAATTTTCACAAGTTCAAATTCCATAAAAAACAAGGTCTTGACTTCCTCCCAAATAAATGTTTCTTTTCATATGAATTTTGACTTTAATTAACAAATAAATGTAATATCCTTGTAAACTTTAGCATACTACTTCAGCTATGTTAATAGATACAATGAATTTAAATACATCCTCTTTTAATTTACACATTCTATATAGACTCTTATAATGCTCAGAGATAATTAACAACTGATATAGGTTTAATTGCCAGGCCTCAGTTATTTGTATATAGAATTTAAAAGGGCTCTGAAGCCTAATCAAGATTTTGGGGTATAGACTCAGCGAATCAGCAGAGATGATATTACCATTTGCCATTTTATCCTCATGCATAATGATGAAATTGGGCAACATGTAATATCTATATCTATTTCTATCTCTATCTCTCATCTAATATATATAATATATATATATTATATATATGGAGAGAGAGAGAAAGAGAGAGAGAGAGAGAGAAAGAGAAAGAGAGAGAGAGAGAGAGAGAGAGAGAGAGAGAGAGAGAGAGAACCTGTGTCTCCTCTGTCTGCTTGTCAAGTGTGTTCAGGGGATGATGGTTAGATTTTAAAAGGTAAAAAATGTAGTGATCCCATGAGCTTAAATTCTAAAGAATAAAATGGATCATTTAGCCTTTTTGTATTTTAAAAATCAAAATTGACTGTATAATGATAATAACAGCATTTACATATACATATACATACACACACAATGAAGTCTCATAACATGACAGAGCACTTTCCAGGGGATCTGCAAATGAGCTCAGACTCTAAAAGGCTATGAACCTGGGGTTAAATAAGGAGCACGTAACCAATGACAAATATTAAAAGAACAATGCAAAACCAGAGCAATTTAGAGGAAAAGCCAAGCCTGCAATGAATTGAGGTTTGTGATAATGTCAAAGACAGCATTCAGAGCGAGACTCTTCCACTTAGAGCAAAAGGACACAGAAAGACAAAGGTTCACTGATTGGGCCAAAGGGGGAAGGTTAGGGGTAGACATAAGAGAAAGCAGAGCCACTTGGTTTCTTTACTTTGTCTTTTCTGTCAAGGAGAATGTTCATCAGACTGGAAAAGGCATAAACTGTACAAGAAAGACAAAGCCCAAAATAGGTGAGGGATTTTTACAAGAGCACCTTGCTGTTCTAAATGAGCCAAAACCTCTAGGGTTATCCAATTGTATTCCGGGGAAATGAGAGAACTTCCAAGGTGCTGTCTTACCCTGTGGCTAGTGGTCTTAGAGGAACAATGTTGATGATAGAGGTGGCCAAATGTCATTTCAATTTTTAAAACTAGAGAAAACATTCTGCCATTGCTAAATGACACTACTAGATGACTGAGCAAGGAGCAAACAGTTGCTAACGTAGACAATAAGTGTGGACATGTGTCCCTGTATTTTAGTTTCTTTTTGCAGTGTGAACAATATACAGATCTTTTTTTTTCAGCTAAAAAAAAAATGGTCGTTAGTGTCTAAAAGGAACTATATAGACACATCACTGTATCCACTATTTGAAAGTGTTTGAAGTCTTCAAACAGTGAAGAATGATCTAGTTATATTTTTCATGGTAACATTATGTTGGCTTTTGAAAGGAAACAGAATAAGAAAAATGAATACTGTAGGATAGTTGAGAAATGTACACAGAAGAAAGATAAAATAAAGGCATGTTCAGGTGACTATGAGATGGCTCGGCCATGTAAAGATACTTGCTGGCAAGTCTGAAAACTGTGAGATCAATCCCAGGAACTCACTATGGTAGGAGGAGAGAACTGACTCCCACAGACAGTCTCCTGATTTTCACATGTACACAGTGTTACATGTGACCCTCCCCCAGACTAAATGAACTAATGAAATAAAATATTAAAGAAAGAAGGCATGGTAAAACCAAATGCATGGATATCTAGAAAAACTATACAGGTGATAAGCTTTTTGGTTTATTTCATCATTTTCAGAGGTAAGAAAATTTCTATGGTTACTTGGAAATTAAATGGATACATCCTTATTCAAACAAGATGTTTTCCTTCAGAATAAAATGATAGAGAAAATAAAAATAGTCTTTCTCCTATGCTGTATTTGAGTTATGATAATATAGTATTCCCTTGTTCTATCTAGAAAGATTGTCTTGTTCTATCTAGAAAGTTAGGAACACCTGAAAAGTATGAATTATTAATGGATTTGTGCCAAAAAATATTATTAGAGTTCTTCATTGATGTATCAAGTGTAGTGGAGAAGTATATCCAAAATCATAAACAGTATAATCTCACTTAATTATTTCTTTAAAATCATTATTAACCAGGTATGGGGGACATGCCTTCAATTCCAGCACTCTGGAGTTAGATGACTCCAGATCTCCAGGAGTTTGAAACAAGCCAGGGGTACATAGGTGGGATTTTGTTTTAAAAATGATTATAGGATTACTACTCTCATGTAATTTAATAACTCTTTAACGATGCCATTCTGCTTTTGAGAAAACCAATGGTTCCTATGAAAGTGTCGGGACAGAATGGTTCTTAAAGTTTTCATAACAAAGTCTGGGCTGTAGCTAGTGGTAGAACACTTACCAAGCTAACATGAAGCCGTAGGTTAAATCATCAGGAGTGACAGAAAACAATTTTTTCAATAGTTTTTGTTTACCTGATATTGCTCTTTTAAGAAGAAAAAGAAAAACAAAACTCAATACTGTAACAGAAACAAATGTTCAAATAAGAGAAACTTACAGTTCTTAAGCACATTTTATGGAAGTGTATGTAATTTTGTTTTGAACCACAGAATAAAAGAGCAAAAAGTATTGGAATGATTTGGAGTTGCTTTCTCAAATTCCCCATTGTCCAACTTTCTTATTCCACATTTACCATCTGGGGGTTTTCATCTGTTTTTTATAATCTTTTTATGGAAAACTTTAGTCTTCATCTCCCTTTGTTATATTTTATTGTATTTATATTGGATTGGATTGATTTAAGTTATGCTTTAAACCATTAAATTATGTTTTAAAACCATTTGTGGATTAAAGAAACAAATAATTTAATAAACCCTGAATTTTAATTTGTTGCTTTAAGTAAGCATTTAAAATTTTTAGTAAGTTAAAAAATATTGTATTTTACATCAAAAATATCAGCATCTCAATGTGCAAAGAATGTTTTATGAAAAATGAGAAAAATGATCACTTTGGGGTACTATAATGAATTTCAGATCCAAAAATATACATACTTTTATCTATCTTATCTTTTTTATATTTATCTCCTGTTAATACCAAAAAAGATATTTAACACATATAGAAATTCTGATTTTGTTAAACAATGCAGGATGTAATATGTAGATTAAAGCTTGCTTTCAACAACAGAAAGCTTAAAAATTCATGGAAACTGAACAAGTGTCTCCTGAACAAAAGTTGGTCAAGAAGAAATAAAGAAAGAAATTAAAGGCATTCCAGAATTCAATGAAAATATACACTATACCCAGAATTGTGGACACAATGAAAGCAGTGCTAAGAGGAAAGTTCATATCACTAAGTGCCTGCATAAAATTTGGAGAGATATCATATAAGCAGCTTAAGGGTACAACTGAAAGCTCTAGAACAAAATGAAGTAATCACAACCAAGAGGAGTAGGCAAAAAGAAACAAACTGTGGAAGGCAAGGTATGTCCTTGATTCTTCCTGGTTATAAATTAGATTCTAAGAACTCAAGAAACTAGACATCAGCAAAACAAATAATCCAATTAAAAATGAGGTACAGATCCAAACAAAGGATTTTTCATTCATTAATTAACTTTACATTCTGATTGCAGCTTCCTATTCCTCCCCTCCTTCCAGTCCTTCCCTCTTTCCTCTCCCCTCCCTCTCCCCAGTCCTTTCTCCTCAGAAGAGGAGAGGCCTCTCTGGATATCTACTCACCTTAGCATATCAAGTTGCAGTAGGATTAGGTGCATCTTCTCCTATTGAGGCTAGACATGGCAGCCCAGTTAGGAACAGAGGAGTCTCAAAGGGCTGAGAAGCACTTAAAGAAATATTCAACACCCTTAGCCATCAGAGAAATGCAAATCAAAGCTATCTTTTCTACTATTGGGTTACCAAGTCCAGCCTCAATAAGAAGGCTTTTGTTTTGTCTTATTGTATCTTGTTTTTTCTTGTTTGGTTGTTGTCTCTTGGAGGCCTCCCGCATTATGTAGGGAAGTGGAAGGAGAATGAATATGGGGGAGTGGGAGGATGAGAGGAGCTAAGAAGGGTGGAAGGAGGGAAAACTGTGGTTAAGATATATTGTGTGAGAGAAGAATCTATTCTCAATTTAAAAATCAGAGATATTTACAAAAAAAGTTTGCAATTTAGTATCCCAGAAAGATAGTGAATGAATTATCCTGACTGTCATATATTCATTAGGGATTGGTTTCAGGACCCTCCATTTCAAAGCTGATAACATTTAAAAAGGCTCTAATATTCCACATAAAATAATATAAATCATTCATATATCCTATAGAAATCCTTCTTTATATTTTAAATCACATCTCTATTACTTATAACACACAGTTCAACTGAAATATTATATAAAACTGAAATAGTATATAAATAATTTCATAGAGAATGAGAAATACATCTATGTATGTCCAATAGAGATGCATTTAAACACTCTTCATGCTTGTTTGAATCTGTTTGCAGAATTCTCACAGCAGGAAAGAAAATATTGTTTTCCTTCTCAAGCCATAAGCAGAAATAATAACCTTTAATCAATCTTGGTGTGCTATTCAGGACTATAATGATTTTGTGAGACTCAACTACACAAAGAAGGAAAAATTGGCTTTCTAAGTCTACAGATCCAGATGTTACTGTTGTCTAGCAATAGCTTCAAAGCACATAGTGTGGTTTCTGATCATGTTTTTGTACATCTTGTTCATGTTCATATTCAAAATTAACTATTACATAAATTAGGAGTTTACTGGTGATAAAATGATGAAATTTGGATTTTCACTACCTGTCCCTATTTACTTATGGCCCAATGTCCTTTTTATATGTTATCAAATGCCACATATATGTATCACTACAGAATATTGGGGAAAGATATTTGATTTTAGGCTTTATTTTCTTTATTTAATGCATGAAGGAAACAGACCTGAAGCACTTCCTATCTGCTGCTAAAGTTTGACCCACATGTAGGAAAAAAAAGTCTCCTTGTGCTTCTCATCTGTTTGATTATAGCAGTCAAGTTTCAATGAATGTAGAATAAAAATATATTAATGTAGGGTAAAATAGAGTTTATATAATTTTAAACTAAAGTTGTAAACATTTTAAAATAGAAAAGAAGAGAAAAGACATCTCTGTTCCCTAAAGAAGATGTAAAATATGAGTTAGGAAAACAAACCAACTTGAGATCTAAATGTAGTTTTGGAGAAGTTTATTAAATTTAGGGAAGTATCTGAAAAGCAACACCAAGTTTCGTTACAAGTTTTCAATGATGAAACTCATTTTGATGAATATAAAAACATTGGGTGGGAGGGTAGCGGTATACCCTCATAGAGGCGGGGGGGGGGATAGGGGCGTTCCAAAGGGGAGACCTGGAAAGAGGGAAACATTTGAAATGTAAGTGCAAAAAAAATAAATAAATAAAATTGTGGCTATTTTGTTGACATATTGAATGCTTCTAAGTAAATACAATTTTTTATTCAAAAAGAAAACTAAAGTTTGTTTCTCAGGGTATATGTAGTAGATACCTTGTTGGAGACAGAACTATGCTAGCATTATGGTTTCTCCTATATTATGGTAGTTTCTAATACATTCTTTCCCCTAGGCTTTTTGGTATATGACAAAAGGACCAATATACCCAAAAGTTTAAAAGAATGGTAGATGAAAACAGTATTGTAAGTCAAGCTTTAAATATATGTCAAATAGCTCTATTTTACAAATCCTGTTTGAAATTTTAATAGTGCCAGTATTACCTGAGGATAAATAGACAAAAGCATTATTACCTTAAATAAGAACATTTCCTGAAGTGTTTAGAAGATTACGAGACTGGTTCTTTAAACCTAATACATTTTAGGAATGGGTGATTTGAACACCATGACATGTATAAGACTTGGAAAGTTGAGAAACATAGTCAAATTTATAAAAGCACAGTTCTGATATCCTAGGAATAGGAAAGTCATATTCAATTTTGTAAACAAAGAGGATCTATTGATATTTTTAACAGATTAATGACAAGATAAAACTGATTTTATTCCCGACTACAGTATGGATTTGACAGTGAATGTGAAGACAGAGTGCCAAGATGAGAGGCATTGCATTTTATAGTATTATGACTTTTGACTAAGAAAGATTTTTGGAGAAGAAGTTTTGAGCAGTAAAGTTGTGGTCTACAATAAACAGAAAAAAAAGGCTTGAACTTAACCAGGCTAGAAGAAACAGGCTGTGAAACAAGGGGGAGTTTGAAAGGAATGAGGTGATGCTTTTGTTAAAGTCACATACAAGTTTTTTTTCATAAGAAGATAGCAGTGGGCAGACTTTTAGGGGTCTACATCTGCAAAAACTGGAGTAGAACTGGAGATACATATTGAAATAGAGATAAATGGAGAATTCAAAGCCAATGCAGTATAGTAAACCATGGATGATGCTACAGATGTAAAAGCATTCTAATCCAAGAATTTCCAGATACAGTTAGGGATAAAACAAAACAGGAAAACCTCCTATGAATATTACAAAAACTAAATGGCTACTAAGTTAAAATATGAATATTTAATATTGTTAAATAGCAAAACATGCAATGGATTTAGGAATATTAAGAGTATTGATTTTGAACATACTTTTGTCAACTACTAAATTAATGCCTACCATATACTAGGTTCCATTTTCAATGTTAAGATCACCACTAACTTCTCATAGGGAAGGATTTTGTGAAGTATGTATAGCAAATTATTTAGAACATAGAGTCTCAATAATTTAATACGGTAAAGAGGAAGAGGATTAAAATGTACTGATAGGAATCAAGACTGACAACAGGAAATTAAAATGGTCTAAGTGATTCCCTCCTACTGAGGGAAAAGAGGGATTATAACCAGCAAATGTCACAGTGAAAGCTTAGTTTTAATTGTAAGAAACAATATCAAATCCATAGAAATTGAAGTAAAGGCTTTATGTTGGAATGTTTAGTACAGTTAAAATTTTCAAAGAAAAATCTGACACAACCTCGTTATAAAAACCCAGTGGTAAAGGAAGTTTTAAAGACATTAAATATTAGGAAGCAAGAAATAGTGGTTGCAAAAGGAGATGCTAAATTAGAGCAATTGCCTTCATGGGCAAGTAATTAAAGCTGTCTAGAAATGTTGCAAATAAATTGAAAAATTCTAAATGATGGTGCTACATCCCCAAATTTGTCATCCATCATTGGCTCTAATTATGCATGGTAACTTTATTTTTAATTTAATTTATAAGATATTAAAATGCATACACACATAATATAAAATTGCTTCTTAAATATTCATACATAGACTTTTGTCTTTTCTCTTTTGCTTAAAATGTACTTCTCTCATGCTATCCACATCAAAGTTTCCTCATTAAAATAAATCTATACTGAGTGATTGCTCAGAAATTAAGAGTAGTCTTACAGTGGACATGAGTTTGGTTCTCAGCACTCATATTAGGTGATTCACAACCATCAGTAACTCCAACTCTAAGGTATATGAGGCTCTCTTCTGGCCACCCCAGGCACCCAAACTCACATAGAAATACCTATCCATGCAATTAATAATATACTAGAATCCTAAATATAATGCTATTACCAATATAAGTACTTGCATAGTTTGATTTTTCCATGATTATAAAATTATAAATAACACAATTGCAAATATAGAAATAATGAATATATTAGACACAGGACTAAATTTTGAAATATAATTGCCAATTTATTAGGCATGTTTTTACACATGTGATTTTGGTATTCATAAGTATTATATTATGAATGCTTTCTAGTCAATAAGCATTACTCAAATTCATATTTTTAATGCATTAGAGCCCATTTTTACATACTTTAAAATTTAATGATTTTCCAATTGAAACAAAGTTAAATTTAACCTATTTGGTTTCTCAGTTCTTTCCATTATGAATAATGCTTCAATAAGCATTCATGTATGTAGATGTAACCTGAGGTTTTCATTCTATAGGTAAAGCTCCAGGAAGCATATTATTATGTACTATAGTTTCCATATCTATAACCCTCTGTAATCTACTTTCACCCTTATCTTGTTCGAAAGGCCACTTTCTCCTATTTCTAAACAGAAAGACTCATTTAAAGACAACATTGTCATAGTAGCATAGTTTATAGAAGTCTGTAAAATAGTTCCATATTTGGTTACCTATTTCGAGTTGTACAGTGACAAACCATGTTTGATAACATTAAAATTATATATTATAAACTATACATAGCATTATGTTTCCCTTTCCTTTTCCCTGACTTACAATTTAAAGTTTAGCACATATGATAAGAGGTGATAGATTAATTTAAACAACTAAAAAGAAATTAATTTTCTTTCATGTTTAAAAGAACTTCATTTGCCTTAGGATAGGGCATTTTTCTTCATGAACATTAAAGTCTATGATTCAAAAACAACCAATCTTGTGGGAATATATAGAAGTTGGAGAGAAATCCCCTTATATTTTATTTGTAGGAAAAAAATCAATATGTCAATATCCTTAAGTTTAGTTCAAATTTCAAATGTGAAGTATAGATTTACATTTACATCTAAGAAGCACAGCGGATTAAAATGATATCAATATAATTTAGCCTTCTCTTTGTCAAAATAGAGCATTCATTGAATATAATGACACTCAAGGCCATCCTTCCAATAAATCAGTCTGTAAAAGTTTCATAAAAAATGTAATATGGTGTAGGTTGGGGAATATAGGTAATTAAATGTCTTGCAGAGGTAGAGGAAAGACCCTGGGAAATTTTTGAAAGATTTTAATTAAGAGGTGAAAGAATAATTCAGAAATAATAGATTATTTTAGAAAAAATCTTATCAGTATGCTAATCACTTTAGTTCCCTTATCATGGGTAAGAATCTTAAATAGGAGCTTAGGTCAGGAGTACTCAACCCCTTGGCATTTTCAGATGCTGGAAGTTCCATGGCAAACAGGCTCTAAACCTTGATTACTTTCCTAATAAGAACACTATACTTGTCAATCTCCAATCTTTTTAATATGCTAATGTCACAGGGAAACAAAATTGACTCCTGGATGGTAAGCAAACTGCACTGGGATTGGATAAAGCCAGAAACCTTCATCTGCAACACAGAGATAAGCAAGGCTGAATTCTCTGTGGTCCTTGGAGACTGTATTATATGAAATGAAGAATTTACTAGCAGAAACAGTAGCTAAAAATTCACATTATTAATGACTTTTGAGTAGCCATGGTTTCTGGTTTTTCATGTGACTCTAAAAGACTTAACAAAAGATGAGAATGCAGGCTCACATACAAAATAGAGTGAGGAAATAGAATCTGGGACTAAAATAGAAAAATGTAACCATGTCTCAAAAGTGTTTGTGATATTGGCTGAAAGGATGAACTGTGCAGGGTTTGTTTAAACAAAAGTTATGTAAATCTTTGCTCAGCTGGTTGTTCAGAAAAATAAATGGAAGCAAACAGAGGAAAATAGAGCACAGGATGGAAGAGTTTGTCAGGAATGATGATAACGGGCAGTGAAGCAACAGGAATTAAAATGATAGCCTAGCTTCCATAAACAATGCAAGTTCTTCATGATTCACTACAGTCCAACTCAACAGCAAGATCATTTTAAAACTGAGTAAAAGAAAAAAGAAAAAGCCTGCTACTCCACCTCGAGATTCCACACAGTAAAGAAGCGTGTGTGTTTCTGTGTGTGTGGGGGGGGGGAGCTGACTAGTTTTATATACTGAAAACTACAACTGTCAGCAGCACAGGAAAGCTAACCACTTTCAATCTCTGACTTTTTCCTATCATCACACATTGTATTACCTGAGAGATATTAAAACACTACTGGTAGACACTGGTGAGCAAAGGAAGCTCAAACTATGTGAATTCCTGAGTGAATGTGAAGTGTTTGACATGGGCATGGACGTCTAAAGGCTAATCTCCATGACAGATCCAAAGCCTTCCCCAGGTGAAGCTTAGAAGTATGGCAAAGTGTTCCTCTTGTTCAAATGTAAAACTTAATAAAGTATGCAAAAATGTCTTTTTCAGCCTTCTGCCCATATATGTTCATGGCTGAAGATTTCTCATTCACTAGAGCTCAACTCACCTGAGATTTGCTAATTCTGCCTTTCTGTTCAGCCTTGTACAATAATAACCATGGCTCTATGTTTAACTGTATATAATAAACAAGCTGTTCTTTCAGGGTACTGTAGCTTTTCCAACTGAGATATAAGAACATCCAATTCCATCATGTATCCGTGTATCTCTCATTTCTTCATCCTTTCATCAACCTTGGTATGGTTCTGGATGGTGGAAGACAATGAAAGTACAGTGTGTGTTTGTTGCTTGCTTACTTTGTTTTTTGTTTTTGTTTGTTTTATTTTGGTTTGGTTTTGGTGGAGCAGTGACAAAATAGGAGTGACAGGTCTGCTGCAAACATGTTGGTGTGTTATATGGAATCGATTCAGTTGACAAGAAGCAAAATGTCTACAAATGAGCTAAAGATACAAAAGCAAAGTAGGCAAAATGCCCACAAATGTTATCTCTTCTCCTCTGTATGTTACTTCCCATGAAAATCCTCTAATATCAATAAAATAAGCTTAACTTATTAGGACTGGTGGGAAAAAGCTCAAGGGTTAAAACAACCCCATGAAGGATGCTTTCTTCATTATGGGCTTTACACCTAAGAAAGCATGGAGATTTCCCCTCAGATATTCTCATCATTATAGGCGAATGTAGAAATACTGGCCTGAAGTTGTTCACCATACTTCTCCACAAAAATATTCCAGGGTTATTGGTTCTCAGATAGCACTACCTTTTATGTTGCTTAGGAGAAGTTATCATTATACCTGACAGAGTTTCTCTATGTTTACTGTTCATGTTTTGAGAAAAGCATGTCTTCCTGCCTAACTCTTCATTTTATATTCTGCCTACAAGAACTCCTTGAAACTGATACATCTTTAGGTTACTATTTCTATGATGAATCATCACCACCACCACCACTCCCCTCCGATAAGAAAAAGTTAGGAAAGAAGACTTTATTTGGCTTACACTTCCACATCATAGTCCAACACTGAGGAAGTCAGAACAAGAACATAAACACCTAGATGTAGGAGCTGAGGCCATGGAAGAGTGCTGCTTCATGACATTCTATCAATTGATGAGCTCTCCTTTCCAGTGAAACTAGTTTGTGTCAAGTTGACATAAAACTAGCCAGGACATACTCTAAATTGTTTAAAAGATACAGTCAGGAAATTGATTTGTTAATTGGCTAAATGTGAACTCTTCTAGATTAGTTGAAGAATTCAATGTGGTCATAAGCATTTCTTGTTGTTTGCTTGAGATTCTGGAGAAAGAATGGTATTCCTTAAGTTCATAGCTGGTTTGTTTGTCTGTCATTAGCTTGAATTTATTTAACTAATTATTCATTTCTTGCAGATTGGCAGGTAGTAAAATTTATTCCTCTCAGTGAAAAATCAGAAGGCAAATCTGCAATGAATTATCCTAGTGTTTGAGGATCTTCTTTGGTGTTATGCACACTTGAAAAAGAGACCGAAAAATACAAAAAATTCCTGTGTATTTGTAGGATTGTGGCTGATTTTGTCTTCTGTGTACTTTTTATTTTCAAGTTATATAAGAGATGCCTATTACTGTTTTATTAAGAAAAATAAAATGAAAACAAAAAAGAAAAGTTATGTATTTTGTATGTGATTTGTCACATCTTTGCATTAGTTTGTCTGTGGTGAACTAGAAATGACTTTAGATATCTTCCTGAGATGAAAGAAGACAGGCAATCAGAGGACAGAGAAAGGAAGCATTAACACTGCAAATGGCTCTGTGTCAAGAAACAAATGAAGTTTCCCTTACCAGCAGTTACTCAGTAAATATTAACTGATGACAATTAGGAAAAATGTGTTTTCGTTTTTGAGAACTCCATAACAGAATTCCATGTTTGTATATTAAGTAAATGTTAAAGCAAAATTGATACACTACAAGTTTCTATTAGGTGCTAAACACCTTTCACAGAAGGGTCAGCATCCCGTACTCAAAGGAAAAATCCTATTTAGTTTTGAAATGTGATTTTGCCGCTATTTTTTGTTTCTTCCAATGCCACTTGAAGTGGAAACTTAAGGGTTCTTTGGAAAGTCAGTTGTATTGGATGGTGTTTTGTTGGGGCACACGGATGAAGGAACACTTCATTAAAGCAAACACGGGTGTTAAAGACTAAAGCAGACTCTTGAATGAACATTTAGCCGAAACAGACACAGATGAAAGGATGTTCTGCTGAAGCAAGCACATCAATGGACATATGATGAAGGATTCTTTGCTAACAACATGCATGTATTGGTCCACTTTCCATTGCATAGCTGAGCTACATTGGTCAGAATTCCATAGAGAGAAACAACACAAAACTTCTAGTGCTGTGCTGCAGTTTCTTGCCACTTCTGTGGACTGGGACTGATTGGCAGAGTGAAGACACAAGTGCTGAGACAAGACACGTGGAGGGCACATGATGTTTAGGGGATATAATTAGAATTCAACAGACAGTGACAGAGGCTGAGCTTGGCTTGCTTATAGAGCTAGCTGTGTAACACTTGTTCATGTGTCTTCGCTGATCTTTGCTTCCCTGAGAGAGGCACAGCAGAGAATTTCTCCTGGTGTTCCTGTTGGTCCCTCCTGCTCACTCAAGCTGAGGCCTGGATGTCTTTGCTAGGTCATGTCACCACTGTTGCTAACCTGACTCTACCAAACCTGACTGTTGGTATATCTGTGAAGTGTTTGCAAGTGGATCAAACTGCCAATTTTCAGACAACACAGATCAGAGTTGCTCCAAAGAACCTTTCTAAACAAGTCCATTTCCCCGAATCATTTCTTTCCACTACCTCTGGATGGTGGTAGGCTAAAGGGTATTTAAAGCATTTAAGAACCATCATTAATGATAAAGTTTAAAAATTAAACTTATTGCCACTAATGACACAATTTTACACATTACATTTGATTACAGTTTTCTCAATGCATATGCCAAGTTTTCTGAGAAATAGTAACACATATAGAAGATTATAGAAAACTTCAAATCCATGAAAATGTTCAGAAATATGAATGTGATCCTTAAAATAATCAGATTTATGGTATCATTATAATTGTGATAGAATATCAAATAAACCCAAATTAAAATTGACCAAGAATTAGAACTTTCTTAAGATTGCACTAATCAGCATAAAAGGTCTGTGTCTATGTCTGTACCAAAGTTCTGAAGATTTAAAATTGTGAGCACAAACACTTTTCCCTGGTCATAACTCTAATGAGTATTAGAAAACATTCCCTCTCTCCTTCCTGCTTTAGCTCTGTCCTCCCCCTCCTGAGCCCTCTCTCCCCATTTCCCCCCTTTCTCTCCACATGCTCATAGCCAGCCTCTACTCCTCTACTCCCTTTCTCTCTCTGCCTTTCTCAGTCTCTACTCCCTGAACTCCCCTCCCTATGCCCTGAATAAACTCTATTAAAAAAGAAAGAAAGAAAACATCCCAAGGGAAAATATGCAGAAAATTTAAAGTCATTTTCCAGAAAAAAATATTCTCTAAATGCTGTTTATGCAGGAGCTACCACTCCAAATTAAAAGGGGCAATAATTAATTTAAAATACCATTCAAAAGGCAAATTAAAGAACTGAACACTATATATTTGTGTAACAGCAATTAGAAAGAAATCAAACAATGTTAATGGAAATGTAAGTGGAGAGATTTATAGTTCAGTGACTGAATTTTGACTCACTGTGAACCAAACTGTAAGCTAACCTTCAATAATCTATCAACAATAATAGATTATGGCTACCAGAATTATTCCTTAATCTTCAGGACTAGTTATTATTTACTGCAGTATCCTTAGTATCCAGTAGAGTTGCAGGCATAAATGGGATACAAAATAACAAAAGTATTGAACTTATAAGTTAGTCAGTGCATGCATTATTGCTGAAATAGAAAATGAATAAAGAAAATAAAAGAGAACTAGCTATCTTGAAGACAAGATCAACAGCAAGAAACAACTCACTTGACTGTACCAAAGCAGCAATGCTATCTATAGCAACACAAAAGGAACCAGTATTTTCTCCTCCTCCTCTTCTACTCCTTCATCCTCTCTCACTCTCTTTCCCTTCCTTCTCTCCTTTGTAAAAGTTATTTTTATTTGTCTGATAAAATTGTCGTCTTGAATGCTTACCGCTGCTGAATAAGCTCGCCCTTTCTAGTTCTTTCTGTACTCTGGCTGGCTGGCTGGTTCAACTCAGCTGTTCTAGCTCAAAACTTCTCTCCAAGCAGATTGATTTAAGCTGGCTTCTCTCAGCTCCTCATTGAATTGCTCAGCTTGAAAAACCTGCCTCTGTCTTCCATGATCTGAATTTCACTGAACTGCATCGAATTGAACTCAAATGAATTCCACTGCATTGCGCAATCTCAATTGAACTGAACTCACTGAATGCTTTCCCATCCTGACTCACTTTTTGCTGCTCTTTTAAGTTTCATTCCTTTCATTAGGTCTATTCTCATGAGGGTTGGGATTACCCTACCTCTGACTAATTCAGTCAAATCTTTCTCTGATCCATCTCTTTGCTCCTAAATTATTCATTTTCAAACATGGCTTCTTCCTACTACAAACTAACATTACCTACATTCTTTGGTATTAAAGGTGTATATTAAGGTCTACTAATGTCCTGTCTATATTCCAATCACAGGGATTGAAGGTTTGTTTGTGCTCTGGCTGGATTACACATAGACCTAGAAGGATATAATATTTTGCCAGAGCAGCCATGTTGCTGGATTGAAATTCTATACTCCCTTACTCTTTCTTTCTTCTTTCTCTCTCTCTCTCTCTCTCTCTCTCTCTCTCTCTCTCTCTCTCTCTCTCCTTCCTTCCTTCCTTCCATCCTTCCTTCCTTCCTTCCTTCCATTCCTCCTTACCTGCTGGTTTCTATCATGCCAATATGTAGCTAAGTTTGAGAATCACAAAAAAGAATTATTGTTGTAAAATTAGCAAATTAAGCGCACTTTAATTTCACAGCCATAAAATAATTTATTTTTAAGACTCTTATGCCTAAAGTTACATATTCCTAGAATATTTATGCAACTATTTTAAAGGATATGTGACTTGTCTTTTTATTTTGATTTAATGAAATAATTAATATTCCAAACTTACTACCAATTTTCATTATTTCTTAATTTTTTCAGGCATGAATGACTCCATAGTTCAAAATCTCCGCCTATTTAAAAGCAGTTGCCTAAAGCATATTTTCATTTGTTAGTGGATGGATATTCTTGCTACTTTTAATAATAAAAAATTCATTTTAAGTGATAATCCCTAAAAAGGATTTCCTGGCAGAATATTTTATATCATAAGAGCATATGGGAGTTAAGAATAATTATGCAGAGAGGATCTCCAAAGAGCTTAAAGCACTTTGTGGAATTCATCTAATTAATATTCACACTATATCCATAAGAAGTCAGTGGGCAGTGAAATATGGATGCCTATGAAGTCAGCTCCCATTCCATTCAGGGAGAGGGCAAGAATAAACCCAGCACCACAATGCAAAATTCAGGGCTCATATAGTATACTGCTGTGAGTTTCTCAATGATAAAATTACATTAGAGCAAACTTGCAGAAGAAAGTTGTTTCATTATTCAAGTAATGTTTTTTTCATTATTTCAAACATTCAAATATTTTAAATATATCTGTTACTTTAAAAATACAGTAAAAACTCCAGATGTCTTAGAGGTATAGAAAGACAGACAAAACATGATTTAACTTTGGTGCTTCTTAAGAACATACTTTATTTACAATGCTTTTCTTCTCCACACTAAGAATGAACATTGTTAATAAATGTGGTAGTTTTAAACAGGCTTAAATGTTAAAATGTGTCACTGTGCACTTTTCCCCTAAGCAGATTGATAGGTGGACTTAATTTTAATCATGTCCTAAGAAAATTATTAAGTAAACTTGTATCTGTTGACACATTTCTATGGAAGGGAGGAGATATACAGATAGAATTGTCAAAGAGCTCTAGAATGAAGACATTAGAAGACTGATTTGGACAAAAATAAAACTCAATATCTTTTTGCTTATTTTAAATTACTTTAGCTGACTTTTCCTGCTGGGATCAAGTCTTAACCTGACCTGATTTCTTTAACCTGGTCAAATTTTCTTCAGAATGAAATTAATAAAAGTATCCACAGAAGGCTTAGGCTTTCATTAAAATAGATAAAAAGTACTGACTTCATAAAAGTTTCATTGGAAAACTGCAAGATATACACCAGTGCTTATATTCTACAATGAATAAACTGAGAAATCTTTTTTCACTTTGAAAACAAAGTATTTATCAAATATCATGATTTTTCTTCCCACATACTCACTTCTATTTTGACAGAAGATAAATATAAGAAGAGAAGCTCTCCTTCAAATACATCTATTTGTACACTTAGGACATATTCAGTTTATCTCCTCACTTTGATCATACAGGAGTTATTGGTAGATATTTCCTGCTGAAAGCAGAGAGCCAGCTCTGATGATTATCAGCACAACTGGAAAAAAAATCCTCATCTGTTCTGAGACTTTTGCAAAGAGAAGCATTACGAAACCAGTAAATTCTTTAACGTTAATATTTTAATGCTCTAATTAGGAGCAATTCTTGACATTATCCCTTTTCATTTAAAGCGCTTATTCACTTACTTCAGTGGTAGGCTCATTGCACCAAATAATGTAATGAAGTAAATAGATAGTATGCAAACATACACATGAAGGTTCTATCCTTTTCTAAAATTATCCTGAGTGAAATAAACTGTAACACTCGAGTGCATGCTTTCATTCAACTAAAAATAAAACATCCTATAAAATTAACATATTTGAATGAAGCTTTACCTTTTGGGGTTAGCTAACCTTAAAATCTGTATAACTATTATCCTCAATAGAGACAAAATTTAAGTGAAAAATACCTGTATTTTTTTCAAGTAAGTGACTGTTAGTTTCTCATGTGCTTTACAAGAACCATTATCATAATGTTATCTCTAATTCTCTAAACTTCTCCAAGAAACTATTATATCCACTATACCTGTATGAACATGGGTTGTAGACTGGGTTTCTATGAGAGCCAGAGTTGAACAATATTTTAGACTTATTACAGGACAATATTTTAGACTTATTACAATGTTTACATTCAAAATACCTTAGTTGCTTACTCCATAACATAAACAATACTTTTCTAACAGTTTGGGTGATTTCTATCTGTTTATATAGGAAACAACACTTGAACCAAATGTAATGTTCTTTATGCATTTTGGTAAAACAGATCAAAGGATATTACTAAAACATAATGAGAAATATTTGAAAATTGAAGCAGTAGGTATTAGATGTGTTAAGAATATCAATCAACTTAGTAGTGCAGATTCCTAATTGCTGTGGGTTAATATACTGCCCAGGGAAGATTCTCACAGGTCTCTCTGGGAAGGCTCCCTTCTTACCCCGACCCCACTGGTTCTTTAATGACTTTTGATTTTACCATCTGTTCCTCCTGGCACAACAAAGGTTCAGGAAGAACAATGAAAACTTCAGTAAGCATGCCTTTGATGATATTTTTGAAAATGTTATAGGTAAAAATCAATTCTGGCGATTTAATCCACTATTTATTGAGCACTTATTCATGAAGTATAAATTCATGGATATTCCAGTCTGACATGATTTCACTGATTTTATATGACTCTAAAACAGTTGCTGGCAAAACATTCTGTGATATCAATTCCCATTTTTACACTGTGCAAATGTGAAGTCTGTCATACACTTACTGTTCTGAGAATTTCTGAGAGTTTATTATGAATAAAGACTTTTAAAATGAATGATAAAGAATAAAGGTTGTGATCCTAAACCTTGTAGTACAATATTGTATGCTATTTGTTTTGTGAAATAAAAATGAGATTTCTGTAAGTCTCTCTATTCTTCCTCCATTCCTTTCCTTCAACCATTTCTGATTCCCTTTTCCCTCTCTCCCTCGTTCACTCATTTGTTCTCTGCTTCCTTCCCCTGTTTTGTGTGTGCATGTGTGCAGTAGGACTTTAAATGAAGGTTACTATTTGATAAAACTCTTGTTCAAACATCAAAATGGTCAAAGCATGACTGACCCTATAAATCTTCAGAGAAGAATGTAAGGCAAATTTGTTTATGTTATCTTTATACATTAATAAATGTTTGCTGCTATTTCCTATCTGGTACCTTTAATTCAATGCCATCACTTTGTGTTTCTTCTCTATGGAGATGTTTATCACAAACAGCACAAAGGGAACAATTTATGCACTAATGGTATGTCTTTGCTCATCAGAATAAATTAGCCATAAAAGAGACTGCAAACACAATCTAATCTTTTCTTGGTGAATATTGAATAATCTATTAATAGTGCATTGAAGCACTTTAATCTTCTGAACAGAGCAGACACCTTCATAGTTTTTCTCATTCCAGGACTGGAGAAAGGTTAATTTCACCTCATCAAGGTTATAGAAGATAATATACCATCCTTATACCTCACTGTGAAAACTTTAAAGTTAATTAAGCTTCTCAGTCTCATAGTTTACATAATGTTTCAAGTTGTTCAATTGCTGGTGGAAGCGTGTATCCTTTGATGTTACATTCTGGTCCACAGCAGCAGAGGTAGTTACTGGGTTTTTGGTTCCTTTTTTAGAGAATGAAGCTAAGGTTTCATTTCTCTTCTTTTAGGAACGGACACCTAATTCTTCTGAAAGTATCATCCCAAGTACCAGACATGCTACCTGAAATTAGGTTGCCATGCATTTTCCTTCCTTTTACTGACAGGACATTAAATAGGTAATCTCTCCTACAAGTGACTTATGCAGATGGAATAAGAAAAGCAGATATAAATACCAGTTATTATTCCTATACGATAATAACTGAGAGATATGAGTCATTATTATTAGAATTGTTCAGTTATAAATCGTTTATTTATTTCATTTCTCTATGTATATGGGAAGCTTTTAAGGCATCAAGCATTTCTGATTATTTGGAAAGTATCAAAGTTTATTGTTATAGAACTTATTCCTCTAAGTATTTTGTGATCCACAGTTTCAAAGTTTTACTTATTTTCAAATGTTTTGCATCCAGAGTAAGTCTTATTTTCAATTATAAGTCATCATACATGCACAGTGTTTGATGTCCCAAGTCATACCTAAAGAAAAATTCTCATCTCAAGAGTGTCTTTTTCATTTATCTTTGATATTGTGCATCCAGACACTGAAATTCAAGAAACATAGTTCAGTGCTATGTCTCCTTGGTAAAGTGCTGGAAATATATGACTTACAATATACCCAGCATATTTGAATCTACCCTTTATGATTCAGCTATTTTATTCATCACATAACAAAATTTGAAAATAAATTTAGCACCGCAGGAAAACATGTTCACAGAGCAAAGATTCTGGCAAAGTAATTTCAAGTCATAATAGACAGTATTGGAAATTTTGGAAAACACAGGCTGTTTAAAGCAAAACTTTCAAAAAATATCTGGTCATTTCAAATAGAACTTTTTAATAGTTAACTATTAGATTTAATTACTTTATTTATTATAGTCTCTTCTCAAGAATGATCCTAGTGCTAGTCTTGTTATAAGGTGTTGATAACTAGAGATGTAGCATGTGTTGAGTGGAGTTATATACCTACAAGTCCATTTTAAGTTACCAATTACATATTTAGAAAATGCATTTCATATAGCAACCTACCAAACATCCTACCATACTAAAAAAAATTGCATTGTACATTGGTTTCTCATTAGGTGCAAACAGCTGTGAAGTATGGGTTGTAGCCTGTGTTCAGCATGGCTACAAAGTAATGCCCTATTTAACACTGGCCTGAGAATAAATCAAAATTTGAAATAAGAAATAGAGTCCCTACTTAATAGGTGTTTTTTATATGTAAAGATAAAAAAGTAAGCCAAGATTTGGGAGCCATGCTTCAGGCTTGGTTCAGAAGCTGAGTAATGGATCACTTTCTGTCCTACTACTGAGACCTGTGGTACTTGCATGAATGAGCTAGAAAGCCTGGATATGGTGAAACGGTGAGGACACAACATCTGTCCAAACACCTGTAGTAAATGGAAGCCACAGGATCCACGGACACAGGAACCCTTACCCTGCCAGTGGCATGGGTTCCTTCCGGTTGGAAACTGTACCATGAGCAGACCTGGGGTGCTGGCTCTGTACCCACTCCTACAACACCCAGAGGAAGCTCGACTCCCAGGTGCTCTAACATGCCCAGGATCACAGGGAGGCAGAAACCCCTGCCCTGCCAGAAGCACAGGTTCCTTCTGGTTTGAACCTGCACCCGGAGCCGACCTGGGGCGATGGCTCTGCACCCACTCCTACAACACACAAAGGAAGCATGACTCCCAGGTGCTCTGACACTCTCAGGACCATAAGATCACAGAGAAAGCTGGACTTCCAGAATCAGTGGAGCTCTGACACACTCAAGATCACAGTTGAGGCCACAACATCTTTCCCAACACTGACATAACTGGGACACCTACAGGAACCAGGGAAACACAAATCCCCACCCAGACAGAGGCACAGGTTCCTTCCAGCTTGCACCTGTGCTAAGAGCAGACCCAGGGCTCTGGCTCCACACACACTCCTGCAACACCCAGAGAAAGCTTGACTCCTAGAAGCTCTGACAAACAGGATCTCGGGAGCTTGGTCACACCAGGATTTCAGCATCCTAGGGGTAGACTGACCCCCTGGAGCTCTGACATACCCAGGGTTTCAGGATAACAGGATCCCAGAATCACGGGATCACAGAGACAGCTGGACTCTGAGGATTTCTGACACAACCAGGCTCACTGGAGGGAGAAGCTCCAGTCAGAGACAGCAAGGGCAGGTAGCACTGGAGACAATAAGATGGCAAAAGGCAAGCACAAGAACATAAACAACAGAAACTAAGGATACTTTGCATCATCAGAACCCGGTTCTCCCACTACAGCAAGTCCTGAATATTCCAACACACCAGAAAATCAAGAAACAGATTTAAAGTCACATCTCATGAGGATGATAGAGGAATTTAAGGACAGGAGAACACAGGTAAACAGGTAGAAGCCATTAAAGAGGAAACACAAAAATCCCTTAAAGAATTACAGGAAAACACAACCAAATAGGTGAAAGAATTGAACAAAACCATCCAGGATCTAAAAGTAGAAATAGAAACAATAAAAACATCACAAAGGGAGACAATCTTGGAGTTAGAAAACCTAGGAAAGAGATCAAGAGTCATTGATGCAAGCATCACCAACAGAATGCAAGAGATAGAAGAGAGAATCTCAGGTGCAGAAAATACCATAGAAAACATTGAAACAGTAAAAAAAAAAAAATGCAAAATGCAAAAGTTTCTAAACCAAATCATCCAAGAAATCCAGGACACAATGAGAAGACCAAACCTCAGGATAATAGGTGTAGAAGAGAGTGAAGATTCCTAACTTAAAGGGCCAATACCTTCAACAAAATTATAAAAGAAAGCTTCTCCTGGCTTTAAGAGTCTCTGGTAAGAAGTCTGGCGTAATTCTGATAGGTGTGCCTTTATATGTTACTTGACCTTTTTCCCTTACTGCTTTTAATATTCTTTCTTTGTTTTGTGCATTTGGTGTTTTGATTATTATGTTATGGGAGGAATTTATTTTTCTGATCCAGTCTTGTGAGAGTTGTGTAGGCTTCTTGTATGTTCATGGGCATACCTTTCTTTATGTTAGGGAAGTTTTCTTTTATAGGTGCTGCAAGAGGGACAGGTGTGGCCAATATACTATCTATTTTGGTAAGTAAAATAGGTTTTATGTTAAAATAAATCCCATGAAATAGACATTTTCAAAATTATATACAAATCAATAAAATGTGTAAAGATTTGTTTTCTGCTAAATATATACTTAAAACATAAAGGACATTTAGAGTCCTTTATTTACATATATAAATGCACATATGGTAGTATAATATACAATTAAATTACTTCCTACATATTTATCATATATACATAATGAAGATATGAACATCCTGTTCTTAAAGGCAAATAATGCTTAAGAATATGATTTTATAAATTCACCCAGTGTTTTAAGAAAGGTCAACATTCTTGGAAAATGTTATAATTGAATTACGCATAATATTTTCAAGTTATATATTTTGATATGCATTAGCTTACTTAATTTTGTCATTAAAGTTATCTTTATCTAAGTAAAGCTAAATAAAAGATGGATTTCTGGGATTTTATTTATTTATTTATTTATTTATTTATTTATTTATTTATTTATTTATTTTTATTGGATATTTCATGTATTTACATTTGAAATGTTATCTCCTTTCCTGGTTGCCCCTCCAGAACCCCCTCTCCCATGCCCCTCTCCCTGCTTCTATGAGGATGTTCCCCTCCCACCCACCCACTCCCACCTCACTGTCCTGGCATTCCACTACACTGGAGAATCCAGCCTTCAAAGGACCAAGGACCTCTCCTCCTATTGTTGCCCTCCAATTCCATCATATGCTACTATGCAGCTGGAGCCATGGGTCCCTTAAGATTGCACAGTTTGTTGAAAAGCTTTTTTTTTAAAGTTCAAGATCCTTTGGGTTGAAGCAGTTACCTTTATTTACATATAGAGCTACTCCATAGAAATATATGAGCTTAGAGGATTTTGGTTTTATACATTTTAATCTATATACTATATAGATTACACATATATGTATATAAAAGGGGCAGGTTTCATGAAATTTTGACAGAAGCCAAAATATGCAAACAAATTTGAGTTCATAGTAGTAACAGCCCTTTCAACAAATTTTAAGATGTTAGGTTTCCAGAAACTTGCTTAAAGAAAACTCTCAGTCAGAAGAGGGAATTGGTTACATTTTCCATAGCTACATAGTGTGCATTGTTTTTATGTATGTTTTCAAATGGTATCCTACCATCCCCAAATCAAATTACTTTTAAGAACAGTATCTCTTATAGGTTAAAGATGACCATTTCCAATTAGAGCTCTTTATTTTTCTTTCCTTTTCCTTTTAAACTAGTTTTGGGCAGTTGGTATGATATGTTTGTATTGTTTTCTGATCCCAATTTTATTTCTTGCCATATTCCTGCTCTGTCAAATACAGTGGGATTCAACAGAAAGAGTGTTCCAAATCTTTAATCATTATGAAAAACAGAGTACCTTGACCTTGTATTTAAAAGTTAAATCGAGTGGCATTATAAAAATTAAATTGGTTCTTGCTCATTTCCATATTATCCTCTAAAAACCCTTGCCTTGCCTAGAGTAGATGTCCTATTTCTTTATCTTTCTTGATGACCTCTCATGCCTGCAAGTCAGCTCGTTTTTCTTTGCTGAAGACTGCACCCCACTGCTGCATGCACTCTAAAAGTTCCATTAAAATCTAGGGCATCATCACTCATTCTTATCTGCAGCAGGCTGCTGAACAGTGCCATACCAGCAACTGCATGCAAACTAGTCTCAAAGGACAATATTAGTTATACACACTGTCATCCCATAAGGAAAAGAATTCCTCCTGGATCCTACCTTATCTCACAGAGCCCATCTAGCCTTTCTAACATGGCTACTAGAGTCAGTGCTATCAACGGGTCTCTTGCAACAGTAAGCATTACTTAAAAAACAATTTAGCAGCAAGAAATTAGGTTTTTTATAGGACGCCCTTTATTAAACTCGGTGTGAGATGAGCTAGCATCCTGAATTTTGCCTTGCACCCACTGAGACCACATAGGCCAAAACCCTTTTCATTTTAAATACTGTCCTACAAAAAATATATGTTCTCCCTCTGGTCTTGATGAATTATTTCTTGGGATGGATGCGTTATTAGGATAAGTAGGATTTAGTATAAAACAATAGGCTAGGATTTGGCACTGCTCCTATTTTCAAAAAATATGAGGAAAAATATTGGTAACCAAAATCCAGTGAGACACTAGTAGCAATGATGTATGAAGTCTGGAGACATCAGAGCAGAAATACAGAAATGAGAAGATTAATATAAAAGCTGGATATAAAGATGAAAACTAAGGAATAATAGCATCTCTTATGCCTTGATATTATCCAACATTATTTCCATACATTCATATAATACATTTTCCCCTAGGGAAAATTTTTAAAAGAGAGAAATAATAATGTCAAATATCATTATTTTCATACTGTTACTAATTTTTCCATGTTGGACTGTAAATAATGCCCAATGTTTAGCATTAAACAAAGTCTTATAAATAGTATTAAAATGATTAACAGTCATTACTATTCTTTGCTATTTAAACTCATTGATGAGTGTCCCAAAATCAGAAATATTCTGATATGGTTTTTTTGAAAATTTTAATTACCCAAGCAGTCACATAGACATCAAATGAGGTACTAGAGATTTAGAGCTTAGAATTTTTTCTCATTTTTTGTTGAAAGTAGATTATCCTCTCATTCAATACACTACAACCACAATTTCCCTCCCTCCATTCCTACTAGCTCACCCCTATCTGCCCTCTTCCCCAGATCCACTCCTCCTCTGTTTCCTCTTCAGACAAGAGGAGGTCTCCAAAGAGACTATAGACACACAGGACAAGGCAAAGCAAAAGTCCTCATATTGAGGCTGGATAAGGCAATCTAATAGGAAAGAGTCTCAAGAGCAGGCAAAAGTGTCAGAGATACACCCACTACACAGTAAGGAGTCCCACAAAAATAGAGATTAGATTTTCAACACAAGCATCTGAATTCCTTGTAAATTCTCTAGAGATAAGGCTCAATTTGAAAGATATTAGATGAAAGACAGCTTGTTACATCATTGACATCTCCTAAATATGTACACATAAGTATAAACTCAACGTTGAAACATTCTTTTCAGGAAGACACTGTTTTTGAAATTATTTTATTTCTGTGATATTTCCTGCTTGTATGGTAATACCAAAATAAAACCTGGACAAAATGATTTGACTATCAATATCTACTAAATAATATATTAAAAAATAAAGTGTACTTTGGAGATCAAGGAGTATGCTGTTTATGAAAATTATTTCATACACAATAGTCATATTAAGAGTAACAGTAGCAAAACAAAAACAAAATGTCACAGTTGTAGTTTTAATTCCTGAATGCTAAAGTATAAGAATAAAAATCTATAGATCTACAGGTGGCCTTCACACTCTAAGGTTCAGGTAACATTTAGGAAAAGGCGTAAAACGATTGTAATAGTTAGAGAATCAGTACACCTGTTGTCAAATAGTGTATTGTCAATACAAGAGGGATGTTCTACCCATGGAACCTCAATAAAACCCCTGGTATGTTTCTAAATTCCACATGGTAAGCCATACACACACACACACACACACACAGACAGACACACTAAGTAGAATTCGTTGGATACACACACACACACACACACACACACACATATATATGTGTGTGTGTGTATATATATATATATATATATATATATATATACTTGTGTGTATAACAATTATTGAATGCATCACATTTTTAAAAAGGAATAGGTAGGATAGGAACAGTGGAAGGCATGTGACAGAGCAATGGAAATGATGTATATACAGTTCTCATGGATGAAATTCTCAAAAGAATAGCAAATACAAAATTAAAAATCGACAGAGATTTAACTATGTGGCAAATGATATATGAAAGGTAAGTGCTACCAAGTGTCAGAAGTAGGGGAAATCAAAGAATTGGCCACAGAGTAGTAGTGATTCCATTGAACTTGAATTAAAAGAAATACATGACATCAAAACACCAAAGAGAAAAAAGGTGGGCTTCTAGAATAAAAAAATGGAGATAACAGGGCTTAAGGTATAATATACAATGAGCCTGGTGTATTTCATAGGAAGATTCATAAAATATTAGGATGATAAAAGATTGAAAATTGGGGAGATTCGAGAGTCACAGATGTAATAAAGAGGAAACAAGAGATTTTTAGAAACAGAGGCACTAGAAATGGAAACTACTAAATATGGGAAAAGAGTTATCTACTAAATTGCACATAATTAGAAATCAGGAGACCAATACTGTTAAAAGAATAACTGTAAAATCAAAGGAGTTAGGGCATCTTTTGTTTGCATTCTTGGGATCTGTTATCTAAGCTAGTATTCAAATCTATGGGTTTTAAATATTCTCCATTTTATTCAGTACTTAGTTTGTAGCACAGAACTTCATTATAACTTGTTTTACTTGTGGAGATGTATGCAGAAGCAGCAATGTGTGTTTAAATGCACACTGGAATCTCTGTACTTATTTAAATTCATGGGGAAACACCCTAAAACCTTTTAATGATTGAACTAGAATAACTGTATTGACTTTATATTAAATACCAAATACCTCATGATTTTATTGAGAAAATTGACAGAAGGTAATGTTTTTATTTGAGAGAAAAGGAAAAAAGAGCCTGTTGATATAAAAGTGTTAATAGAATGAAGGCAGGTTTTGAAGTCTATCTTATCTTCAGATGATAATTCATTTGTAGTAATGAGTTTGGTGGCTATATAGAGTCCTTGTTGTTCTTTGAAAAAAAAGGTGCTGCACTTTCAGGATGTTATAACCATTAATAATTTCAGTAAAGTTCACACCAGATAAGCTTCCAAGAAAAAAATGACCCAAATTTACTTGGAAAGTCACAAAAATTTATTTTACTTATCTGACCACATGGTGATAAAAATAGAGAAGCTCTGTTTTTTAAGTTCCCCACAACCCTATAGGTAGCATAATATGATGACAATGAATTCCTGAATTTAGAAAATATGACTGATTTTCTGGTGTGATAATTTCATGTACTAGTGACATGGTCCTAACAAATTTAATTTTAATACAGTTCCATTTTTCATCAAAAACTGGTATAATAATTAATAATAATGCCTTATCACAATGGGGACAAAGTTCAGTTATTTTTCAAGCTTCATTTACAGAAAATCAAGTCATGTTCTGCACCTAGCAGGTACTCCAAACATTTGTTATCAATTGCTGATAGTAATGAATGAGTCTTGCCAAGTATTCAGTGAGATGAAGCACATGGAATTGAAGATAATGGAATATTGAACCTCTGTTAGGCAGTACCCACCTGTCATATCTATCTGGCATAACTGAGTGATTTCAATAAATGAAAAGTGTTCACTCAGTGCTCAGGAACTCACATGGAGAACTTGGAATAGGCAATATTTATGCCACAAAACTTTGAAAATGCTACACATCAGGCAGGCCCACTATGTCTCTCAAATGTTTCTTGTTAAACACTATCTGGCATAACAGTCTTCTTATTGTTATTATTATCTTCAGCAGCAGCTGAAGCAGCATTTTGATCATGGACACTATGATTATGACAGACAATGTAAGCTCTCTGTCACTCCTAGTCCTTAGATATTGTTATAAACCCTTGCTGTATGGTTTCTGCTTAATTCCTACATGGGTTTAGTTGAATTCTACAGAAAGATTTGCTGTCACTCAAATAATACCAGTTTTCCTTATCACTTTACAACTACCACATGGCCTAAAAATTCTTGCCTTGCAGAAGGACTTCCCATCCATTAGCTAATTCACTATCAGGTTCATTATCTGTGAAAACAACTCTTAGACTCCCATAAATTATACTTGGGTAGTTTTTTAGGGTGCTCGGGTATCACTGAGTTATCACCAAGATAACATTACCAGAGGTATTATAATAATTGCTTGCTTATGTGTACTCCTTCACGAAGAGTTCTCTGAAGGACAATTGATAGTTGTATTCTCTGCACCTTATTCCTACAGGAGCTAGGTGATGAATGATTGTTCTTCAAACAAGTGCAAAATAATTCAATCTGGTTTTGTAAATCTTGGCAATGCAAGAAATTAAGTGGATTATTAGTCCACGGAATGTAGTCAAGACAGCACAATCACTCTTATAGACGCATTCATTGCTTGGCATAAGTGTCTGAATGTTAGTGGGGGAAATCCATTACACTAATCTTTACAATGAGCCCTAATGCTGCTGCCAGAGCCACAGGCATTTACAATGAAGATCATTGGTGGCACACAGACAGTTGATAACTGTGACAAACTAAGTCAATATTAATTCTTGCCTGATAATTGTGTTATGACTACATAGCAGTGACATTTGGAATCCTTTCTGTCTCATCTAAATATCTTACTCATAGGCAAGAGACTTATAGACCCAGATAATATAGCTTACTGAGGCAATATTTATTTTGCTCTTACATGTGTGAAGCAATTCAAAAGAAACTGTACTATTACTACTTTTCACTCTTGTCTCACACTGCTTAGATGCTGTACCAGTCATTATTTCCATTAATATCTGTTTTGTGTTGTACAGATCACATTCCCTGAGAATTTAGAATTTGGCTATTAAGTTAGCCAGTGAATAGCACTCATAGGGAACTGAATCATAAGAAACAAAAAACCCAAGGTTCTGTCCTGTCCTTTTTGAAAAGAGTGATATCTAGCTGAGGCTAAATGTCCTCTGATATTTTAATTTTCTAACTATGTGCTAGACATAGCTCCCTTCCAATGTTGCAGTTCTAAATAGAAAGCCTTTAGTTGATTCTAGCACCATCTGTGTATCTTGTAATTCAGAAAGCTGATAACCTAGTGCTTAAGCTCCCAGCTACCTATGTAGGGACAGCTTCCTGCAAATGGTAACATCTTGATTGATTTTAGTTGATTATGTCTCTTTTTGTGTTTCAGGTCTCTCATACCTATGTAATTGTCTGTTGAATGCAGTTTCTTAGAACTGCTGAAAGTGATTTATATTATTATTTTGACAAGGTATTGCTGTAAGAGTTGATAATAAAATAAAATATCTTAATTATCTTTGCCTTCCTATTTCACATGTCTCTTTTTATCTAATTAGACTTGAAGTATCATGCACGCTGTTTACACTGTTCCTTTATTCTCGATTCCCTTTTCTCCAATGCTAATGTGATGTCTGAAGCATCACAATATACTTCTGCCTTCAGCCTCTTTCTTTTTCTTTTTTTTTTAAACTGGGAACAGCACGAATAAAGCCCACTTCAATTAGTTTGGATAGAGAAATGAAAAGGATTATTATGGTTTGGGGCTTAACAATGAAAGAATGTATGAGATATCAAAAAACAGGTATGTAGGCCAAGACTGCCGTTTTGGCTGGCTTTGCAGTTCTGGACATCACATACTCGGCCTTGCTCTTGCTAAGCAAGTACTCTACCACTGAGCCCAAACTCACAAATCCATGCTTCCATAGGCACAACATAATGGGCCTTACCTTTAGAAATATAATGGTCATTAAATATGAAATTCTAATTAATATACTTTTGGTAGCAATAGAAGGCCCAATAAAAGATTACACAGAATGAAAAAAATAAAGCCCAACATGAAATTATTCTAAGTAAACTACAACCCATAGTCACCTGTATTCCAAGCAGGTAGCTATTATAAATTGAATGAATTTCCTCCTGTTATTTTTGTTATTCATGCTCATAAATACTTATAATATCCCTCTTTATGTAAAATACTGTTATCTCTTCCCTAACCGAAGCCTGATCTTATTGATACTTCTTTGTGTTTGTTCAAATATCTCTTTATTCCTGAAATCTTCCTTAATGTATTCAGGAGAAAATCAACCTTTCTTCCTGTAAACTTAAATTACATGCCAATTATACATTCTAGGATATTTATTTGAATTAATTCTACATTGAAGATATATATATATATATATATATATATATATATAATAGTTGTAAGCATTAACCATCTTTAATGAAACTCATATTGCCTAGCCAATTCTTTATTCATAGTTGGTCGGCAGTAAATATTCATTATATACATGACTGATGAGGTTTTGGGAAATATCACTATTGTAACTGTTGTCTCAATCTCATCTACTTATTCTGGTCCTGATATCTACAAAATACAGAAAAGATAAGTCATTGTTTATGTTTATATTAGGATAATAGAAAGATAAACAGTGGTAAGAGAACTATGTTATTATATTTACATGGCTAAGAATATTCAACTGAAAATAAAATAACCAGGGGAAAATATGTTTCTAAAGAGATAGGCATGGAATTTTAAATGATCAAAAGAAAAGGAATAAGCTTGTTTCTCAGTGAGTATTTGTGTAAACATAAATATACATACTCTTATGACAATTGTCTAATTTGAATATACTTGGTTTCTGTAATATAATTTAAGAAATCATTTACAAGTTCAATTTAATCTATATGGAAATTATAGTGCATATCACCCTTACATTTTTGAAAGTGCTACCTACTGAAAATTCTGATTTTTGGAGAACATTTTAATGGTATTACAACAAGCAGTTAAATAGTAAATTTCCATTCTTATTTAACTGAGAAACGTCTATGTATCTCTCAGGGTATTATACCACTATAGAGTTTTTATAAAAATGAGCCCCACACTATGAAAGGAAGCCCATGTCCTACAATACCTGGACAGTCAGGAACCAGAGGCTAGATAGTCCAGAGACCTAGGATAGAACTGAACACTACAGGGGAAAAAAGTCAATGAAATGATTCCTAATGATATTCTGCTATACCTATAGATTGGTGACTTGTATAGTTGTCATCAGAGAGACTTCCTCTGCCAGATAATGCAACCAGATGTAGAGACCCACAGACAAATATTAGGCAGATAGAGTCCAAATTGGAGGTCTCCATCTGGTCCTCCCTTCAGAGATTGGGGAACCCTGTGGCAGATTGGATGGAAAGACTGTAGAACTCAAATAAAAGATACCAGGAGAACATGGCCAACTGAATCTACTAAGCAGGGCACACAGGGGCTAATAGAAACTGAAAAAAAAATGTTGGGATTCTATCGAAAATTAAATAAAGTGTCACCTTATTTTCAATTGGAATATTCACAGGGTACGTTTTAAAAATAATAATAGGGATTGGTTTAAATACTTTATGTGATACATATTTCTTTATGTGACATAGATTTTGAATATTTTAACCTCATAAAGATAATTAAACCTATCTGGGAATTTAAAATTAACTCATATTTTCTACAAGTCAGAGATACAACTCATGGCGAATATGATCCTCTTAGTATAACATGGTGGCTTCATTTGGATCCAAGAACTGTGCCTCCTTCAGGTGCTTCATATTATGAAGTAGGGAGGTTTTAATTGATGAACTATTTTCTTATTTACTAAACCAGGATAGTACATTTACTTCCAACTGATAATGTGATTATTAAAAGCAATTCAAAAGCTCTTTCCAAAAGCTTCTTTTACTATCACTAGTAACACATGTGGAAACTTGTGTAATCTCCACAGCATCTACAGTACTGTGATTCCAGCCATAAATACAGATTTAATAGACAATCCAACAAAGAAGCTTAATATTGAACAACACTCCAGTCACTTCACTTCCTATGTTAGAAAAATGTGAAAATCCCTCAGTTCTTAAGGAATTTAGGTTACAATCACAAAGTAGTCCACTGAAACAAGCAGTAGCTTTTAACATGTACTTCATGGATTGCTTCATGAGATACCAGGCTATTTACTACAAGGATATAGAGATGGAGATAATGGCAATTTATCAAAGCTGAAATGAGTGAAAAAGTTTCAGGAAGGAAGACAAATTTGAGCTTGTTCTTATAGTGGTCTTTCTCATCTTCATTGCTCATTCAGATTATCCTCAGAGGCTTTAAAACCTCCCCCAAACCCTAGTGTCATCTGAGAACACTGGTTTATTATTAGGCCTCCAAGAAATGTCCAGTGTTTAGTCAACACTGAGCATCAGTGTCAGAGTATCTCTAATGATGAAGAAAGGGTCAGTTTTAGGGGAAGGGATCCTCTGACGATATTAAAATTAGGGTAACATGCATTTCTCATATGAAAGACAATCAAAAGTACACGGAGCTAGGAGAAAAGGTTTGGGAATCCCCAAATGTTTAGAAAATGTGGTTTTAGCTGGAACAGATTGGAAATACAAAAACTCTTAAGCCCACTTAATTAAAACATTTTAAACAAATCACTAGTATATTATTATCAACATACATTGGTAAAACCTGAAAAGACAGTTTAGGAGATGAATTCAAAGCACATATGCAAAATACCTCAGCACGGTTTCTTTTTGTGTAAATGAAAGCAAATATAACTCTTGTGATTTGCCTAAGGTACATAAACTATTATATATACCTTATTACCTTCAATTCTACAAGAGCTCTGAACACTGGGGTCTCTGAAGGAACATTTTGAAATATCAATTATTTCTCTTACACCTTTATAGATTTGGAATGAATTCATTTGGTGTTTCATCAGGACCTTGAATGTTTAATAGGTATTCAAATATAAAATCAAACTTAGGAAAAAAGGTTTAGTCAATGCTTCTCCAGTGTTGTCACGAATTAACAATTATCAGTCAGAGGCAGCTAGGGATGTCCCTCTGTGGCTGGTAGCAGTTGCTCAACAATAGACAAGGCCCCATGCTTCATCCTTCATATAGGAATGATGAAGAAGAAATTGAAGATATTGTTAACTACAGTTTTGTTGACATAAATTCTCAAAAATCTGATTTATTAGGCTTGGGTGTCACCAGAAAATTTTAGTTCTAATAACTCACAGGTGATGCTGAGCATGGTATTGATTATTGGTGTTCTCAAACTTTCCTTTGTATCACATTCCCTTGAAAGCTTGGCCAAAACCTAGGTCATTAGGCTCTAACCCCAGATGTTCCAATTCTAAAGGATCACACTATATTGTTTCCAGCTGATGCAAAGACTACTGTTTCTCACACCTGGATTAAGACAACTTCTGCAGAACCAAACAAACAATCACCCACAGTTACACTAAGATGTATCTTGACTTCTCTTTGGATTTCAAGAAATCTTACAGCTTTACACCCTTTAGCAGTTTACTGTAGTGCCCTTGAATTACAGAAACAAGTACATATGGTACAGGACATAAATATTCTCACAGCTGTCCTGCCCCCAGAAACCATCTGACAACATTCACCAAATTGATGGATTATGTTTTATCCCTTCTGCTCCTTACCTAATGGTTCTTTAATTTAACTAATGACTGTAATTCTCATTAGATGCTGATGGTACATTACGATATTTTTTCAAAACTACTTTTAGCAGAACATCAATGGGTGCGTATTACTTAGGCAGAGACACCCAATATTCCAGGTGGCTTGAGCAGCAGGTGCTGATGTTGTTAGTAATGATGACATAAGGAGAGAGAATGGTTCTTTTGACCACTGCAAAGATTTTGTTATTTAGTTCGGGGATTCCTTCAATTTAAATATCCATTAAAGGACCTTCTGCTTAATAATCTGCAGCAATAAAATTGTACACAGAAAAATCTCCTTTGTTTTAAACAAGTGAGCCAAAAGAATTCAAAGATCATGATATCCAGCTTTGTCCTGAAAGCAACTCCATATTTCCTTTGTGTTACAACATCACAATACTGTTTTTAAAAGATCCTGCCTTACCAGTAAAAGGGAATGTCAAGGTGGGAATATGGGAATGGGTGGGCGGGTAGGTGGGAGGAGGAATTCCCTCACAGAGGCGGGGAGGGGGAGGGGACACGGGGTTTCTAAAGAAAAGGGGAATCATCGGAAATATAAATAAAATATCAAGAAAAAAAAAAAAAAAAAAAAAAGATCCTGCCTTAAATGGTATCATATTAGTGATATCTCTCCTCGACAGTCTTGCTTCATTTACAGTACCTGCTTCTATGCTATGCTCCCCAGTACTTGGTGTCTATTTTTACATTATCACTTATTCCTCTGTATGAGAACTGTCTACTTTCCAGCTATTCTGCTTAAGTACCACAAGTGCTAAGGACTTAGGTACAACTCAGCTCATCTGTGTCTCTCTAGGAATTCAAATAACTTCTAATTTGTTGAGTCCCAAAGTTATTATTTCTACATGGAAGCAATTGCACAAAGTTTGAAAGTGATGAAGTTTTTGAAAACCTGTATATAGTGATTATTACGAACTGCAAAATAGTGGCTTTTCTGGAAATGTTGATATTACCTATTGACTTATCTTAAATGTAGCTAAAATGTGTTTGCTAATTTAATGATTAAAGCTTTTAAATTTTTGGTTGATCACAGTGATAGTAGGTTCACTTTACCACCTCAAGATGTGTTTAAACGCAGTTGTTAGATTCGGTGGGCTGGTCATGATAGATTAAAGTCATATGCAATTAACTTCATTGAGCCTTAATTACTGCTTTAAAGCATCTATCTCCAATGACCATTATTTTGAGACTTTGGATTCCAAACATATACTTGAAGAAATGAAATCTAGTTTATAACAGTGTCTACATCTTGAAGATGACTTTTAGTTAATTACTTAGATAATTATACTTTTCATGAGATAATGCTCTGAATAAGGGAATACACCAATTTAATGAGATGAATTACCATTAAGGGTCAAATTGGTCTAGCCAAGAATCATTTTTAATGAAATAATCTTTAGGTACATGTAGGAAGAATCACTGTGAGAGATGATTAAACAAACAAGCAAGCCACCCAGCAAGCAAGCAAATGGGCTGTAAACATAGTTATTAATTTAACAAAATCCAAGCATTTGTGACACTGGAATAGATGTTTATAGTATTCTGTAAACATTACATAATATGCTAGCAACTAACTACCTTTGGCTACTGACAACTTAAAATGTGACTAAGTTGAATTTATTATTATTATTATTGATTCAGTTTACATCCTGCTCATTGCCCCCCTCCAGGTCACCCACTCCCATAATCCTTCCCTCCATCATCCCTCTCCTTCTCCTCTGAGAAGGTGGGGGCCCCTGTGCATAGCCCAAACCTGGCACAACAAGTCTCTGTGGGGCTAGAGGCATCCTCTTCCACTGAGGACAGAAAAGACAGTCCACCTAGTAGAACATATCCCATGGACAGGCAACAGCTTTTGAGATAGCCTTTCCTCCATTTGTTAGGGACCCACATGAAGACCAAGCTGTACATCTGCTACCTATGTATAAGGCAGCCTACGTTCAGCTTTTGTATGCTCTTTGGTTGGTGGTTCAGTCTCTAAGAGCCCCACAGGTCCAGGTTAGTTAACTCTGTTGGTCCTCCTGTGGAGTTCCTATCCCCTTCAGGGCCCACAATCCTTCCCTCTACTCTTCCATGAGAGTCCCCAAGGTCCTTCCACTGTTTGGCTGTGGGTGTCTGCATCTGTCTGATTCTGTCTGAGTCAGCTACTGGGTGGATCCTCTCAGAGGACAGCCATGCAATTCTCCTGTCTGCAAGCATAACAGAGTATCACTGATAGTGCCAGGATTGGTGTTTGCCCATGGGATATGTCTCAAGTTGGGCCGGTTATTAGATGGCCATTCCCTCAGTCTCTGCTCTGTCCCCTGTCCCTGCATTTCTTGGAAACAAGATAAATTTTGGGTAGAAAGATTTCTGGATGTGTTAGTGTCCCTCTCACTCTTTTCTTCCTCCTTTTAAGAAGCACGGAAGCACCCACACTTTATCTTTTTACATCCCAATTTTCCCCCTCCCAGGATCCCTCCCTTTATCCCCTATCTCCTTTTCCTCTGAGAGGGTGAAACTCCTCTCGGGTATGCCCGCACCTTGGCACACCAAGTTTCAGCAGGATTACCTGCATCATCTCGCAGAGGCCAGACAAGGCCGCCCTGTTGGGGCGTGGATTCCACAGACAGACAATAGCTAAAGTGTCAGCCCCTTGTCCAGTTATTTGGGGACCCACATGGAGACTGAACTGCACATACATACAACAGAGGGTTATTATTCAAAATATATAAAGAACTCAACAAGTTAGACTCCAAGAAAAACAAACAACCCAAGTAAAATAGTAGTACAGAGCTAAGCAGATAATTTTCAACAGAGGAATCTTGAATGGCCAAAAAGAACTTAAGGAAATGTTCAATGCCCTTAGTCTTTGAAAAATACAAATCAAAACGACCCTGACATTCCATCTTATACCATTAGAATGGCTAAGATCAAAAACTCAAGAGACTGCAAATGCTGTTGCAGATGTGGAGAAAAGGAAACACTCTTCCATTGCTTACACAAACACTCTGGAAATCAATCTGGTGGTTTCTCAGAAAACTGGAATAGTTCTATGTGACGACTCAGCTATACTGCTCCTGGGCATATACCCAAATGATGCTCCACCATACCACAAGGAGACATTCTCCACTATGTTCATAGAAGCTTTATTAGTAGTAGTAGAAACTGGGAGAAATCCAGATATCCCTCAACCAAAAAATGGATACAGGCAATGTTGTTTATTTACAGAATACTATTCAGTCATTAAATAGAATACTATTCAGTCATTAAAAACAAGGACATCATTAAGTTTGCAAGTAAATGGACAGATCTAGAAAATGTCATCCTGATTGAGGTAACACAGACTCAAAAGGACATGTATCATATGTACTCACTGATAAGTGAATATTAACTTTCTTATTTTGTTTCATTTGTCCACTACAGATAAAGTCAAATTATATATATATATATATATATATATATATATATATATATATATAAAACATATAATACTTCCATTGAACAATACTGGTTTAATCCATACCTATGCATTTTTATGTATTTCATAATAAATATTATAAATGAGTTTTGATTATTTAATAAAATTTATATTCTACCATTAAGAATAAATCAATATAGCTAGTTAATTGTAACATAAAAAGGTATTAAATTATTAACATGTTCTAGGTAAGTATTCCTTGGTACGTAGAAAAAAATACTTCACTAATTAAAAGAAAGTTGTTAATAATTTACAGATATCCAAGTACATACTGTTTAACATTATTCTTTAAAAATCCAGGAACAGGGTCTGAACTTTTATAAAATTTAGTATGTTTATGGAGTTTGTAACTAAATTTGAGCAGTTACTGAGAAATGAATTAAAATTCAATAAAAGTATAATTCAATCTACATGGACGAGAACCCAAAATTTGAACATAACAGGAATAAGGTTTAAAGATTTCTTTTTATAATTAGCTCAACAGTTTGGGAAACTGTGGAATGCTAATGTTAAGCATTATTTTTCTTTTGTGCAACTTGTTCTGACCATACAGTTTACATAATAGTAAGATGATGTAATTCAGTTTTTAATACAAATATAAGAATTAATTAAATAAGATATGAATATTTAAGATCCTCTGTGTTTTCACAATTCTCCTATAATCAGGATTCCATCTACAAGTTGTAGAAATTTTTTAATCGAAAAGAGAAATTAAGTATAGAGTGATCTTGAATCTGGTATTTGTTGGTGTCAATATATAAATGCTTTTACACATCCTGATACTAGCTGTAGTTTATATAGATTTGATGGAAAATATGTTCAGAATCAGCCAAGTAATTTTGATTCTTGTACACAATGAAGAATATAGAAAATGAAAATACTGAAAGGAAAATCTATACTACACTGTAAAAGGGATTTGGATATGGAGGCAATGATATCTTGGTTTGTTTTTTTCCCTTCTATTTTCGTTGTTAGATGAGAAAATTCCCAATTATGAACATCAGATTTCTGTACTAAATATAATGACAATCAAACTAGTTTGTCGGATTTCTATGAGAATTAAAAACACGGGACTTGCCATATTGCTGATGTGCAAGAAGTGGGAATTATTACCATCTTATTCTATAATCAATCAGGTCTCCTATCCTTCCTATCAACAGAGCTTGGTAATAAACACTTGAGGGAGATCTGTGAGTAATATAAGGCTTCTTCCAGCCAAAACAGTGACAAGTATATATCCCTCTCAGTCTAATAAAACTGCACTGATTTTGTGGCAGAGGTGGGACTTGCTGGCCATCAGTGGGAGGAGAGGCCTTTGGGCCTGAGGGTGTTAGATGCCCCCAGATAAGGGAATGCCAGGGAGGGAAGACAGGAGTGTTTGGGTGGGTGGGGAATACCCTCACAGAGGCATGGGGAGGGGAGATGGGATAGGGGGTTTTCAAAGGGGAGATCTGGAAAAGGGGGAAACATTTGAAATGTAAATAAAGTATAAAAAAGCTGCACTGATTGATTATAAGACAGAAACAAGAGTTAGAGCAATGGCTCATTAGTTAACAGCACTTGCTTCTCTTGCAGAGGACTCAGGTTCAAGTTCTAGCATCCTCATTTCAACTAATGACTGCCTGTAATTTTAGTTCCAGGGCTCCAGACATCTTCTTCTGACTTCATGAAATCACTTACTCACATACAAAAAAAATCTTTTTAAAAGCCATACATTTGAGATACAAACATCTTTTATTCAAAATTTAGTAAAGAAACAAATGTTTGCCTATTAAAGAAAGGAAGAGCCAGGACTGTAAATCAACCTAAATATGTCAATTAGGAAATTTTATTCCCTTTAAAGTATACCAAATAGAACTATAACATATGGCTTTATAATTGTGGAAAAGAGAAAGCATTCACCCTCTAGGGCAAATTCTAAGATAGGCAGTGTAGTGATATATATATATCACTACATCATATATATTGATATATTGAACACTTTAAAATATATGTAATTATTAAATAGAGAAATTCAATTTTCCACATCTATACTATTGTTTTTGAAATTTAAATACAAATTAATAAAAATGAAATACAATGGTTTATTAATATATCGTACTAGATTACCATTGTTGGCTAATCATGCATGGCGAGTGACTATCACCTAAATTTCATCTAGATAGTGCTATTTAGAACATTTCACTGGGTAGTAAAATATGCCATTGATATTAATTGTGTAGGACCTTACTTCTAAGCCAGAGTGAAGTACTACATGAGTTTGATAACATCTTTCTTTTCTTTATACACTGTAGCTGATAAAACAACTTAAATTATCTGAAGAAAATTTATTATTAATTTACCTTTTTAAATTATCTACAATATGACTTACATGTGACAACTGTGGCAGGAGAGAAAAAAAATGTGGTCTGAGTTTGTAGCTTCATGACCTTGAACAAGCCAGGCAGTTATAGAACATCCCCCAGGGAGCCCAGGTAACAAGAATAATGAGTTTTAGGCCTAACTAGTATGCATAAGGATCAAGTGAGGACATGAATACAAAAGCCCTTTATAATTTCTGAACCTTTAAACAAATGCTAGTTATCATTATAATCATTTCTACATTTTCACTTAGATGAATGCAAATGAAGTATATAATTTCTATAGAAATACTCTAGACATTCTGAAGAAAATGTCATAGATAAGGCATGGGGCTTATCCAGGGCTACTCATGAGGTAAAAAATCATATCTAGGTAATGTACTCATTTGGGAATTATTAGATAATCTATACTTTATAATTCAGATAAATATTTTGTTAACTGTTTGAAAATTCATGTCTCATCTCCATTTCACCAAATGAAGGGCATTTATTTTGAATTTAGCTTTGCAGATAATAAGCTTAGAGCTGCCACTTAAAAGCATATTAAAACTTTGGGACGTTTTACAACATGCTAATTTAATGCTTTATTAGCTTACTTCATTTAAGGTTACACAGAACTAAAATGATCTTTGTGAAGTGTTGATCTAATCTCATTCCACAATGGGACTTAATTTCTGCCTAGAAGGCAAACAGACATTTAAATGTGGAAATTAAAAGAAACAAATAAACTATTATATGTCAGTAGTGCTAAACCTTGAAGACAAAACACAGTATATCCATAGAATTGGAAAATAATGTAATTCAGCTTCCCAAGGTTTTAATATGACTTCAAACCAGAATGTTACTCATTACAGATTAACTTAAATGGAACATAGAA
The DNA here is from genome assembly GCA_028551405.1 of Uromys caudimaculatus. NCBI lineage: Eukaryota > Metazoa > Chordata > Mammalia > Rodentia > Muridae > Uromys > Uromys caudimaculatus. The sequence goes on along the minus strand of CM052722.1, from coordinate 34,959,293 downwards.
TTTGACTATATTCCTTTTAAATGTATTTACTTCTCTTTCCATTATTAGGCATGTATTTCTCTTAGTGGAAGCATTTTTCTATTCATTTGTGTATTACCTATGTTAATGGAAAACTGCTACAAGACATAGATTCCACAATTTTAGTTATTTGCTGTCTATGAATATCACCCTTCTACACAGCACTCCACGGATCTTAAATCCTTCTGTGTTGGCTTCATCTCCTAGTGCGTCAAATTCGCCGAGTGATCCAATGAGGAAAAAAGATGGAAATCACATTCTGGCTACATGCCTACTACTCACATTTCACTAGTGAGAATCAGTGACATTAGAGATAATATATGAACAAATGCTGAAGCAATAATCAAACTCCACGAGACACTGTGCATACAAACTGTTTACTTACCCAATTCTGGTGGCTCAAATATTCTAGGAAAAATACTAAATATGTAGAGCTAGTGTGATGCCCAAGCGCTCTCCTGATTCACCCTTTGGCTTTCAACCTTTTATTGCCACACATATAATTAATAAAGATTTTAGGAACTTTCAAAAAAGAGAATTAAAGTCATGGTTCTTATTCTATGCAGAATGAAGCTTGGAAATGCAGTTGATAGATTAGTTGAGGATCTTAACAACAGCATACTATTAAAAGGTGGTAAAAGATTTTGATGGACAGCTAGTGGCCTCTGATACAGAATGATTTTGAAAGGAAAAAGGAGTTGTAAGTTAAATATTATGAGTCTCCCCTTGTTCTATCTACTGTCCAGTATTTTCTAAAATTCCTTTGTGACACCATACATCCCATAGAACCACTCTCTACTGGGAGCCCCAGTTGGCACACTAGGCTAGGACTCAGATACATGAATGTCATTATCCTTCCTGTGCTCCATTCTGATCTTTCCAAACTTACTTTTAGTACTGCTACAATCTGTTCACAGGAACCCTTCCATTCAACCCATCTTCATCCCCTACAGAATCCACCTTGTGGTGCACAGTCAAGATCCACCTTGTACTTTTCTGCATCCCCTTTCAGTATTTCCTTATAATACATCTCCACTCCTTTGTAAAACCCACCAACTCTCTGAAACATTCTGTACCAGGGACCCCACAGCTATCAAACTTGGCTAAGATCTGAAGTGGCAACAACAACAACCAAAGAATTAAGAGGCTACTCAAAAAAAAAAAAAAAGATCAAGAATTTTACCAGGAAATATTTCAAGAATCATAACTCAATATGAAAGACTACAAGGCAAAATGAATGAATGAATGAATGAATGAATAAATAAATAAATAAATAAATAAATAAGACAATATACAGCCTTCAGAAGCCAGCAATCTTATTGCAATAAGCCCTGAGAAAGGCAATTTAGCTGAAGTATGCAACAGGGACTTCAAAACAAGAAATATGATTATGGACAAAGACTACAAAGAGGATATGAATAATGTCTTAATGAAGACTGGGAAAACAAACACAGTTGAACAGTTGAACAAAATAATTGAAAAAAGTTCAAGACATGGAAGTAGATTTTAAGAAACAGAATCACTCACACACAAACACATACACACACACACACACACACACACACACACACACACACACACACAAACTAACTTACCGAAATAAAATTGGAAATGAAAAACTCAGAATGTCAAACAAGAACCTCAAGAGTTAAGCCTCACCAACAGATCAAAAAACAGAAGCAAGAATTTTCATTCTTAAAGACAAGGCAGAAAAATGCATAGCCCTTTCAAATAAAGGTTAAATTTAAAAATATCTAGGAACAAAACATCTAGGAAATCTAGAACACTATGAGAAGATGAAACCTATGAATGACAGATACAGAGGAAGAAGCTGAACCCCAAGTTAAGGCAGAGAGAACATTTTTAACAAAATTATAGAAGAAAACATTTTCCAAGAGATGCCCATTAAGGCACAGGAAGAATACAAAACAGCAAATGGACAGGATCAGAAAAGAAATTTCACACAACATACAATAATCAATGCACTAAATGTATAGATCAACAACATGATATTAAAATCTGAAAAGGAAAATGACCAAGTTAACATATAAAAGCAGAAATTAGGGAAATGACACCCTTCACAATTGTCACAGACAATATAAAGTATCTTGGTGTGACTCTAACCAAACAAGTGAAAGATCTGTATGACAAGAACTTCAAGTTTCTGAAGAAAGAAATCAAAGAAGACCCCAGAAGATGGAAAGATCTCCTATGCTCATGGATTGGCAGGATTAATATAGATAAAATGGGCATCCTGCCGAAAGCAATCTTCAGATTCAATGCAATCCCCATCAAAATTCCAACTCAAATCTCCATATACATAGAAAGAGCAATTCTCAAATTCATATGGAAGAACAAAAAACCCAGGACAGCAAAAACTATTCTCAACAAGAAAAGGACTTCTGGGGGAATCAGCATCCCTGACCTCAAGCTGTACTACAGAGCAGTAGTGATAAAAACTGCATGGTATTGGTACAGCGACAGGCAGTTAGATCAATGGAATAGAATTGAAGACCCAGAAATGAACCCACACACTTATGGTCACTTGATCTTTGAGAAAGGAGCTAAAACCATCCAGTGAAAAAAAAGACAGCATTTTCAACAAATGGTGCTGGTTCAACTGGCGGTCTACATGTAGAAGAATGAGAATTGATCCATTCCTATCTCCCCATACAAAGCTCAAGTCCAAGTGAATCAAGGACCTCCACATAAAACCAGATACACTGATTCTAATAGAAGAGAAAGTGGGGAAAATTCTCGAACACATGGGCACAGGGGAAAAGTTCCTGAACAGAACACCAATGGCTTATGCTCTAAGATCAAGAATCGACAAATGGGACCTCATGACATTACAAAGCTTCTGTAAGGCAAAGGGCACTGTAAAGAGGACAAAAGTGCAACCAACAGATTGGGAAAACATCTTTACCAATTCTGCATCTGATAGAGGGCTAATATCTAATATATATAAAGAACTCAAGAAGTTAGACTCCAGAGATCCAAATAACCCTATCAAAAAATGTGGAACAGAGTTAAACACAGAATTCTCAACTGAGGAAATCCATAGGGCTGAGAAACACCTAAAGAAATGTTCAAAATCCTTAGTCATCAGGGAAAGGCAAATCAAAACATCATGGAGAATCCATCTCACACCAGTCAGAGTGGCTAAGATCAAAAACTCAGGTGACAGCAGATGCTGGCGAGGATGTGAAGAAAGAGGAACACTTCTCCATTGCTGGTGGGATTACAAGCTGATATAACCTTTCTGGAAATCAGTTTGGTGAACCCTCAGAAAAAAAGAAAATAATTCTACCTGAGGACCCAGATATTCCACTCCTGGGCATATACCCAGAAGATGATTCTACATGTAATAAAGACACATGCTCCACCTAAGTTCATAGCAGCCATATTTATAATAGCCAGAAGCTGGAAACCACCCAGATGTCCCTCAACAGAGGAATGGATACAGAAAAAGTGGTACATTTACACTATGGAATACTACTCAGCTATTAAAAACAATGATTTCATGAAATTTGCAGCCAAATGGTTGGAACTTGAAAATATCACCCTGAGCGAGGTAACTCAGTAACAAAAGAATGAACATGGTATGTACTCACTGATAAGTGGTTATTACCCAAAAGTTCGGAATACCCAAGATTCACTTCACAGAAACCATTGGGCTGTGCATGAGGTCCCAGATGGAGGAGTTGGAGAAGGGACTGAAAGAGATGAGGGAGTTTGCAGCCCCATGGAGGGACCAACAGTTTTAACTGGTCTGACCTCCTGATGCTCCTGGAGACTGGACCACCAATCAAAGAATATATATGGAGGGACCCATGGTGCTGGCCACATATGTGGCAGAGGAGGGCCTTGTTAGCCATCAGGGGGAGGAGAGGCTCTTGAGCATGAGGGTGTTAGATGCCTCAGTGTAGAGGAATGCCAAGGACGGAAGAAGAAAGTGGGTGTATGTGGGAGTGGGGGAATATCCTGATAGAGGCAGGGGAGCCGGGAGGGGATGGGGGGTTCCAAAGGGGAGATCTGGAAAGGGGAAACAGTTGATATGTAAATAAAGTATCAAAAAAACAAACAACAACGAAAACAAAAAAGAACTAATTAAAAAATTTAAAAATAAAAAAACAAATTTATTATTTATTTTTGTTCTTCAATCCATATCTAGAGAAGTCATTAGAAGGGAAACATCAGTCTGAAGAGAAGTTTAATTAACTACTCCAAAGAGGACACAAGGAATAAATAACCATAGAACATTACATCAAAAGTGGGAGGAGATACCACACCAAAAAAAATTAGCAAGAATTAATAAACATAGGCTCTAGTAGAAAATAAAGTATAGAAAAATAACTCATGTAAATGTCGATGCAAAAAGTCTTAAAGAAATGATGGAAAAGAAAGTGGGAAATAGGCTGGAACTCATTGTCACAAGAAAGTACTTTCAGAACAGCACACCAGATATTAGTACTAGAAGCTGAGATCAGGCTAATGAACTGAAGAGTGAGATTTATGAATCAAAAGTATTGAAAATACAAATAAAGAAGCAGGACGAAATACCAAACAACTCCGTTTAACTATAAGAAATGCTTACAGTAGATAATATACCTTCACTTATTTAACTAGTTAGTTGTTATTTTGTTACATGTATTTGGTATTCTTTACATAGGGTCTTCTATATTGACTAAGCTGACATGGAACATCATGAACCTCATATCTTTCCCTCCTAGGTGTAGATATCACTGTCATATACCATCATACTTGGCTATATCTGACATTCTAATGAACCAACTACCCGCACTCATTAGAGGAGTAAGAGATTCCCTGAATTCCACATAACTTTCTTCATCTCTTCCAATGCTTTATGTTTAGTACTAAGATAGATAGATAGATAGATAGATAGATAGATAGATAGATAGATAGATAGGAGAATCACCAAATTCTTTATTGATATCTCTGCTCCATTGGACACATTTGTGAAATCTATAGTGGAAATTATTTATTCCACATAACATTTACTGAGCTCTTAATATAGATCAGAGACTATGGAGCAACAGAGAAGTAGTAGGGGTCGGTTATCAATTGTTCTGTGTGACCCTGAAGTGAGAACACCTGAGGGAGATTTGGAGAGCAAGAAATCTCTGTTAACCCAAAATCATTATTTTCTGCTTGTGTGTTCATGGGAATATTGTTCAACCCTAGTTTTAACTGCCTTATTCATAACTTAAGGATTAAAGCATCTTGCAGCATGTCTGTTTATAACAATTTAATGAAATGGTGCAGTGTAAATCAATAGAAATAGTAGCTCAAGTTTACTGAGTACTTATTGTATGATTCTATTACCGTGCTTTGAATTTCATAACAAGCCTGCAGGTTAGCTTTGATTCTGAAAGTAGAATCAAATAGTGACAAAGTTTGCTAAAGTGGAGGTAAAATTTAAGTTGTGCACTTGTCTTGCAGAACCTGCACTTGCATTTACCTGGATTCCTTGTCTATATTGCTCTTTGCATTACATAGTGCCTATCATAAATGGAGCAGGTGTGAGAATGAGGATCTCTAAGTTGTTCAAAACATAACAGAACAAAAAAAATGCTCAAATGTTAAATGTACAATAAAAAGAGAGTTTCCCTGGTCTTATGTGATTCCTGTCTTAGGATTACTATTGCTGTGATGACCAAGGCGACCTAGGGAGGAAAAGAGACATGCTCACGTTGTCTACCCTGCTCTCAACAGTCTTATATTCTAATCTCCTAGCGAACAGCTCAGTGAACTCTTATTTAACCCTCAATGGCTTTTCTAACTCAAAATTCCAAAGACATTCCATAATGTTTAAAAAGCCTTTTAGAAACATAGGATGTATATATGCTATGTATCTATTACATATAATCTATATGTGTGCATGTTTGCATAATTATATAAAATAAAATTAATTTTATATATTAAATATATTAATTTAAAAGAGCTTAATTCCAGTTAATTGTAGAAGAAGGCTCTAAAAGGTTGTAAGGTTATCAAGTATAGAATCCAAGAGCAGGTATGGGTTTCCTCCTCTCGAGTTGTTGGGCAGAAGTGTCATGTAGACTCCCGAAATAATACAGACTATTGAAAACACACCACATATTTTGGTCACAGCACATGGAGAAATCAAGGTGGCATTGACCAGGAAGCATTCTTTGTTTTGGCTTGCAATCTTAGTATGAGGAAACACTATGCAAGCTGTTGGTGGAAAAGAGTCATCAATAATTTTAAACAGCAGTGAATTCAGTGAACTACAATAATGATCAACATAGAATGTTTGTATCACTAAATTCAATAGTGGCACAAATATATAGGTGACCAACTGCTTTCCAGTTGAATTTAGAGGCCAGCCTCATAAGAGAAAAATACACGCATAATGTTTTAAATCTGGCCAAGAATTCATAGTTGTGAGGTAGGCATAGTGGTACGTGCCTTTAATCTCAGGAAGAGGCAGACAAATATCTGTGATTTTGAGGCCAGCCTAGGTCTACATATTGAGTTCCAAGATAGCCAAGGTTATGTGGAGACACCTTGTCTCTAAACGAATGAATAAGTAAATAAATACATAAAATTTTAAAAATAAAAGACAAAGAAGTTAATGAAGAAAGAATAGAATAGCAAATGAAAGGAAAGCAAATAGAGAGAAAAAAAAAGAGTCCACAGTGGAGGATCTTACATGCCCAGTGTCATCCTACTATTATTATTTTATTAAGTTACAATATATCAAACTGTTTTCTAAATTTGTATCTCAATAACTATATATTATTACAGGCCTAATTGGAAATTTTTCTTTGCATGATGGACAGTATTTAAGGAATAAATTCACAACTGGACAAGGTGCAGAGAATAAGGGTTAATGGAGTACTGAGGCAAAAATGGTATGAATGGCACATCAACATAACATGTTTAGGAAACATAGTGCCAGAGGAAGTAGAAAAAATTTAAAAGCCAGTTGTCAAAGAAGACCATAACTAAACTGTATCCTCTGAATGTAACAAAATGACTGAACTCACAAACTCATAGCCACAGTGAGTCCCTACACAAAACTTAAATAAGATCAAGACAGTTACGGTTTCTGTCTGTAGCCTGGGAGCTGATCCTGTACCACAGGGCTCCTTACCCAAATATCACCAGGAAAGAGTTAGCCCTCCAGGAGTGTGGACAAGTCTGTGAGCTGGGGGGGGGGGGGGTAAGACCAGCAACTCTGCTTTGAGGGATCCACCCAGAACACTCTGGACAAAGGGATTGAGGGAGTGGCCTTCCTGTTTTCCTCTACAACCAGGGAGCTGATCCTGTACCACAGGGCTCCATACTCAAATAGCACCAGGAGAGAGCTAGTCTCCCAGGAAATGTGGACAAGCCTGTGAACAGAGGTAAGATCAGCACTTCTGCTCAGAGGGACCCTCCTGGAAACCTCAGGACAAAGGGACCAAGGAGCAGCCTGAGACAGGAGCCTTCCAGTTTCCATCTGAAGCCAGGGACCTGAGCTTGTGCCACAAGGGTCCATTTCCAAATAATGCCAGGAAAAAGCTAGCCTCCCAGGAGTGTGGACAAGCTTGTGAGTAGAGGTGAGGTGAGCACCACTGCAGAGCAGGACCTGCTTAGAATCCTCAGGACCCAGGGACTGAGGAATGGTCTTCCGGTTTCCTTTTTGTGGCCTGAGAGCTGATCCTGTGACACAGGGCTCCATACTCAAATAGTGCAAGGAGAGAGCTGGAATCCCAGGAGTGCCACTATACCTTTGAGCTCAGGCAAGAATACCACTTCTGTTCAAATTCCTGGCCCAAGAGGAACCTTAGCAGAGCCATCAGGAAACTGGAACAAAGGAACAGCTGGGGACAGAATCCATCTGGTTTCTCTCAGCACCACAGAGCTGACCACAGCTCTCCAAACCCAAATTCCTCTCAGAGAGAGCTGGTCTCCAAGGAGCACTGACACAGAAGCTTGCAGGAGGGACAAGCCACAGTCAGAGAGAGCAAGACCAGCTGACAACAGAGATAACCAGATGGCGAAAGGCAAGGACAAGAACATAAGCAACAGAAACCAAGGCTACTTGGCATCATCAGAACCCAGTTCTCACACCACAGCTAGCCCTGGATACCCCAACACACCAGAAAAGCAAGACTCAGATTTAAAATCATTTCTCATGATGATGATAGAAGACTTTAAGAAGGAAATAAATAACTCCCTTAAAGAAATACAAGAGAACACAGATAAACAAGTAGAAGCACTTAAAGAAGAAACACAAAATCCCTTAAAGAATTACAGGAAAACAGAATCAAACAGGCAGAATTACAGGAAAACACAACCAAACAGGTGAAGGAAATGAACAAAACCATTCAGGATCTAAAAATGAAAATAGAAACAACAAAGAAATCACAAAGGGAGACAATCCTGGAGTTAGAAAATCTAGGAAAGAGATCAGGAGTCATAGATGAAAGCATCACCAACAGAATACAAGAGATAGAAGAGAGAATCTCAGGTGCAGAAGATACCATAGAAAACATTGGCACAATAATCAAAGAAAAGGCAAAATGCAAAAAGATCCTAACTCAAAACATCTAGGAAATCTAGGACATAATGAGAAGACCAAACCTAAGGATAATAGGTATAGAAGAGAGTGAAAATTCCCAACTTAAAGGGCCAGTAAATATCTTCAACAAAATTATAGAAGAAAACTTCCGGAACCTAAAGAAAGAGATGAATGTAAACATTCAAGAAGCCTACACAACGCCAAATAGATTGGACCAGAAAAGAAATTCCTCCTGTCACATAAGAGTCAAAACACCAAATGCACTAAACAAAGAAATAGTATTAAAAGCAGTAAGGAAAAAAGGTCAAGTAACATATAAAGGCAGATCTATCAAATATACGAGACTTTTCACCAGAGACTATGAAAGTTAGATCCTGGGCAGATCTCATACAGACCATAGGAGAACACAATTGCCAGCCCAGGCTGCTATACCCAGCAAAACTCTCATTTACTGTAGATGGTGAAACCAAGGTATTCCATGACAAAACCAAATTTACACAATATATTTCCACAAACTCAGATCTACAAAGGAGAATAGATACAAAACACCACAACAAAGAGGGAAACTACACCATAGAAAAAGCAAGAAAATAATCTTCTTTCAACAAACCCAAAAGAAGACAGCCACACAAAAATAAAAATAACATAGTAAAAAAAAAGGAAGCAACAATCACTTTTCCTTAATAACTCTTAACATCAATGGACTCAATTCCCCAACAAAAAGACATAGACTAACAGACTGGATACATAAACAGGACCCAGCATTTTGCTGAATACAGGAAACACACTTCAGTGTCAAAGACAAACACTACCTCAGAGTAAAGGGCTGGAAAACAATTTTCAAAGCAAATGGTTCCAAAAAACAAGCTGGAGTAGACATTCAATATCGGATAAAATTGACTTTCAACTAAAAGTCATCAAAGGAAGGACACTTCATACTCATCAAAGGAAAAATCTACCAAGAAGAACTCTCAATTCTGAACATCTATGCTCCAAATGCAAGGGCACCCAAATTCATAAACGAAACTTTACTAAAGCTCAAAGCATACATTGCACTTCACACAAAAATAGTGGGAGATTTCAACACTCCATTCTCATCAATGGACAGATCTTGGAAACACAAACTAAACAGAGATACAGTGAAACTAACAGAAGTGATGGAAAAACTGGATTTAACAGATATTCATAGAACATTTCATCCTAAATCAAAAGAATATACCTTCTTCTTAGCACCTCATGGTACCTTCTCCAAAACTGACCATATAATAAGTCACAAAACAGACCTCAACAGATATAAGAAGATTGAAATAATCCCACATCTCCTATCAGATCACTACAGATTAAGGCTGTTTTTCAATAGTAACAAAAACAACAGAAAGTCCACATACACATGGAAGCTAAATAATGCTCTACTCAATGATAAATTGTTCAAGGAAGAAATAATGAAGGAAATTAAAGACTTTCTGTAATTTAATGAAAATGAAGGTACAACATACCCAATCTTATAGGACACAATGAAAGCAGTGTTAAGAGGAAAACTCATAGCTGAGTGCCTCCAAAAAGAAACTGGAGAGAGAATACACTAGTAGCTTAATAGCAGAGCTGAAAGCTCTAGAAGAAAAGGAAGCTAATACACCCAAGAGGAGTAGACAGCAAGAAATAAACAAACTGAGGGCTGAAATCAACCAATCAACCAAACCAGGAGCTAGTTCTTTGAGAAAATCAACAAAATAGATAAACCCTTAGCCAGACTAACAAGAGGGCACAGAGACAGTATCCAAATTAACAAAATCAGAAACAAAAAGGGAGATATAACAACAGAATCTGAGGAAATTAAAAAAATCATCAGATCCTACTACAAAAAGTTATACTCAACAAAATTGGAAAATCTGGATGAAATGGACAATTTTCTAGACAGATACCAAATAACAATGTTAAGTCCAGATCAGAAAAAGCATCTAAACTTTCCCATAACTTGTAAAGAAATAGAAGCATTCGTTAAAAGACTCCTAACGAAAAAAAGCCCAGGACCAGATGGGTTTAGTGCAGAATTCTATCAGACCTTCAAAGAAGACCTAATACCAATACTCTTCAAACTATTCCACAAAATAGAAACAAAAGGAACACTACCCAGTTCATTCTATGAAGCCACAGGTACACTGATACCAAAACCTCACAAACACCCAACAAAGAAAGAAAACTTCAGACCAATTTCCCTAATGAATATTCCCTAATGAGCAAAAATTCTCAATAAAATTCTCGCAAACCAAATCCAAGAACACATCAAGACGTTCATTCACCATGATCAAGTAGGCTTCATTCCAAGGATGCAGGGATGGTTCAATACCTGGAAATCCATCAATGTAATCCACTATATAAACAAACTCAAAGAAAAAAACCACATGGTCATTTCATTAGATGCTGAAAAAACTTTTGAGAAAATTCAACATCCTTTCATGTTAAAAGTCTTGGAAAAGGCCCATACCTAAACACAGTAAAAGCAATATACAGCAAACCAGTAGCCAGTATCAAACCAAATGGAGAGAACCTTGAAGCAATCCTATTAAAATCAGCGACTAGGCAGACTTCCCACTCTCTCCCTATCTATTCAATATAGTATTGAAGTTCTAGCTAGAGCAATCAGACAACAAAAGGAGGTCAAAGGGATACAAATTGGAGAGTAAGAAATCAAAATATTACTATTTGCAGATGATATGATCATATATTTAAGTGACCCCCCAAACTCCACCAAATAACTCCTACAGCTGATAAACAACTTCAGCAAAGTGGCTAGATATAAAATTAACTCAAACAAATCAGTAGCCTTCCTAGACTCAAAGGATAAACAGGCTGAAAAGAAATTAGGGAATAGATGCCGTTCACAATAGACACAAACAATATCTTGGTGTTACTCTAACCAAACAAGTGAAAAATCTGTATGACAAGAATTTCAATTCACTGAAGAAAGAAATCCAAGAAGACCTCAGAAGATGGAAATATCTCCCATGCTTGTGGATTGGCAGGATTAATATAGTTAATATGGCCATCTTGCCGAAAGCAATCTACAGATTCAATGCAATCCCAGTCAAAATTCCAATTCAATTCTTCATAGAGTTAGAAAGAGCAATTTGCAAATTCATTTGGAATAACAAAAAAATTCAGGATAGCAAAAACTATTCTCAATAATAAAAGAACTTCTGGGGGAAGCATCCCTAACCTTAAGCTGTACTACAGAGCAATAGTGATAAAAACTACATGGTATTGGTACAGTGACAGGCAGGTTGATCAATGGAATAGAACTAAAGATCCAGATATGAATCCACACACCTATGTTCACTTTATCTTTGACAAAAAATCTAAAACCATCCAGTGAAAAAAATCCAGCATTTTTAACAAATGGTGCTGTTTCATCTGGCAGTCAACATGTAGAAGAATGCAAATTCATTCATTCTTGTCTCCTTGTACAAAGCTCAAGTCCAAGTGGAACAAGGACCTCCACATAAAACCAGATACACTGAATCTAATAGAAGAAAAAGTGGGGAAAAGTCTTGAACACATGGGTCTAGGGGGAAAGTTCCTGAACAGAACACCAATGGCTTATGCTCTAAGATCAAGAATTGACAAATGGGACCTCATGAAATTGCAAAGCTTCTGTAAGGCAAAGGACACTGTCAGTAGGACAAAATGGCAAACAATAGTTTGGGAAAAGATCTTTACCAATCCTACATCTGATAGAGGGCTAACATCCAATATATACAATGCAGTCAGGAAGATAGACTCCAGAGATCCAAATAACCCTATTAAAAAATGGGAATAGATATAAATAGAGAATTCTCAACTAAGAAACTGGAAGGTCTGAGAAGCACCTAAAGAAATGTTCAACATCTTTAGTCATCCTGGAAATGCAAATCAAAGGATCCCTGAGATTCCACCTCACATCAGTCAGAATGACTAAGATAAAAAAGTCAGGTGACAGCAGATGCTGTCAAGGTTGTGGAGAAAGAGGACCATTCCTCCATTGCTGGTGTGATTGCAAGCTGATACAACCTCTCTGGAAATCAGTTTTGTGGATCCTTAGAAAATTGGACACAGTACTACCTGAGGACTCAGCTATACCACTCCTGGGCATATACCCAGAAGATTCTCTTACATGTAATTAGGACATATACTCCACTATGTTCATACCAGCCATATTTATAATAGCCAGAAGCTGGAAACAACCAAGATGTCCCTCAACAGAGGAATGAATATAGAAAATGTGGTACATTTACACAATGGAATACTACTCAGCTATTAAAAACAATGACTTCATGAAATTTTCAAGGAAATGGATGGAACTTGAAAATATCATGAGTGATGTAACTCAGTCACAAAACAACAAACACCGTGTGTACTCACTGATAAATGAATATTAGCCCAAAAGTTTGGAATAACCAAGATTCAATTTATAAAGCATAGAAAGCCTAAGAAGAAGGAAGACTAAAATGTGGATTGTTCAGTGTTTCTTAGAATGGTGAACAAAATACTCACAGGAAGAAATATGGAGACAAAATGTGGATCAGAGACTCAAGGAAAGGCCATCCAGAGACTGCCCCACCTGGGGATACATCCCATATATAGCCACTAAACCTGGAAGTTCTTTTGGATGCTGGGAAGTGCTTGTTGTTGGAAGCATGATAATCTGTCTCCAGAGAGGCTCAGGCAGAGCCTGACAAATACAGAGGCAGATGCTCAAATGTATGGCTTCTATACCCATGAATACATGAGCAGTACAAATTGGACTCCATGAATTATTAGAAAATAAAGGATTCGAAATTTGGAGGTGTTAAGAGTAGAAGACAGATCTGGGAAGAATTGGAGGGTAGGAATGGGTGAAAGTGAATAAAATATGTAGCATAAAATTCCTAAAGTATTACTACAAATATATTTAAAATAACTGAAAAACACCCATACCTCAAAGTTGCTATTTTATCTCTAAGAGATAAAAAAGGGATTACTAAATGTTTTTAAGGACTCACACATTTATACATGTTTTTGAAAAGATACTATATCACATGTGTAAAAATATATTGGGGAGAAGCAGGACTGAAATTCTAGAACCCAGGTAAGAATTTTTTTTTTAATTAAACAGGAACTCTAACCCTCTTCTATTGGTTTATGGTAGAGATATGGAAAAAAAATCAGACATTGCAGTGACATCTGACAAGTTTCACGAGTAACTGCTATTAGGAGGATATCCAGATGTTGCCTTGTTTACTTGACTGCACAGCACTTACATTAAATCAGTAAGGGAACTAGGGACACTGCCATGTCCTTCATTGGCAGTGCAGGTTACATATATCAAAGTGGCACTAGGCAGAAGCATGGGTCACACACACAAACATGGCCTCTAGCAGGGGCCCAGATCAGGGATATCCACACATCCTCTGGCATTTTAATAATGAGAATGAGAAACACTAGAGAATATTTAGATAGCCATAGAATCATATTTTTTCTCTAGCATATAACACAAGTGGCAAATATCACACATATTCATGAACCAGAAAGTAGAGACAGTGTACACCCACAAAACATATTCATATTCATGGATGTGTTAGCATTAAATAGCTCACAATAGTGCACCACAAATTGACTGTCTTCTCTAAAATTACATTTGTGAAAATTCATGTGTTTACCAATATCTCCACAGATAAAACATGCCAATGATAGCTCATTCTCATTTATTTGTTCAAATGTTTTGTCATGAATTGCTGAGAAATATACCTAATTTTCAACTTATAAGCTCTTATTATGAAAAGTATAGTATGCCACCAAAAATCAAATTTAGTTAGCACATTCTCCCACTCATTGGAAAATTGATATAAAAGTATACCAATATATAACAGTGACAAGTTTTGGGAAACACTGTTTGGTACAAATGCTCTTCTTTATTGGCCTTCTAGATTTTTCACAGAAAGTCTCATTCAATATCTGTCTTTATAATCACCAATAATGCTCATAATATTACCATATAGACAGTCAATTTGTAGTAAATTGGGAAGAATTTATAATGGCCACCAATTTTTGTAAAATTTTCTTCAATAGTATGATCTTGAATTTTCAGATTGCTAGAAACACATTGTGGCTTGAGCTCATAAATGGAAAAGAACTAGCCTTAAGTTTAGATTATAGCAATGCGGTAGTTTCAATGAGAATGGTCCCTATAGGCTCATATAATTGAATGTTTAGCCCCCAGTTAATGAAATTGTTTGGGAAACATTGGGAGAAATGGTCTTGTTGGAGTAGCTGTGTTGTCATCAGAGAAGATGTGTCACTGGGGGTAAGTTTTGAGTTTTCAAAAGTGCATGCCATGTCTAGTCTCACTTCGTCTTCTCCTACAACTGATGGATCACATATGAAGTCTCAGTTACTGGTCCAGCTTCATACCTGCCTGCCTGATCCTATGTTTCCCACCATATTGATCATGGACTAGTCCTCTAAAATATAAGCAAGCCCTAAATTAATTGCTTTCTTCTAAAACTTTTCCCGATCATGGTGTATCCTCACAGCAATAGAAGATTAATAAGTAAGACAAGTAATATTATAAATTACCTCATTATTTCATTTTTCTTATTCCACATGGCATCTTATAACTGAAAATTTCTGCCTACCCATTAGTTTTACAGAGACTTATCTAATCTAAAGTAGAAGATAACATCAAATCAGCTACAATGCTGGCTATGGTCTGCACCACACATGAAAGGTTTAGGGCACATGGAGGTCTTTGGGTTAAGCATACATGGTTGTTCCTTTAAGAGAAGGATTGTGAAACCTGCTTTCTTTCTAGAAGGCAGGAGCAGATGTGTTTTATAGGTGACTTTGTTCAATCTGTGTAGCTGAAGAAATGGTCCTCCTTGAGAGCCATTTTCATGAGTTCATTTTTCTCAGTCAATATATAGAATGTATCTTTATAGAAGGTTTCACATGCATTTTACAAAGAGTTTCATTATAGTCATATCTGATTTGTATTTAGCTTAGTGTGTTTTTCAAAGTATTTAGATATGCTTTATTTTCATCAGATTGTTCTATGTTTAAATACATCTAAAAGAGACAACTTGGGGTCAGACTCTAAAAATTTAAACAGAACTCTGCAAAAGATATTCACAAATAAGTGACTACATACTAATAGGAATCTATAGACAAATAATCCTAGAGTAATTTGCTGAAGTGCAACATAATTAGGAATGATGTATCAATTGCCTGTAGTGTACATTATGAGCTCCCAAAGTTCATGAAGTTGGACAAAGTGTGATCACACTCCTTTATCTTAGGGAGGTCTGGTTTATACCTAGTCTTTAAATGCCCTTTCAAATATGTTAAATATCTAAATAAACACATTAGCAAGATCACACAAACAGAACAATGAAGAGGAAAACAGGGATGGGGCGCAGGATGGAATCTCAGGAAGAAAGCATTAGCATGGGGTGTTAGAAAATTTCTGGTAATTTTACAATGACTGAGAAGCTCTTAAATGTACAACTTCCTTAGTCATCAAGGAAATGCAAATCAAAACTATTTTGAGATTCTATGCTGCACCAGTCAGAAAGGCTGAGACCCATAACAGAGTGACAACACATGCTGGAGAGGATGTACCATTGCTAGTGGCAGTGTGAACTTGGACAGCCACTATGGGGTATGGCAGTTCCTCAGAAAATTGGGAATCAATCCAGTTCAAGACCCAGCTATACCACTCAAGAACACATACCCAAAGGATATGTGTCCTACCACAAAGACACTTGCTCAACTATGTTCATTGTGTCTTTATGCATAATATCCAGAAACTGGAAACGATATAGATATCTTTCAACTGAAGATGGAGGAAAGAAAATGTGGTGCATTTACACAGTGAAGTATGACTCAGCTATTTAAAAAATGAAATTATCAAATTTGAGGGCAAATGGATACAACTACAAAGTCATCCTGAGGGAGGTAACTCAGTAAGACAAGTATGGTATCTATTCACTTATAAATGGATATTAGCTATTAAGTAAATGACAATCAAGTTATATAATTCACAGTCCCAGAGAGGTTAGGTAAAGAAAAGGGCTCTACCTAGGGGGGGTGCAAGGACCACTATGAAAAGGAGAATAGAATAAACGTTGTGGGGAGATTGAGAGTGCATGGAGATGGGAGCAGGAAGGATCAGGCAGAATGGGAAAAGACAGAAGTAATGGAGGAAGAGGATGTAGGGAGAGACAGCTGGAATTATGGAGGCATTTGTGGTATTGTGGAAACAGTGCAGTGGAAAATCCCTGGAATCTATGTGGGTGACTTTAGTGAGATTTAATGGTAATGGAGGATACACAGTCTGAACTGGTCACCTTTTGTAGCCAGGGAAAGCTTCCAGTGGTGGAACTGGGACACATTCCCTTGAAGATGATCTCTAAACAACTCAGATTGACATTAATACAAAAGACCGTTCTCTGAAAATTGATAGTAGGGACCCATTACCAAGAACAATACATACCCATACAGCTCACTGAACTTAGAGAGATCGAGATGGTTCCTACATAGAACCTTTACCCCTATGTTCTAATTTCTTTGTTATTTGAAGATACGCTGCAGGCTAGGGAAAGAGAAATCTAGACACTAACACATCCACAGAACTTGTAGGAGTAGCCAATCAATATTTGGTTTAACTTGAGGCCCACATTAAGACAAGGAGCCCATGCCCTGTACTGCCTGGATGATCAGGTACTAGCAACAGGATATCCCAGAGACCTAGGGAAGAACCAATCACGACCGGAAAAAAAAAAAATCAATGAAATGATTCCTAGTGATAGTTTGCTATACTCATAGATCAATTCCTTGCCCAGTCATCATCAGGGAGGTTTCCTTTGGCAGAAGGTGGAAGCAGATACAGAGACTGACAACCTGACATTAGGCAGAGAGAGAGAGTCTCAATTGGAGGTCCCTATCTGGTCGCTACCCTCGGAGACTCAAATATTGTGGAAGAGGGGGAGGAAATATTGTAGGAGCCTTCGGGGATGGAGAGCACCAGAACATGGCTAAATCACCAGACCATCACTAAATCAACTAAGCAGGGCTTGTATGGGCTTACAGAAATTGAAGTGGCAAGCATGGATCCTATATGGATCTGCACTAGGTCCTCTGAGTATATGTTTTGACTGTGAGCTTGATGTTTTTAAAAGACTCCTAACAGTGGGAGTGGTGTTTCTCTGACTTGTCTGGTCCTGGAACTCCTTTTCTCCTATTGGGTTGCCTTGTCTAGTCTTGATAGGATATCTTAAGATTTGTCTTTTCTGAAGGGAAACAGAAGGAGAGTAGATATGGAGGAGAGTGGAGGTCAGGGAAACCTTGGAGTTGTGGAGGCAGAGGAAACTGTAGTTGGGATGTATTATGTGAAAGAAGATCCAATTTTCAATAAGAAAGAATAAAATACATTATTCTGTTCATTTTTACATAGTTAGTATTAATAATTATTGTGCTAAAATATGAGTAAAGCCTCTAAAAATATTTCAAAGACACTATAAAGTTAAAATTAGAAGCTTGTGTAATTGCTCAATGTTATAGTTTAATAGAAAACCTACACTTTTTTGAATAATTAATGAGGTACAATTAATGTGATTTAATAATATTTGTGTAGTACAAATATACTTCTTGACTAAACTAACAAAATAAAATTTACCACAGTATGATGAGAATAAGATAGCCCCTTGAGTGAACCAACAATAGGAACAGAGCCAGTTACATATGTAGACTGGGCACCAAGAATCATAGCCTTTGTTGGTCAGGCCAAGGATTTTAAGCTTTTTGGAAAGCAAAATAAGAGTCCTTAGAGGACTCTTGATTTTTAATACATAATTAAAAAGAATGCATGCTTATCAATATTTGTATTATGTCTATAGAAATAGCAGTGGGAAATATCAAATTCAACTATGAATTTTTTAGAACTTGCAATCTTTACTTCTAGTCATAAAGCATTGTAGTGATTGCATGCTCACAGAATAAGAGTTACACACACCAAGCGCTGAAAGGTAGTCTCCATTCACCAGAGGGTTTTATTTATCAATTTATAATGTTTATTATCAGAAAAGGGGTAAATAGAGATATCTCCTCAATACATAAATGAGGGTAAAGATATGGAAATGTGATAACAACAAACAATGAAAAGTTACAGGTCTGTATTGCTCATTCAGGTTCCAGATATATTATGAATCTTCTTTGACCTGTTTTTGTGTCTACAAATTAGACCTAAAGAGATTTTTCTGACTGAGAAAATCATAGTAAATCAAGGGAAATGAAACCTATATTCTCTAAAGGAAACATGAACAAAGAAACTAGGAACAGCATAAACAGTGCCTAGAAAATGAGTAATAGGCCTTTAAGATCTGAGAGACATTCTGACATTTGTTTATTGTATGCCAAGCTTATCCTCTATCCTTCTTTTACTCTTGGAAAACACCTTTGCTCTTTTAGATTTTGGAGTAGAAAATTTGACATAAATGGCATACAAATATTATTATATGCAAATGAAAATATGTTTTAAAATTCCATTCAAGGGCATGTTTTACAATTTTCAAAACCATGTTCTAGTCTTATCTTATTAGACACGCACAATGTCCTTTAAAAATAATTAGTAGGTATACACTTCCCAGTTTTACAAGTGAGGACACAAAGACAGAAAAGTCAGTTACTTACTTTAAATCATATAGGTACTAACTGACAAGGTTCAGGCACAATATTACCCACTGAATTCATGTCTTTCTGCTTTCTAAAGTACACATTACACAAGAAGCCTGCCAAACTGATTAAGTCAACAGGAAATTAAACTAATCCAATGTTCTCTATATCTCAAGATTTAACACTCTAAAAGCTGAAGCATCCCAAATCTAAGATGCCAGAGTAGTCCTCTATGAGAAGGATATTTATAGTAACTACAAAACTAGTATCATAATGCTAGGTAAACTCTAGCAGAATTCAGATAAGGGGCTTATCATTATTACAACTTATTAAAAATGTGTGAGAGACATAAAATAATACTAATTATTTTAAGTGGAAATCTAAAATATAGTCATATAATTTATCAGTAAAATTATATATATATATATATGTATATACATATACACACACACACACACACACACACACACACACACACACACACACACACACATATATATATATATATATATATATATATATATATATATATATATAATGTCCTGTTGGATAAAACTATACACAACACACGTAGTTTTACAATGAACAGATACAATTTAGTTTCATAGATATAAACAATGTCAGAATACTATATTATTAAAGTTCATTTAATGGCTATGGTACAGGTCTGTGGGAGGGTATCCTTTTTTCTAGCTGCAGTTGTTTCGGAGTTATCATCTTGGGCCATACTTTATCCCATTTTAGTTATAATAGACCCATAGATTTAGATATGAGATCACTTGTATAAAAAGTCCTCCATAAATTCATAGGAGTATGTGCACATAAATGTTGAAATTCTCCTTAGACCGTAAACTCACAAGATGGTGGCACTAACAATTATCTTTTCTGCATCTCTCTATGCCCTGTTCCTATTAGTATATTTCAAATGAGTGTTTGCTTTATGATGGAAGAAAATCACCTTATCAGACACATGTTCTGGCTTCTAATTTTGGTTTTGTGTTTGTTGATTTTGAGCCTGACCTGGAATATAAGCTAGGGAAAACTTAGGTGCTATAAGAATGATTATTTCTCATTACCGAAGAGATAGGTATTCTCAATTTGGAGGCAGAAAACAGGGAAAAGAGTAGATAATTAGGTGGAAATGAGTTTCTAAGGATATATCCGGTGGCATTATTTCATGAGCCAGAAGAGAAAGGAAGCTTTCCCAAATCAAAGACCTTGAAATCCAATTAGGAAGCAGTCATATGTAGGTTTTTTTGTCCCTGTAGCATAGAGGTGTTTGAATAATAAAATAACAAGTCATGATAGGGATATGGATCATGTAGGCATTTAAAAATTATTTTTATATTGACTTTAAATATAATTTCATAATTTTTCTTACTACATTTTCTTTCTCCAGCTGCTCACATCCATTCATCTTGCCTTGCTCTCTTTCTCAAATTAGAGGATTCTGGCCTCTTATTATTTAATTGGTGTTAAATATGTAAGCATATTTTGCTTCATCTATATAATGTTGCCTTTAGGTATATGATTTCGGGGATATTCACTTGGCATTGTCTAACTAATTGGGGGACTCTTCCTTACTGTAGACTATTTTCTCCTACTCACAACATTCCATGGATACCTGCAGTTCTTTGCCTAGAACTGTGTCCCTGTGAGATTTCTTGCTTCCATGTTTGCTTATCGATTGGTGCTGTCCTTATTCAGAGCGTAACCCTTGGTATCTTGGATGCTTATATTGAAAGAAGAAAGGAAGTAACAATCCTAATGATTAGTGGAGAAAACCTCGGAAGACTGATTAAGTTTTCTCTAAGTGAAAAAGGGTAAGGTCCATCTGTTCAAGAAGAAAAGTAAGACAAGTTTAAGTTTGCAATTCTTGGATACATTTTCTTCAAATTAGGGTGTAAGACAGTTCTTTTGAGCTGTAAAACTAAGCAGAATCTTCTCTTCCTTGCTGACATATGTTTTATTGAGCATTTTTTCTCAAAATAGACCTGTTTCGCCCACTTCAAAATCTGTCAATGTAGGACTCCCCTCCCCCCACTTTTCCTGGTGTTCTAGACAAGTGTTGTAAGGGATGTCTGGGCAATAATGAACTCTCCAGGTGGTACCAATTCAACCTGGCTCAGAACCCAGGTAGTATCTGTGGATTCAGACCTAAGTGCCTTAAGCACATGTTTCATGAAAACTTCTTTGCCTTCCACTGAGTTAGTATGAAACTAATCATCATGGCTTATTGTTTCTTCTGCTCTAAGATGCATCTCCTAACTTCTATTTATTCATTTGTGCTTCTGCTCCTCGGTTTGTTTCCTTTTCATTACATCTTTTAAGCATATTTTCTGCACAGTGACTGTCTTTGATCAGCAACTCTACATTTAACAACTGGACTTCATACGCAACCACTGAATTCATCAATATCTCACCTTTTACTTGTTTTATATTTTGTCACTATTATGGGTTGACAGTTTCTAATATTTTGTCACTATTATGGGTTGATAGTTTCTAACACTTTCAAATTCATATTATCTTTGAATTAGTCATTATTAGGTTAAAAATACAAACAAGAAAACAAAGAAAAATTAGCAAAACAGTGTAGTAGCAGGTATGGCAGCCCATGCCTTTAATCCCAGCACTAGGGAGACTGAGCCAGGTGGATATCTGTGTGTACAAGGTGAGCCTACACTATATAGTAAGCTCCAGGACAAACAGTGCTGCATAGTGTGAGAAAGAAGACATAACAAAACAGCAATATCCCACAGTATATTACTTAGTAATATGTAAGATACATAACACAGGGATTGCGGCAGGATTTTGTTGGACGGTTTATGCTTGGATCCAGCTTTCTCTGTATCTGAGTAAAAACACACTTAATCATAAGTTAAAGTAAGCATTATCATTTTTCAGGTATTTGCTACATGCCAAACACTATGCTAGGTATTCACATTTTTTATCTTGGTGACCCTTGTGATAATGTGCAAAATAGTTATTAACATGCAATAATTTAATATCCCAAAGTAGTTTTGTATTATGCAAAGTCACAATAATAGTGGTATGGAAGGTATAGATTATAAATCCATCTATTAAATATCTATGATTTTGATTATTATATACTATGTATTTCAAGAAATTCAAGTTCAGGATAAAATTATTTTATAGCATGAAAATGGTTCTATTAGTTTATTGGTATAGGACTATTATTTACTTCACTTGATATGGTTTGCATATATTTTTAGACATTTCTAATATTGAAATAGGCC
Source organism: Uromys caudimaculatus (assembly GCA_028551405.1). NCBI lineage: Eukaryota > Metazoa > Chordata > Mammalia > Rodentia > Muridae > Uromys > Uromys caudimaculatus. Next base: position 34,936,781 of record CM052722.1, on the reverse strand, counting down.
ACTGTTTACAATACATTCTCTTTAATAACACATGTATAGACACATGAATGTGTGTGTGTGTGTGTGTGTGTGTGTGTGTATGTGTATGTTTCATGAACCAAAAGGATATAGATGAAAAAGAAATAGAAGATAGAGGAAAATAGTTTTATGTGCGACTTTTACTTCTACTAGAATGTCACATTCAACAAAACTAATCATATAATCATAATAGTAACTGGAATAAATGAATTCTCAAGTTTAAGTATTTCACAGGTTGCTTATAGTTACTTGAAGAAATAAACTGGTAATGCACATCTAGTTTCAAAGAAAATGATAGAAATTAGTAAAGATTAGACTATTATCACAGTACACTTAAAAGTAGAAGTCATTTTCCATATGTAAACTAAAAGTGGTTATATTTAACACACAGATATTGTTTGTTGAAATGCCCTTAGAGATTAAAATTACTGGCAATATAAAACTTACTATATCTCTTCATAAATTTATTTTTTCAAGAAATATTTATGTCAGCCCATGGATACAGCTCACTAGATAGTGACTTTTACTAAAATGTAATGAATTCTATTATGTTCAATAAAACCATTATAAGTAAGTTTGGTGAAATTTTGGACAAAACCCATTTATGGAATATTCAATTCTAAAAAGCAACTGGGAGGTAATACCATAGAATTTTCCTTTGAAATGAACAAAAACAAACATCTTTTTAGTTGAATCAATTCACAAAAGTTACTCTTCTGGAAGCAGTCAAAACACATTCTATGAAACCAGGCTTACTAGATGCAAGACAGTGTGCCAATTGTACTACTTGCACAGCCATTTGGTCTATTTCAGGCAAGGAGAAGCTGAGGCTTAAGAAAGCCATACTCAAAACACTCTGTTGTTTTATAATACAAATACCAAGTTAACGAAGTAGGAGTTTCGGAGGCCCTGTACTCACTACTCAAATCTGCTAAAATGAGCATCCCACTGAAAACGGAAAGATCTAGACTAATTTTTCTTATATATAACTCATATTTTGATGTATTAATATTTTATTATATTATTTATACATAATTATGAAATTATATTGTGTTTTATACAATATTTTAAATATTATGCTGTAAATGTCATTGATATCATTCCTTAATTATCTAGTGTTTATTTTATCAGTAATACTGAGAAATATGAAATGGTTAAGACTTTTTTGACCAGATGCTTTGAGTGTAGGCATGTTGATAGGTATTGAGAAATGGACCCATTTGCTTCATCCATCTCTCACATTCTGCCTATCTGCCTTACTATTCATTCATCTATTCACTGTTTCTCAATACCATGTAAAATATCATTTGCTTCAGAAATTGAAGTCACAGGACCATCATTTTTGACATGAATTTTTAGTATAAATTCAAAACCAGAGCCAAATATCACTTGGTATAAGACAATAATATTGTTGACTTTAGCTAATAGCTTGATGTGTTGGAAAATCTTACAGAATTTCAAATTTAAAAAAATTTAAACTATTAATTCCACTAAATCAACAGAGGTACTAAAATCATTGTCAGCTAACTAAACTCTGGGAAGAAATGACTGGTAAATTCATTCATTCAACATTCATACACAGCCTCTTACACTTGATAAACCTCGAACTATCTGCTAGTTTGACCAGAGAGGCAAGAAAATAAATGGAAACCATTTATAGAAATAAAAATGCACATGCTGAAATTAATATCAATGGAAACTCTTTGACCTGTCTGTTATTTTCCCCTAAATAATGGATAGTTTATGTAAATGAAGATTAAACATGATCTTTGCCTGATACCAAAAGTAGGGGAATACTTACCTACATTTATGACATGGAATTCAGCCTCAGATATGACATTGCTCCTGCCTTCTTGGGACAAATAAAATGGGTTGAAAAGAAAGTTATCATTGCTTCTTACTTAGCACTTGACATTAGTGAAAGAGCTTGGATTTCTTCAATGATGTTTACATTAATTTATTACATTTCTCCTCATATAGAGAATTAAACATTAATGGCATTGTGTGGATGGTTTTATCTCATTTTTAATCATTTTATATTAAAATTAACTAGAATATTATTGTATATGACATATATCAAATAGAGTTGCATTTTTAACTTAAAATTTAAAAAGAACTGATGGAAAAGGAGATAGATGCTTCTAAAATGTTCATCAAATTTCTCATTTAGGATACTTCCTAGATTTGTTCCGTTGATGTAAAGACCCAAAATGAAATTTCAAGATTTAGAGTTTCAAAACAGAAGCAAAGCAGAAGACATTGTTAGTGAGGCAGATAAACAAGGAAGATTTTTTGTTTGGTTTTGTTTTAAAGTTTTGTTTCTTAAATGTGGAAAAAAATTGCATTTATTACATGCAGGAAGTGTCCCTGTGGAAGAAACTTTTCTTGTATTTGTAATTTGTACTTTTTACCCACTACCTGTGGGAAATTGATTCAAGCAGATGTTTTTTTGCTTCATATTTAACTTACAAATTATTTTGTATAATTCCCTAGTACTCATCATAATTTTCATCATATCATCACTCTTTTGTTTTTATATGTTAAGAAAAAGAAGCCAGAAGACATAATTGTCAGTGATTACATCATTTATAATTGGTTAACTAAAATGCTTAAAAAGATTATAAAAATACAAAGCACTGTGTGGTTGGGAGGGTGATACATGGGGGGGGGTTGTTACTCTTCTCAGAGGAAGAGGAGGAAGGATCTGTGTGAGGGGGTACTGGGAGGAGAGGGGTCCTCATGTTGGGATGCAAAGTGAATAAACAAATTTAAACAAAATACAAAGCATTAAACACTCAGGAATTACATTCTTTACTAATGCTGCTACTAAGTTGAGAGGTTTTTATTTCATATACAAAAATGAGAGATCTTATTAACTATATTTTAGTATACACTCTATTAATATGGTAAACAATGCTGATTACTAATACCTAATTATGATATAGTGAATACTAATATGCATACATGGTTGCATGAATATATGAACAGATCAAAAGTTATGTTTTTTTCCATAGGTTAAATAAATTCTTTCATCGTTTAATCTATGTTTCAAAATAAATTTCTCTTATTATTACAGATAAAAATACAGTTGGAACCCAGACATAATCAAACTTAAAAGACACAGGTTATAATAATTATATTTAGAAAGTGTTAGAAAGTATAGTCAAAAATCTTAACCACAAGATGGTAATTTGATTATGCAGGAGATACAGGAGATATTTGAACTTATTTCGTTGAATGTTTTGATAATGTTATACAAAGACCAAAACAACACGTTGTACCTCATCAATGATTTCATGATTAAAATAAACAAAATGAAATCTATACATACATGTCAGTATCAAAACATTCCCAAACTCTTTACAGATACTTTCAAATGGTCTAGCAATCATTAACTAAAAATATATACTTAATGCATAATATGTTTTAGTTTGGGTTCACTTTGTAGTATAACTTGATTTTATTTTATTTGTTTGTATTTTGTTTTATTGTTTTTGATATTGTTGTTCCTTGTCTTTCATCCAGAAGCCTCTGCTCTTTTTCTATCATTTGTTCCTTTACACCACCCAGTTACACTTCTATTCTTATAAATCATATTTCATTCTCAGGGCCTAGGGCTGAAGTAGATCTTCATCTAAACTCATTTTTCTCTATACAGCAGTGTGTTTCATTCCTTTATCTGACAGAAGTCTCTACTCTGATAGGATATTTAGCCTTCTTCTACAGCTTTTTCTAAAACTAAACTATACTTCCTTTCTTCTAATGTTTTTCATAGATTATTTTGTCTGGTATTAAATACTCATTTGGTTATTATTCATATCCTATACTGTTTCTCAAGAAAGGGAATGAAAAACTCTATACTTGGTATTGGCAATAAAATGTACACACAGATGGATGTGTAATGGTTGAATAAGAACAAAATCAAATGCTCACTAAAGTTTATCCTAAAGTTATCAAATCAATGAATAATTATGTATAGTCTAAGGGTCTAGTCTTACCATGTTGACAGAGGTTGATAGCTTTTCAAGAACTATTGCAAAAATATATATTTTTGTATATATGAGAAAGATAAATATAGCATTTAAATACTTCACATGAATTTTGAAATTCGAGAAATATAACCACTGTAACAAAGATAGACTAGTCGATAGACAATTTTCAAGACAAAAACGAACAAGGAAGTATCATGTTCTATTTTTCAAGACAAAAGTGAACAAGAGGCATTACCATGCTTTCAAACACAGAACTGGGAAAATCTGTAACTCCACCATGAAAGACATTAAAACCATGAGGATGAGAGCTAACTAAAGGTGAAGGAGTGACTTATAAATGAGAGATAATTCAGATTTGAAATACAAATACACACACACACATGCAGAACTTTACCTTCTAACAAAGAGAAATGCTATTTTCACATTATTTATGCATTTGTATCAAGTATTTAAAAATGTCCTAGTAGAATCAGAAATGATAGAAAGATTTTAGAATAGATTTTGTTTTGTTTCGTTTTTTATTATACTGTAAAGGAAGGAGGTACACTGTACCTGTTTGCAATCATTAGTGTGGAAAAGGTATAAAAACGCAAGAAAGGGAGGGATGAGTAATAGTAAATATGTTATTATCAAATAAAAGTTTTTTTGACAAGGCTGATAGGAAAAAGGCCTCTAGGACCCAAAGTCCAACAAAACACCTAAAATTCATTATCCCTTCCCAGTCTCCAATTTCTAGAAGTGATCCTCATTCACAGTCATATTTTAAACATACACAGTCCACCATAGGTATAGTACTACAGAAGCAGAAGTGATAGGTCAAAATGATTTATATCAGGCATCCATGAGCCACTTCACATCTCTTTACCTCTATCAGTTCAGTAGCTCAGAAAATATTGCTTGGATGAACTGGAAAATGGAAGGTGTTGAGCTTTAGTGATCAACAGGGAGTTGAGTATGGTTCTATACACGGAGACACGTGAATTTTAGAAAAAAAGCACAGTATATCTGCATTCTTACTAAATTATTGATACAGTATCTATAATAAAAAATGCCATTTTCCATTCCAAGTTGAATTCTGTACTTTGACATAAGTTAGCAATATATCATTTTCTCTACAAATAATCCCCTAAAACATTTAAATTACTTTCCTACATTAAGTGCTTATAAGAAATCAGATCTCCTAATTAAAATACTTTTAAAAAGTTATTAATTATACAAAAATATCAGAAATAATTCATTTTAATAAAACCAATGTGCAAGTCCAGAAGTTTTAAAATCTGAATTATATTCCCCTTTAATATAATACCAAATAGGACCCACCATTTCGTGGCGGGAGTATGACACATATTTTGTTTTGTGTTACTTATTCCTAAACCAGATACTGCATCAATCCAAAACACAATTTTAGAGAATTTGGTCATTCTTTATAAACCCAAGTTTTTCCAAGTATTTTCTTCTTGGCAAGTGGAAATGAGACATATCATAAGAAGATAATATGAAGTCACTGACACTGGGGGTGGTGTTGGAATAGAGTAATATCAGGAGTGGATGGAGGAAAGGGACTGGGTGTGTGAAGGGTGGGAATACAAACAGTAAGGATGAGGTGGGCGGAAGATGAAGAGAGAGTACTGGGAGAGACAACTTAATTGGTGTGGGAGCCCACATGATATGAGCTAGAAACTTAGGACAATGAAACCTCCCAGGAATATATAAGAGTGATCCTAGCTAAGACTCCCAAAAATGGGGCATACGGAACCTAAAACTGATCATCTGTAGCAGGTAAGACTTCCAATGAAGGGACTGGAACACCATCCCAGACAAAACCTTAGACCCACAATTTGTCCTGCAAATAAGATGTGCAGGGGTAAAAGATGGAGCCAAATTTGAGGGAAGAACCAAGCAATGACGGGTCCAGCTTGACATCCATTCCATGATACAGAGCTTTCCCCTGACACACTATTGAGGATATTTTGTTATACTTGCAAAGAGGAGCCTAGCATAAATGTCATCAAACTGACTACCAAGCAACTGATGGAAACATATGCAGAGACCCACAGCCCAACATTAAGCAGATCTTGGGGAATTCTGTGGGAGAGGGGAAGGAAGAATTGAAGGAGACAGGTAGTTCAAGATCACCATAAGAAAACCTACAGAATCAACTAACCTGGGCACATGGTGGTTCACAGAAATAGAACCACCAACCAAAGAGCATGCATGGAACAATCTAGGCCCTCCCCACTCATGTAACTGTTGTGCATCTCGGCCTTCTTGTGGGACTCCTAACATGGGAGTAAGAACTGTCTCTGACGACATTGCCTGCCTTTGGATTCTTTTCTCCTAACCAGACTGCCTTGTTTAGTCTCAATAAAAGAAGACAAGCCTAGTCTTACTGTATCTTCATGGGCCAAGGTCAGATGATATTCATTGGAGGTCTGAAATTTTCTGAGGAGAAGGGTAGTTGGGGTAAATAGAGGGGTAGGAGTGAGGTGAGAAGGAGGGTATGGGAGGAGAGGAGGGAGGAGAAGCTGTGATCGGGATGTAAAGTAAATAAATAACAATATCATAAAAAAATAATAATAACAACAGGAAACGTGTTTTACAAATCATCAAACTTAGCAAAAAAATTATTATGTAAATCGAAAATAAAAATTGGCAGGTGCATATATAATTTATTTTAACCTATTGTAATAGTGCTGATTAAACAGAGAATTGATTCATTTGGCAGATCTAGTAAAATCTACAACATAACTTAGAAGTGTGCTATTCCTAAATGGAAGCTATAGTAAGGATAGACACTGTTGGATTTAAACACATATCTTATGCTCTTTAAGGAATTCGAACTTCTTAATTACAATCTGTTAAAATAAACACTATCACAAAATTCGAGGGATAAATTAGATTAACATGTTCACACTTACAAATGCTTTACCAAATGGGGTTGGTCAATTTCCTTTAAAAGCATTTATGTCTAGAGGAACTATAAATCATGCAAGCCGTGTAACTGAAACAAATACAGACTAAATTTTTTTATAGTCTGGAAGAACAACTATAAGAACTCATATAGAACCTTAATTAAAATATCTTTATGTAGATATTGTGAATCATATATAAATATTCTAGAAATGCAATTTTTATCTACACTGTAATCAGGATGATTCCATCACAAAAGATAGAATATTTTTTAAACGTGTGGATTAGATACATGCATGCACACAAAATGAAACAAAGTACTAGTAGTTAATTTCACATCTACATTTAAAGCCCATTTCTTAACACAAATATCCCTAGTAATATGGCACATGATATGCATTGTCAATAATAACTACATTTTGGAAACTTATATTTTAAATGTATGTATTTATTATAAAGGAAAATCACAAAGGAGTTTCATTGATGTTGTAATAAACTGTATTGCAAATATAGAATTTATTTTAAATGAGTATTAAGCACTTCTTTAAAAATGGCCGATTTTTTTATGAAGTCAAATAGAGGCAATGCTAAATTGAAAGACTAACTTTTCTTAACAAATTGGCTTATAATATATGATAATAAAGAAAGAATCTATAGAAAATCAATTTCTTTATAATGATTTCATGGTGATATTTAGAATTTGGTGATATTTAACTCTACTTTATACATTTGTACAGCTATATCTAGTTTGATGTGTATGAGGTTTTGTGTTCTATGCCTAGCACTTAAAAATAAGTAAATAAGTCATTGTTTGAAAGTGAAAGAAAACAATTGAAATGTATGTAAAACTATTCCCTAAGTCAGTTTATATTCTCAATAAATGGATTTAAGGACTACAAGTCTTAATCAGTCATAGAGAAGGCATTAAAGACAATATGGATTTTAATAATATGTGGCATTTAGGCATTAGAGATAAATTATCTTTGCAAGCAAGCCACAGGCAGATGGAAACACTATAAGGAAGCTGTATGCATTTTCATTTTTTAGCTTTCTGTTCATAAAATAATCCCTATAAGATTATATGCTGATTACAATTGTAACCAAGAAATAACCTAAGCATACATTTAAAATAGCTGTTCAGTCTCCAAGTGAACTATGTTCAGACATATTTTCGTTTTATTCCCTAGTATGTTCTACTGGTGGTCTCCTTTGTGTTGGGAGTTAGTGACTTCTTGAGTGAATGCATATTGTTTTATTGTGTGCATATGTGTGGCCATGTCAAGTTCCTGTACCTACAGCATTCCACCAGTGAAGCTAAGGATAGCAACACCTACTGGTCCTTTGTGCGCAAATTCTGACAGTGTGCAGAAACTGTAAACCATATCTTTCTCCTCTTGGATGTTTATGTCCAGAAGACTGCTTCCAAACAGAGACTGCTCTTATCAAGATTACCTAAACCTGCTTCCTTGTTCAGCTATATATAATAGCCCTTCCTCCTTGTTTATCTATATGAAATAACTTCACCTCCTTTGATTAAGCTGCATATAATATGCCTGCCTCTCTGTTCAGGTGTATATAATAAACATGCTGACATCCCAGGGTACTATGGCTTCTCCATCCAGGTGCTCAGACCATGTGATCACAGCTGTTTTGTTCATGTGTCTGTTCTTTCTTTGCTTCCTAATACCTACTCACTAATCAGAGTTCCATCCCCCAAGGCATATAATTGTGTGACACATTTAGATGTTCAGATTTAAATAAAACAATCAAAGGGATAAGAGTACCCAGAATGGTAAAAAACAAATAACCCCCCCCAAAAAAAACAAAACAAAAAACCAACCAACCAACCAACCAACCAACCAACCAACCAACCAAACAAACAAACAAACAAAAACCCCTGATGTCATTATGGCCTTAATAACCATATAAAATCCTGAGCAAAACACTCTATCTGGAGATATTACCATTTGTTTAATCAGGTCACTGGAAAAGTTACTTGAAATTAATTGGGAAAGTGGGATCAACAACAATTAAAGTTAAAACATGTTATATTGAAATAAATCAAAGGTAGACATTAATTGAGAATGGTTGACAGCCATAGACCCAAATATCCACAGTATCTTGAGCAGCAGTGGATAAATTGTAATTGACATGAGCCTTTAATTATGCATAGAAGCATGTCTTCAATAATGTTTTTATTGCTCCAGAATAAAAACAAAGTACAGAAGTAGAGTTGCAATGCTTCTTTGTTGATGAAAGGATTTGTAAAGATGGAGACACTAAGAAAGACATAGATTGTCGGTTATGTTTCCCAAAGAGTCTTTTCTTTAGTCTCTTATCCATCTACACATCACTGCTAGTATTGTCTCTTAAAAATGGTTTTAGGGGCTTAACTAATTGAAAAATGAAATGAACTACCTAACTGAAAAAGGACATGATACTAAAAATCCACATGTAAAAGTCAGTATTAAGACAGTGCACAGTGATTAATGAGTCTGACTGTATACAAAATACAGAAATGTTATTCAAGTAAATTTAACATAAAGCTAGTCAATTTTCCTTAGATACTTTGAGACCACTTGTTTATATACTCCAAAGACTAAGGAGAATGAGTATGAGGAACATATTTCAAATAGTGTGCTGAAAAAATAGTACAGCTGGTATTTGTGTCATTTAGAACTACTCTAATGTTTCAGGTCAATACTTATACTTTGCCTCAGAAAGTCTTTAAAGGAAAGATATAAATCAAAAAAGGCCCATTACTTCTTCCACTGGAATCTTTTCATCCTGTCTGTGCCAATCCACATCTTGCTCCAGTATAATGTTCAATTAAGAGAGGAGATGTCACTTCCTTTGCCCTCTCTCTAGCCACAGAAACTACTCTTGCTTGTTAAACAAGCTCTTGACTTTCATACCTATGGCTTTGTTCTTTTACAAGATGCTTTCTATAGTCTAAGACTCTTAACAGCTTCCTTATCCTTTGAGGTTTGGTTTTAATGGTATCCTCTGGCACAGTCAACTTTAACTTTACTTTTGTTAGTAACTACACTTACTTTTCCTGTGTTTATAAATTGGATTTTATTTTCCTAAGCCAATCAGTTATTTCCTTGGCTGTGTCTCTCTTGCTAGTTTGGCGAGTCCATTAAAGGCAGGATCTATACCTCAATGTCCTCTAATAGATTTAAAAATACACTTTATCTGCCGATATAAAAAGAATTAAATGCACAGAGGAAATCTAATTTTTCCCTTTATACTCCTAAACCTATGAATACTGAGTGGTCATTGCTCACATATGTCCATAATCAAGTGTAACATATTTGTCTGTTAATGCATCTGCTGGTGTAAGAAAGGGTTCTGAGAGACAACAAAAGAATTCAGAGGCAGAAGTAAGCATTTTCTCTTTCTATTAAAAAAAAGTTCACTTGTACAGTTTTCTTTGGAAGTGATTCTCCTTAAGAACTCATAACAAGTGTCTTTGAAAGCTACAGTTTGCTGGTTGGCTGCTCATGTGATTCCATATTCCTAAGGATATTGCTGATGCTAGGGAAACGGCCAATGGAAAGTTGAATTTTTGGCAAAGGTGCATTTTTTCCTCTTTGTCATTCCATTCTCTGTGTAAGTTGACTGGTGCAGTGTTGTTTACTCACTTAGAAAGAAAAAGATAAATGAGGGGTACTAACAATAAGAGTGTACCAAAAGGCAAATAAATCAAGCCAGAGATTAAATAAAAATGAGAAAGATTTTTTTTTCTATTTCCAAAAATCAAGTCATTTTGTTCAAAAACATTTGCTGATAACACTAAAAGAAAGTTATGGGTAATCCAAATCCAATATGAAAATCAAAGCAATTCAAAGGAGCTGCCCATCGTGGAGAGAGTCAAATGATGTGGAAATAACGGGTTTCAAATTTTTCTTTAATTTATGCAATTTTTCTTAGAAAAACTTGACCTCTGTACTGAAAAGTCACATCCATTAGAACTATTGATTACATTCATGGTTATATAATTTGAGGGTCAATTACATTCATGAACTAATTTCTTTTCACTGGGTTCGTGGATGACCCTAGAAAGTTTAAATGGTGACACAGAGCTATAAATACTTTGTAGAGTTATAAAGTTCCTTAAAGATATTAAAACGTTTAAGTGACCATTGTAATCTATCCAACATCATGTGGTCATCCTATAATTTCTCGTGATCACATTTCAACAGGCAAATGATAAAAACTAGTGAGTAAGTACTCAAAACTTTTGATTTTGTGGAATTAACTGTCATCTACAGCTAGAGATATAGGTTGCAACCTAATTATCCCAAAAGCAAGCATCCATATCTAGACAATTCAGTAAGCAATGACAAATGTAACTGGAATCTAGTGATTTTTTTCATAAGACTGTCTTAATAATTCTACAGTGTCCAGAGAGAAAAAGATTTTAATGAAAATCTGGGGAAGGTGAAGAATATAATGAATATAATGTTTATTAAGTAACTGAACTCTAGTCTTCCCATTTAGAATTTGCTTTATTAGATTTGTAGTTTAAATGAATTTTGAGTAAAATTGAAATATAATTGGACAGTGGTGAAGGGAAAAACATAGTTCTGGCTTCCAATCCTGAGTGAAGCATACATGTACTGAATTACTGAAGATAAATTTCTCAGCTTAAGTTTTGCTTTAGCTTCTTCATCTGTAAAATAAGGAAACTAGAAAGTATCATCCTGGGTGAGGTAACCCAGTCACAAAAGAACACACATGGTATGCACTCACTGATAAGTGGATATTAGTCCAAAAGCTTGGAATACCCAAGATACAATTCACAAACCAAATGAAGCTCAAGAAGAAGGAAGACCAAAATGTGGATGCTTCAGCCATTATTAGAAGGGGGAACAAAATAGTCAAGGGAGGGAATATGGAGACAAAGTGTAGAACAGAGACTGAAGGAAAGCCCATCCAGAGACTGCCCCACCTGGGGATCCATCCTATATACAGAAACCAAACCCAGACACTATGGCAGATGCCAAGAAGTGCTTGCTGACAGGAGCCTAATATAGCTGTCCCCTGAGAGGATCTGTCAGATCCTGACCAAAATAGAGGTGGGTGCTTACAGCCAACTATTAGACTGAGCACAGGGTCCCCAATGGAAGAGTTAGAGAAAGGACTGAAAGAGCTGAAGGTATTTGCAACCCCATAGGAAGAACAACAATGCCAACCAATCAGACCTTCCAGAGCTCCCAGGAACTAAACCACCAACCAAAGAGCATACATGGAGGGATCCATGGCTCCAGTCGCATATGTAGCAGAGGATGACCATGCTGGACATCAATGGGAGGAGCGGCTCTTGGTCCTGTGAAGTTTCAACGCCCCAGTGTAGGGGAATGCCAGGGCGAGGAGATGGGAGTGGGTGGGTTGGTGAGGGAACACCCTCATAGAAGCAGGGGGGAGGGGAGTGGATAGAGGGTTTCCAGTGGGTGGGGACTGGGAAAGGGAATAACATTTGAAGTGTAAATAAAGAAAATATCCAATAAAAAAAAATTCCTGAAAAAATAAAAACCTAGCTGAAAACCAATCTGACAGGAAACCCTCAATAAAATTTCATTGCTATTTTTATGAAGAAATATCAGCCATTGTTTGTTCTATGGTGGTGATGTTGGTAAAGAAGGTGGTAGTGGTGGTAGTGGTGTGCATGGTGATGGTGATGTATGTGTGTGTGTGTGTGTGAGTGTGTGTGTGTGTGTGTGTGTGTGTGTATGTGTGTGTGTGTGTTGGGATGCAGAACTGCTATGCAAATCAGGCTGATTTTCAACTTACTCAGCTGTTCTTGCCTCCTTAGTGCCAAGATGACATGTGAGTGACAGTATGACCAAATCCAAACCTACTTATTTTGAACATTTTCTCTCAAATCTGTGAAGCTTAGCAAGTACTATGATGAATATAGGCTTGGGCAGAGTAAAGAAATACAGATAATACTTCAGACCTCCTTACTTATATTCAGGTACCACAAAATGTGTAGATGTCTAAAAGGAGAGAACATAGATAAGGCCAGTACTTATTTTCTTCCTATAGAGAGCCTTTTGATGAATCCTATCTCAGTGTGTTCTAATTGTCCTGGCTCCTATTTACCAATAGCATATACACAATGGACTCCTAGTGCTTATTTCAACTAATGAGAAGAAGTATCTCACTGCAATGATAAAGCAGGTCAATTTTTATTTCTATTAATAGTGTGAAATTGCTATTAAAATACACTTTTCAAGGTTAGGCATCTATATCGTTTCATATAATCTGAATATGCCTTCAGGATAATTTTCAGGTTAAAAAGAATGTGATTCAAACCAGGGGGTAGTCAATGCTTACAGGCTTTGTACCCTAACTCTTAATTTTTGATTAGTCTATAAATTGAGTAAATTATGGTATAGACTTAACATACTTCCATGTTGAATATATTGCCAAGGTTTCGTATCAGTCAGAGAGACAAAATGAAGATATTGTGTATGCCATAAGTAGTACAATAATAACATGAAGATAAGGTATATGTCTTTACATTTTTTTTTTTTTTTGGTTTTATGATACAGGGTTTTTTCTCTGTATAGTCCTGTCTGTCCTGGAACTCACTCTGTAGACCAGGCTGGCTTCAAACTCAGAAATCCACCTGCTCTTGCCTCCCAAGTGCTGGCATTAAAGGCATGTGCCACCATGGCCCGGTTTAAATTTTCTTTATCATACAGTCACAGACTCTAAAATTCTAGACCCAATAATTAGAAAACCCACAATTCTATGAAATAAATTATTACCCTCATGTAATCCATGTTTATTAAAAAATTTCAAGACATGTATCATGTAAATTCACCTAAGATAGTGGTTGTTTTTGATAAAATAATACTGAAATTAAATTCCCGAATTTACACTTTAGTTTTGTGAGACGTCAGACTATGCATGTACATAAGAATTATTTTGGAAATTCTTAAATAAAGATTAGTCAACAATTTTATAAAACTCAAGGCAAATATTAAAAGTTGAGTTATTTTCATCAATAAATGAATAATCTAATAATCATTCACCTATAAGAAAATGTTTAATATCTAATTTACTTATACAATAAATATTAATCAAAATATTTTAGGTAAAGGATAGATAAATGTATTATTACACATAAATATCATTAAAAAGATGAATTTTTTGTGCTTATGTGTGGAATAATTGAGTGATATGTGTACCTTGCAATTTCTGTGTTATGTAGAACTTCAATATGCACATTCACCAAAAACATGGAATACCATTTTCAGAAATCTTTAAAATTCTTTAAGTTGTTCTGCATTATTGAATTAATACTAGCAATAAATGCATATGCATTAGCTTGGACTATGCTAAACATTAAACCAGTGAATGGCTTAAATGTGCGATATGATGACCTGCTCGCCCCAGACACTTTCCCCTTACAATTTGACAGGATCATTATTTTTTACTTTACTAAATCATAACTGAAACATACTTCTCTATATTTGTCAAGATTGTCTATAATTTATATATGCTGTGTGTCACAATCTGTGTGTGTGTGTGTGTCTGTGTGTTCATGCACATGTATATGAATGTATGGTTAGCTAAAGATAGTATATATATTATGCTACTAATCATTTCTTAATTATATTATTTTACACCTCATTCATTCTTAAAATGCTGCTTAAACACACATCTCCTTCAGGCTAAAGAGAGAAATGCTTATGCTTTTTATTTGCTTCTTGTAGATAATTAAATTTTTATTATTCATACTAGCACACTATTGATGCTTCTGATGATCCTTTAAATATCTGGCATGCTCTTTAAAATGCATGGAGTGCACTGCTGTCAACCCTTGCTGATAATTCCTGGACCCTCAATTAAGTACCTACAAGTCAACCAATGATAAACAGGAGAAAAGACGGAACAAGTTTGGCAAAGAATTCTTTCATAGTCTGTTTCTCAAAACCAATTATTATCATATTTTTGCTCATGGAATTAATGAATTTTTATTAAAATTTAAATTTTACACGATTCCGAGGATATCACAGTTGAGAAGTTGAGCTGATTGTCTTACACAATAAATCACACTGCAGTAACATGTCAAAAAGACTAATGCAAATTCTTTGCCATCCAAAGTTTTGTTTATTCTTGTCAGTGTTATGTGAATAAACATAATTGCTTTTGCTTACTTTAAGTTACTATAACAAAACCCACTCTTACTACACTATATTTATCTCTGTTTTTTTAGGAAAATAAGTTATACTTCAAAGATTGGTTAGAGCCAGGCATAGCTTGTGTGCGTATGCACACACACAAACACATACACCATTGTTGCGATAATTATTTGTATCATGAATTTTCTTTAAAAAAATTACTTTTTTTCTGTTAATTAATACACCCTTGTCCATGATAGGAATTTAAATTAACATCACATTTTATTTACCTGAGAGAAAACAAAATGTTCTATGTGTGAAAATATTTGTTTGCAAAATGGAGCTCTGAAATTCAAGTTCACTATCTGTGGATTAAAGGAGGTGTAAATTAAAAATATTTGTGTAATTTGTGTCTATACATGTTTTTGCAACAACTATACTGCATTCTAATGAGTTAATTCTACTATTATGTTATACTGACATAGCATGCCTATCCTCACTTGATCTGCTAGTTTAACAACATGGATCTAAGAAGTCCAGCTGCAATTCATTTTAACTTCTGCAATCGTGAACAATGATTTGTTGATGTTCTTTTTGTCTATTTTACATATCATGATGACTACCCGATGCACTTGAGTACACAGTCACACAAATTAATAATAAATATCCCTATCGAATAGATAATTTTTCTCATGATGTGGTAAAATAGGATCATTTCTGTAAGCATAAATTAATCTTGGCATAGTTTCCATTTGCAATATATCAATAAAAATAACATCATTCTGGTCTACATCTTGATTTACAGGTCAGCCAGAGATTCATAGTGAAGCCCAGTTTCAAAAAGCTACCCCTGCCCCAAAAGAAAAAATTAGATGGCAACATAGACTTTAGAAAGTCCCAATTGGATGTGAAAGAGGAAATTTCTGATTGTATACAAATCACCTATGACAGCAATTGGTGAATGTGTAACTCAAATAGCTTGTTTCATATATAAAATGAGAGTTACTTATTATCTTAATTATGTAATTAAATTATTTTATCAGATCCCATGACTTATAATTTTCAGCATTAGCATGGTTTCCTTGGCAATCAAGAAGCAACTGGTTAGATCAGGGAAAAGTACTCCTGTTGTGATCAAGTCACAAAAAGATTCCTGACACTTCTTTTTCAGATTTTGGGATGTAGAAAAATAGTAGGTGGTTACACAAGTTCAGGAAAGGAAGAAATATGAGAATGGAAAGTTGGTCCAATACCAACTATATGATAGTCAGCCTAAAATATTTGGTATGATGTGAAACACATGAAAATAATGTTTCACTAAATTACTTATTATTATCTTTGTAAATCATATAGATAGGAATGAAGAATTTCTTTGCTGTGTAACTATTAAGTGTTGAATTTTGTATATTCTCACAAATGCTCAAGTATAAAGACTTGCCCCCCAGCTCTGTGCTATGGGAAATCAGTGGAACTTTCAGAAATTGGACCAAGTATGCCAAATCTCCAATTCAATTGTTATGGATATTTTGTCATGGTAACAGAAATACTACTCACACATAAGTTATGTATAACGTAAAATGTTGATCAAATGATTGTAAAGTATCACTAACACCTTATTTAAGCATATTAGCATCAAGAAGTTACAAATTAAGAAGATTCTGTGTATAGAAAAAGAATTTCACAACCACTATGTCAATAAGACCATTATAGAAATGAAAATCTAAACCACCCCCAAAACTTCTAGTTCATGTTACATTGGACCCCATATAGGTCATTAAAGGAACAAGTAAAATGAGCCATGTTTAAATGATAGATATAACTTGCATCATATTTCCTAAGAAATGAGATTTCAAAATCTAGAAAGTCCCAACTTCCTGACACATTTTCTTGGCCAAAATTGTTTTCATTGTTTTGATCAAGTATCTATGAAAGTTTCAGACACTTTTCTAGGTTATTGCTTCAAATATATTTTAATAACTTTATACTAATCTAGGATGTATTTGTTTAAGATTATAAATACATTAAAACATGTTTTGATAAATTTTCTCATTATATTTACTACTCTATTAATTATATATTAGGAATTAAAGATAAATCAGCTATTAAACAACCTAATGAATTATGGAAGAAGAATTTCTTGCAACTTTCCCATTTCCTTGACCACCTATTGTAGAGTTTTGTCATTTACCCCTGCTACTGGACATTGACTTTGATGATACATGTTTGGAATTCACCCAAAACCAGCAAATCAATAAATAACCTGGAAGCAGCTAAGTTTGAACGTACCAACAGAAATAATCACACAGCCATTCTGAAAAATTCACATTTTACAAAAGATATTATTCACTTCATTTAGTATTTTAAACCAAGATTGGAGATGAATTATGCTTCTTTAACTAAGTGATGGAAGCAACCTTCTTAGCTCCTTTGTCCACTATTCATGACTCTAAGTACTTTTCTTCTTGCATTAATTGGAAAATTGCCATGATTCTTTGTTCCCCAGTGAAAGATACTTAGAGAAGAACATTAATTCTTTGAATTCACTAGGGTGTCATTTGGCAAATTACTGTGTGTGAGCAATAAATCAGTTTTAGGATGCCTTAAGAAATCTCAGGGTTTATTCATTGCTTTCTGAGAAATTAGAAAATTATTACATTTTACAAGCAAACACATATTTTCTTTGTATAAACACTGTAAATACAAAATCATAAAATATTATTTCACAGTATCTTCATTCTGAATGCTTGCAGAAGCATATATGGGCTGCATCTCTACTTTAAACTGTGATTCGTGTCTTTGCATTACATAGGAAAGTCTACCATCTCACTTGCAAAGGAAAATGGATTTAGTGATTTTACCTCAGGACTTACATTTTCAAGTAACAATAAATTTTGGGGGTTGGGAAGATGGCATAAGAGTTAAGAGCACTTAGTGGCCTTTCAGAGGGCTTGGGTTTAGTTCCTAACATCCACATCATGACTTACAACCATCTGTAACTATAGTTCTAGTACATCTGATAACTTTTTATTTCCTATTGCTAGCACCAAGAATGCATAGATTGCATATACGTACTTGTAGGAAATACTTTCATACACATATAAAATTAAATAAGTCATTTAAAGATTGATATGATGAAGAAATTACATTCATTGCTGGTGCTGTCTTATTTTTATTTTTATGTTAACTTGACATTCTAGCGTCTTTTGGCAGGAAAGAATGTTGACTTATAGGCAAGTCTGTGAGGCATTTGTTTTTGATTGATGATTTATGTTGGAGGGACTAGCTCACTGTATGTGATACCACTGCTGGGCATGTGGTTTAAATCAGTATACGAAAGAAGGCTAGGCAAGCCATAAAGAGCAAGACAGCAAGTATCTCTTCCCAATGGCCTCTGTATCAGTTCCTGACTCTAGGTTCCTGTTTGGCTTCCTTAGATGATAGACACAATCTGTGAAAAGAATTAATCCTTTATTCCACAAGTTGCTTTTTGTCATGGTGTTTCATCCCAGCAAAAGACACCCTAACTAAGACACTATATAAGTAATGAAAGGCAGCAATTAATAAACAATTTTGGAAAACAAGACTCTAAACTCCAGATAATAAGGCAATTCCTGCCTCTACTTTTCATAAAGCCTAATAATACATTTTTGGGGGGATTTAAAAGGTTATAAATGAATATTTTCTGACACATGAAAATGATAAGGGATTCAATTGCCCATGAACAAAGTTTAGTCAGAAGAAAATTAGGTTTAATCACCTATCTGTTGTCTAGATTTTTTTTATACTATAAAGCCACATCTGAGTATCTGAAATAGAGGACAAATAGCATTAGTTGTTCATAATGTGGCCATTTATAGATAGAACATATATACAGAATTAGGGCTGAATAAAGTAATTAAACTCAGGTGGATTTCTGGGATGTATGAAAGGTGAAAGGAAGGTTACTAAAAGAAGTGAAGAGAGCTATATGAAAAAAGTCAGAAAATTTGGTCTCCTCAAAATTTGCATCCTCATACTATTCTGAAGTCAGGGAAAGAGTTAAATTTTGCTTTAAGAGAGATTGTGAATAGACTGAAGAGGAACAAAGCAATGTAGAGATTAAGCTGGGTGAATAGAAGCAGATCCAATATTACAAGTGCACTTAGGGGAGAGTTAATGTCATTACTCTTTATTTCATTCAAGCTTTATGATGAAATAGTTTGTTTTGCTTCTAATGGAAAATGCACCCCTCCCAGGCTCATGGGTTTGAACAGTCGATCCATAGATGATGGTGCTGTCTGGAAAGGTTGGGGGACCTTTAGAAGGTGGAGACTTGGTGAAGGGAGTGATTAGCTAGGGTAAGCATTGAGGTCTTAGAGCCCAGATCCTCTTCCTGTTCACAAGCTACATTTTGAGTGCAAATGCAGCTTGATTTGCTAGCACTCTGCTACAATTCCTTCTCTGTCTTCTGCCATGTTTTGGGACTGTAAACCAAAATAAACAATTCTTTTGTCACATTATTTTATTACAGAAATGGAAATAGAAACTAAAATATATTTTGTCACACTGAAAGAAAAAAAAAACAGCAAAAGATTACTTATAAAACTGAATATGAATTGTAAAACAAATTCACCTGTATATAGGATTCTTAATTGAGGGTACCAACCAAATTTACAGGTAATTTGCTAAGGTTGAAAAAATAATAATACAATACAAATTCTTACAATGTAAGTATATTGACATGCACATATTTTTCCTCTTTTCACTAAAACAATTTCTGTGAAGAAATCAAATCAAATCAGGCCATTGGCAGGTAAATAAAATACACAAATATTTATTCTTGTCAAATCTTTCTCTATTGGGAATCAATACAACTATCTGAAAATTAATTACCATGATTTTTCTTGTGAAAATGTTTTTTTTGGGGGGGTTATAACACTCAATTACACCCACAGTTTTCTTATGCCTTAAGCTAGGATAACTTCTAAATTGAAAAAAATTAGATCCTTTGGAATTATAGATTTAATTTCCTTTTTCTTCTTCTTTTTAGATTGTATCAAAAGCAGGTTTATTGGGAAGATGCTCTTGGGAGACTTCACTGGTCCCAAGGATTGAGGCCAGGGTTGTCACCATAGAGAGAGTGGTCAGCCAAGGGGGAAGAGAAAGAGAGAAAAGGCACAAAGAGAGATGAGAAGGAGAAATTTAGATTTAATTTCTTAATAGTACTAGATGAATAATTGTTCTAGTCTTGTGGATTGCATTCAATGAATACTTATTTAGAATTAACTGTTTGTAAATGATTTTACTCACTGCTCTGGATAACACAAAAGAATGTAAAGTCATGGCTTTCTTTGGCATCATAAGGAAGCCAGGCGGGTCTCCAAGTAACTACATTATACTTCAGATGGAGATTAATACATTGATAGAGAAAGTCAGAGACAAAGGATTTCCTCTGGTATGAAATTTTGTTCATGACTTTATGTAATATTAGACTTTGGACATAAAGGTAACCTGATAGCTTCCTTAATGAGAGTTCCAGCAAAGAGTTTTCTAGGAAGACAGTATATATCGTGGAGGCAGGAGAGAGCATACTTCCCTGTCAGTGTTATCAACCATGGCAGGACTCAGCACCAGTATTATTAACAAGCTCCCAAGACAATTCTGATGTATGAGCTCTGCAAACAGTACAAATTTAAGCATTTTTCTAGGATATTTGTAGAGACACATAGAGAGAATGAATATGGAAGAGCAAAAGAATATGAAACTCATAGATTTTATGCTAAATTTGAAGCAAGACTAAGTATGTGTAAAGAAGAGGGGCAGAAGTGAATGTAACACCCGGTGTAAGTCAACAAATAAGTTCTGATTTTATATATAAATATGCTATTATTAATTTTATTTATATATTTATCTAAATTAAAATATACAAATTATAAAATATAAATTAATCCTATTTTATACAATTTAAAATTTAACAAAACTAATCTATGTTTTTAGAAAAAAATATTAGTGCTTATCCATAACGGTATCATTTAGAGGAAAATTGGGCTTTCTGGGATGTAATTAAGGTTCTATTTTTTAATTGAAAGGGTAGATGGAAATATATTCTCAGCTTTTGAAATTAATCTGTACTATTTTGAGTATTTTTCTATAATGCATATAACACACAAATAAATACTTTAAAAATTAGGTTGATCATGATAAATATAACAAAAATTCCTATTAATTATATTAATAACATTACAGATAAATAATGATATCTTTCAATGCTCCATTAGCTACATGAAACCGAAATAATAAAATATGGAAGAAATGTGAAATACTATGCTACAGATCATCTGAGTAGAAGAAAGTAGTTTAAATTTTAGAATAGATTTCTATTTTTAAAAAATCTTTTATGTACTTGATGGCATGTACATCTGTATACAACATGCATGTATGGTTTCTTCAGACATCAGAAGACGGAGTTGAATCTTCTGGAACTGAAGTTACAGATGGTTTTGAAAAGCCATGTGGTAGTTGGGAAACAGACCTAGGTCCTCTAGTGCCATAGCATTCAATATTAATATCTACCATCTACCCTAATGTAGTCTCCAAAATTCAAAGTTATACTTAGCTGCTCATTTAAAATCTACTCTATATTTGTTAGTAAAAATTCCAAGTTAGCATACTCAATGATAGCTCTTGGTATATGTTTCTAAAGTTGTTCTTACATGTTGGCTACTTCAATAAATGATGTATGATAGTTAACAATGACTTTCTTCTTTCCTATACCAATCGAGACTTGTTGGCTACAAGTTTAACCACTATAGTTATTGAAGGAAAAATACTACTGACTCTACATTCATAGTATAACTAGATATCTTTTCTTCCTAATCTGTAAGACACATGCTAAGTACATGCCTTCATAGTCAAAATAAAAACCAATATACATGACTGACAAGTTTTTTATATTAGCTAGATGTTGCCGACTTCTCAACCCACCAGCTGCCCATCATTTATGTCCACTGCTTCTTCCAATGAATATGCCAACTCAACATTATTCATAC
This sequence comes from Uromys caudimaculatus, assembly GCA_028551405.1. Taxonomy (NCBI): domain Eukaryota; kingdom Metazoa; phylum Chordata; class Mammalia; order Rodentia; family Muridae; genus Uromys; species Uromys caudimaculatus. The sequence goes on along the minus strand of CM052722.1, from coordinate 34,914,692 downwards.
ACTGAATTGGTAACAATTTCCTTTTACAATGCCATTTTTAAAATTATCACTGTAGGAAATCAAAATACATGATAATTGAATATATCATTTTAATTTATGGGTTATTTTTATACCTTCTCAGAGAATCATTGTCTATGTAAATGAAGAAACTTCTAATGCAATGAAAATTATAATAGACTTCCTATCCCCAGGACAATTGACAGACAGGGAAAAATTAGGTACTTGCAGGCAACTGATACCTGTGCAGAATTTGACTCCCTTTGTTTCATCTACATTTCTATTCTCACAGTTTGTCACCCCCAAGGGTTTAGACTCCTTTCCTTTTGTTTTGTTCCTTCTTTATATGTGCATTTCTTTTTCTTGTCTAGAGGCTAAATAAATGCCAAATTTCTAACTACTCTTTGGAGTTAGTCTACCCTAAATTTGTATCTGTTCCTGCACACTGTATATGTTTATTACTTGTTAATCTATAGTTTGTCAGCCACATTTACATACTTTAATGGAGAAACATCTTAGGCAGGGCAGAAAGGTTCTCCCTCCCATTTTGTCAAGAAATTTCCTCATTGGTTTCATATATATGGCAGTTTAAATAGTAAAGCTTATAAAATACCTTTTCATTGATTCAGCTCAAGCTGTTGAACCATTTTTCCATCCATTATTTTCCCTTACTTTATCTGACATATGGATATTTTAATTTTTCTTTCTTTCTTTGGAGACTATAATATTTGTGATGGCAGAAATCTTTCTTAATTGCTAATCACTGCAAACCAGGTCCTCTCCCTAGTGAATGCTTTCTAGTAGGTGATTTGACATATTTATTGAGTGCTAAGGTTGAATGAAACCTGACATAGGACTGGGCTCCAGTGGTGCAAACACTTAGCACATAGTATGTATATGAAAATATTTTCATGTAAATATTTTCATCTAATTCACAATAACCCTCTCTCTGCCTAGTGGCCACAGAAACCACCAAACATCAGTAAACTAATTTTTAAAAATTTCAAATATGAAAGAACAAAACAGTATTACAAACTGGCCACTATGCTGATTAAAAAGAAAATGTTTTATAAGTTTCAAAAAATGATTTAAAAATAGTAAGGAGGTGAGTAATGCCTTGTGTCAAGTGTAACTTCCTTGAGCTCTTAATGGGCTTTGTTCCTCAGAGTCATATGGGATTTTAGGAATGCAAACCAAGGAGAGGTCCCTCCTTCTGCAATCACAGTGCTTCTGTAATTACAGATAAAGGTTTGTCAGCATTTCCATTTAAAGAACTTAACTCAGCTGTTCAATGTTCATTAGCCCAATATATGGCTTATAATATCTTAGTTTAACTGCCTACTAAAAATAGCTAATTAAAAATGGCTGGGTTTTTATGAAATTATGTAAATAAATATCACAATGAAATCATCACGTCAAGTATGATCATTTTTATAACAATAAAAGTACAAATATTTTTCACTTTTTGAATTTTCTGTTTGTGTTCATTATTTGGTAGGTATCTAAGAAGTTTAAACATGTGATTATTTAGTAATACACAACATATTGCCCCAAAGAGGGGCATTACCTGAACTACTGTGGCAGACAGTGAGGAACGTCTGAGGTTCTTCAGTGATAAATTTGCCCTAGCAGCTCAGAGTTTTAAGGTTTTCTATTTTGTCAAATCTGAAAAAGTCCCTCTATTATTTCACTCATTTCTGTTATACTTACTCTTTTAAAAATAAAGGTAAGTCATTAATCTCATTTTTTAAAAAAATTAGTCCTACCAAGGCACATGTATCCTTCTTTTGTTAGTTTTCCTTCTACTAGCTCTTTTTATGCCATAGAAAATATTCTAATTACATAAACTCTTTAATATATTTTTCCTGTTTTAATTTTTAAAAGTTCGTGTGTGTGTGTGTGTATCTCCCCCACCCTGGCACATCAAGTCTCTGTGAGGCTAGGCACTTCCTCTACTATTGAAGTCAAACAAGGTAGCCCAGCTAGAATATACCCCATGGTCAGGCTACAGCTCTTGGGATAGGCCCTGCTCAAGTTGTTTGGGACCCACATGAAGACCAAGCTGCACATTTGCTACATTTGTGCAGGGAGGCCTAGGTTCAGTTTGGGTATGTTCTTTGGCTGGTGGTTCAGTCTCTGAGAGCCCAAGTGGCTAGGCTAGTTGACTCTGTTGGTTTTCCTCTGGAGCTCCTATCCCCTTCTGACCTGCAATCCTTCCTCCTATTTTTCCCTAAGAGTCCCCAAGCTCCATCCACTGTTTGGCTGTGGGTGTCTGTATCTGCCTGAGTCAACTGCTAGGTGGAGCCTTGTTAGCACTTTTTAATGTGTAAACTACCACACTGCATAAAATGTGTCTAAGCTACAACACCCATTTGGTCTCAAAACATTAGAAATCTGTGGTTTTAGTTTGCTCTTTTAAGTGTGTTATGTTTGTATGAATGTACATTTCTGTAGCACATACTCAACATGGCCACAGAGACTAGACAACAGCATCAGATCCTCTGGAACTGGAGTTGTAGACAGTTGTGAGCAACTATATGGGTGTTGGATATCACACCCAGGTCCTCTGGAGTCACCTCCCTTCGCTTCCTTTAAAAAACATTTTACAATCCAGTCCAAATATTTTTCTATTAGCTTATGAACAGAGTCTATGTTTTTTTCTAACTAGCAACTTTTGAGTTGAAACTTGGTTTCAAACATAGGTTGAAAAGAGTTCCTATTTATTGAGTAGGAATGTCACCAAGAACAAGTCCTTCTTGTACAGGGAAGGAGACAATTAACACTATGAAGGAGAGGGATCTGAGACAACTGAATGCATTGAAGTATATTTAAAGCCTAAGGACAAAGGAATGCTACAAATAACTGATATCTGATTATATATTTTGACCCACTCAGCCATTAGAGGGATGACTGTATCACAACCCTTCCATCAGTGCTCAGGGATCTATGCAGAAAAGAATGAGAAATGATTTTCAGAGGCAGGGCTGTGGTTTACTTCAAGGAAACAGCATCTTCGAGAAACCACAGGACCATTACACAAATGAATTACCAGAGACTGTGACAGAATACACACAAACTGTACAGATTCAAGCCATATAAAATCCTAGCACCGAGAAAGGGAAGTATACACAGAGACCCAATCCTTAACCAAGAAGCTATTTGAAATTTAGCAGAAAGGAGAAGTGGACTTCATTCCTCACCTTGAAGATATCTCCAATTGATAGCTGCTTTCAAATGAATCTCACTGAGAAACAAAACACTCTTAAGGGTAGGCCCCATGCCCAGCAAAATGTGACTAACACAAAATGAACTGAATAGCATCATTGAAGTTATTGTGTCATAAGGTTGTCAGGAATTTTATTTAAACCTTACATATCATTGGTATCTCTATTATGACATCCATTTGTGTGTTTTTATGTCATTCCTGTGTGTGCAAGCATGTGTATCCCTGCATTTATTTTTATTTCTTGTTTTTGCTTTTTATTAGACTGTTTTGTCCTATTATAGTTTGTATGCTTTGGTGTATCTTATTTTATTTTATTTTTCTTAGATGCCTGTTTTCTAAAGAGAGGTATGTACCCAGATGGTAGGGGAGTGGGGAGAAATAGGATAAGCAGGGGAAGGGGAAAGCATGATCAGAATATAATGTATGAGAGAATTCTATTTTTAAATAAAGAAAAAAGAGAACAGGGGGTCTAGGTTCAAGTTATATTGTAAGTACATTCAATGGCTTCCATACTCTATGATAAGGAAAAGGCATAATATCATCAATATGGATTTGTTACTTGATATTTTCAGGAGTACTCAGATTTATTTCCTTAAGGTCATTCATCCCAAAAGCAACCTGATAAGACATGTAAACAATAATACTCTAATTGACATGCTTGTCTGTATGTGTCAACAATCCAATTAAGATTCATTGTATGCCTAGTAGATTGGTCTAATTTTAACTCACCATGCTCAGAATGAAATTCTTTGGGTAAATAGAATAAATACTTACTTGACAGTAAAAATAAAATTAAGAAAAACATACCTTACAAGGCTCATTTTTTTGTTATAGACAAGAAATTCTGTGAATTAATCCACTGAAAACATTTTTATCAAAAATATATAAATACACAACTAGAGCATAATTCTGTTACTTAGATATTTCATTTCATAACCTCAGTCTTGACATTTCTTTGTTTTGTCTTGTTTTTGACAAGGGGTTACTATGTAGCTCTGGCTGTCCTGGAACTCATTAAGTTGAGCAGGCTGGCCTTGAACTCACAGTGATCTGCCTGCCTCTGCCTCCCAAGTGCTAGGATTTAAGGCTTGTGCCATTCCACCCATTGAGATTTTTATTTTAAGTAATTATAAGTTGATTGCATCATGTAAAATGATGTTGCCTGAAATGGTTACCATTTCCTTCCTAATGACAAAGTAAGAATATAATTTAAAATCAAATAATGATATATAACTTCTGATTATGGAAAAATTATCATTAAAAATGATGTAATTTGATCAGAAATTTCCCCAATGGCCCATTTGTCATGAGTTTTAGTCTCTAGTCTGGCTATGAGGTAGAGGTTTTAAGATGTATAGACTAACATATACAGGCTGAACCTAGGCCTCCCCCCTCATATATAGCAGATGTGCAGCTTGGCCTTCATGTGGCTCCCAAACAACTGGAGCAGGGGCTATCCCAAAAGCTGTTGCCTGTACGTGGGATATGTCTGTCTAGCTGGGCAGCCTTGTCTGGCCTCAGTGGGTGAGGATGAGCTTAGCTTCACAGATACATGAAGTTTGAATTGCAGGTGTGTGTGTGTGTGTGTGTGTGTGTGTGTGTGTGTGTGTGTGTGTGTTAATACCCAGAGGACCCCCCACTTGCTCAGAAGGGGAGGAAGGATGGGGGAAGAATTATGGGAGGGGTGACAGGGAGGGGGGCAGTGAGCAGGATGTAAAGTGAATAAGTAAAAAAAAAATAATAAAAATTTAAAAAAGATGTACAGGCTTAAGTTACTAAGAATGTGCCCTTTAAGTCAACCTTGGGACCCCCAAACCTTCATTTTCTTAACTTTGACATTGCATTCCTTAGTGACTTTTCTGCATTCTTTTGCCATGGTGGGATTACTTGTCACAGGTGTAAAAGCAGAGAGACCAACCAATCAGAGAAAAGGCTTACAAAACCCAGTCAAAATTATCATTAATCTTTTATTCTTTATATGTTGATTTTGTTTAACATTTTGTGCAGTAACAAAAATGTTCTATCAGCCCTCCCCCCCCTTAGCTACAGTCAGAGGAATACAGCATTTACAATAAAGAAGAAAATGGATTTTGACAATATTTCTTATAAGAGCTTTACACAAATGAAAGTTCAGTTAGCAAAGCTATCATTGAAGAATTGCTTTAGGCTCTGTTTTAGGAAGATATTTCTCTGAATTATAATTAGAGGAATGCTATGTAAATTTACTATTAACATCTTTTTCTGCACCTTATTATTATCCTGTAAAGTCAAGATGTTGTAGGAGACCCATATGTATGTCACCTTTAGATAAAATATATGAAAGTACATAGAAATAACTATATTTTGGACATTAAAACACAATAATATGGTTTTTCTTATTGATAACTGCCATTATGTACTGAAGTTTTTGTAGTGGCTAAGAATATCTTCATATAGTCACCTATCCTCCATTGGTGACTGGATAAAAGGACAGATTGTCTCTGAAGAAGAAAGTTTCCTGGTCCATAGCAATAAAATAGATTAGCTCAATTATGAGACAGGGACAATTTCAAACCAATGTATTCTTTTGCTTCATTATTTCTGACCATAAAATTAGGATTACTGTTCAAATCCTAAAACATCTGAAAATGAAAACTGAAGTGTTTTATTATAAAACATTCAAAATATGACTGATCAAAACAGCTTAGCTCAGATGCAGAATAAATATTGTAAATAAATCCTAAAATCTCAACATAAGACATAATGGAAGCTTTAGAAACCAATGCTCTGGAAAATGTCCCTAGTTTACAATCCTCAAAGGACTGCTTAAGATAATTTTTGGCAGTTCCAATCTCTACAGGTAACCTATTGAGTGAACTAAACTCCAAGCCATCAGGTTTCTCAGGTTTAAAACATTTCAAAATGGTCATATCCAACACACACATTTAAAAATCAATGGTTAATAATCATGATATTAAAACACACACTTCAAAACATATTATTAAGGCATTAGCAGTGTTGTAGTTGAAACAAGTAATACAAATTACAGATTATAATTTTAAAAGTCCATATTCTGAGAATATGGATTGATTAAAGAAGTCAAAGCAAGACATTAAAACAGGGAGTAGAAACATTTGCCAAAGAATTCTTATAGCTGGCATGGAACATACTGATGACTATAGGAGATTATATGTTTTCATATTTATTAATGATAATTGTATTTACAAGAGCAAACCTTTAAATAACATAATTTGTCAGATTTTATGAGAAAACATTAATGCTCATTAGCCATGAAATATTGAATAGAATTCTCCTTCATATATGAAATTTTAAAGAACATATTTTTTTATTATTGCAACAGATAGAATTTGCCCAGGGAACAGCAATATCCTTGACAGAGTGGCTCATGCTATGATTCAGGGTCAAGATGAAAAGAGTATCTTCATAGACATGTTCTGAGATCTGTATCCAGTGTTTAAATAATTTTCCAGGATTACAGATAACATGCCATAGGCTAACGAAACCATAAGTAGCTCCTTGCATGCCAGCAGGCTCCTAGCAAAGCTCAGAAAGCACACATCTGCACCATAATTCATTCATTTATTCTACCTTTTTTGAGACATCCTTTGCAGTCCCATGTTTTTTGTTTAAATTGTAATATCACGAACTGGAAACTTTTCAAACATGGTTATTTCTAGGTCCATTTTTTTTTTTTTAGAAATCCTAAGACTGCCTCTGGGATAACTTAGGGGGTACACTCACCTGCTTCTTAAGGAGGGCTTGGTAGACAATTTTCTTAACAAAGAAGCAAGTGAGAAAACAAAATAGCAGAAGCAAGTACTAATTACAGAATAAGGTTATATTTAAAAGAGTGATTTTCCAGTAGTTTGGCATCTTTATATATGTTTTATATATTTTATTCATTTCTTTCTATTCCTTAAAATATATGTATTTATTTTGGAGGAATTTTTCCCTTTTATAATATGTCATCATCATTGCTTCAGCATTAGCATTCAATACACTGTGTTTTAGGGATATGTTTTGTTTATTCTTGTACATTTGGTTGCCAAAGACCACTATGAGGTGACTTTCTCTATCACTCTCCAATTATGTTTAGAAACAGGCAGTGTTCCTCACGGAAGCTGAGCCTCACTAATTGGCTTGGCTAGGCTAACTGACCAGTCAATGAACTTCAGGGACCTGCCTTTTACTTCCTACCTTATATCCCTGAAGATACAGGTTCCTACCTTAGGATAATATCTTGTTAGAATAGTGGAAAACGAACTCAGACAATTGGTATAAAAATTGGATTTTTGACTGGACTATAAATCTGTTGACATGAGTTGGTGAGCAGTAAAGTCTTGGGAACTAATTGGAGAATTTGACTAGAGACATCTTGAGATAATGTAAGTACAGTTTAAAAGGGCACTGTAGTGACGGTTCAGAAGGAAGAATACTGTTAAGATTGCACACTGTAAAACTGATGCTGATTTGATTTCTGATGGAAAGGAGGAGTACTTTAACTTCAGTCACTAAAAGCTATTATTATTTTTTCCTATGGCAAAAAAAATTTGAATGTATTTGATCTTGCCTTGATATTTTGTATGTGGTGGAGGCTAAATGTGAGAGACTAGTTTACTTAGAGGCAATTGTGTAGATATTCTTAGTTGACTTTAGCAAAAGTTTTAGTGAGAATCAGGAGTAAAGAGGAATGGAGCAAAATTATTTAACAGGCAATGCACCTTCATGGAAGGTTCAGTCATTAGCATAGATAAAAGAAGCCAAGTATTTGTATGAAGTGTGATATATATATATATCACATATAGATACATATACATCAATGCTCAGATGGTTGAGAAATTGGAAAAGCATCTCTGAAGACTCCGTGAGGCTTAGTGAGATGGCAAAAATATCTTTCTTGGTCCAAGTGTGAATGCTGGTACTTTGGGGAGAAAATATCCTCTGTAGTTTTCTCTAACCCCATTCTCGGTCCAGATTTGTCTGGCCTGAAGATTGCTCCCCTACAGAGACTGCCACTTTTGGAGATTAGCTAATTCTGAGCCCTTGATTCAGCTGTATCTTATAAATTATTCATCCTTGTTAATGTGTATAGAATAAGAGTTTCTAGCACACCACAGTTTCTCCACCTCCATCAGAGAGCTTAGTCCACCAGATTCCAGCTGTTCTGTGATTTTGTGTCTATCATTTCTTTGTTTCTTTGTTTATTTCTTTGTTTGCCTTCTTTTTTCCTTTCTTCCTTCCTTTCTTTTGTTTCTTTCCTTTCCTTCCTTTCTTGCTTTGTTTCTTTGTTTCCTACCTTCCTTCTTTTCTTCCTTTCCTTCCTCCTTTCCTTCCTTTCCTTCCTTTCCTTCCTTTCCTTCCTGTCCTTCCTTTCCTTCCTTCCCTTCCTTCCCTTCCTTCCCTTCCTTCCTTCCCTCAACTTCCCTAGTCAGAGTTCTGGAATCCAAGCGGTCTAAGGACTCACCAGTAAGTTCTATGGGATTCAGGATATCTTAAAGGTTTCTTGGGTGCTTTCATTTACATAACAGAGTTTCAAAGTTTTTTTTTTTATTTATTTTGATACTTTATTTACATTTCAAATGTTTTCTGCTTTCCATGTCTCCCCTTTGGAAACCCCCTATCCCATCTCCCCTCCCTCTGCCTCTATGAGGGTGCTCCCCCACCCTCCCAGCCACTCCCATCTTCCCTCCCTGGCATTCCCCTATACTGGGGAATCTAACACCCTCAGGCCCAAGGGCCTCTCCTCCCACTGATGGCCTACAAGGCCTTCCTCTGAGTTCCAAAGTTTTGGAAATGTATCTTTGCTCCAAAGGCTTTCTATTGAGATAGATAAGAACACTTGAGAGTCCTGTATTGCCAAAAATGCCTGAGGATTAAATATCCTATTTAACTGGCAAGACACTCAGGGAACATTAGAATTTGGTTCATGTAGCCCCAGGTATAGGTCATGCAAGCAACAGATATTAACATTGTTCCTATTGCCTTAGTTACTCAAGAAAGATGAATCCAAAAATAATGGGGAAATTGAAGCTTTGACTGCTCATGGTTTGAAGACTTGGTTCCCAGGGAGAACATAAGATCTTATGGGAGGTGATTATTGAAGGTTTGTTCCAAAGGGAACCAAGGAATAATTCTAATTCTTCTTCTTCTCCTTCTTCTCCTTCTTCTCCTTCTTGTCCTTTTTCTTTTTCCTCCCTTCTTTCTTTCTCTTTATGTCATTATTATTATGACCATTACTACTGACCCACAATCTCCATTATATTGCCCCACTATAGCCTTATGCTTACAGTATTCCTCTTTCTGCATCACCAGAGTGAGAATTATGGACATAATTCACCATGCTCTATTACAGTCTACTCGTAGTAATGAATATAATGTAATATGATACAATACACTAAGTATGTTTACATTGAAATTATTTCAAAAAATCTTTTCAAATGCTCATTAGGTACTTAAAATGTTTTTTTCCCTCCATATGAAAATCCTAATTATTTTCTAAAGAAAACATATTTATCAATCATTTAAAATTCTCTCTAGTGGACTAGAACAAGTGCTTTTGGCTAAGAGTATGTGCTCATTAAATTATGCCTAAAATTTGAATAGCAATAACAGCAATCATTTCAAAGTGTCTTCTACTTCTTTGTATCATAGAGAAATAAAAGCTATTATCCTATAAACTTTGTTAATGTGAAAAAAACCTAATTTTGAAAATAAGTATCAACTTTTCATTTTAATTTCTGTTCCTTTTACATTGTTTTTTAAATGCTTGTTTCTGACTTGTTTTAATAATACCTTTATACGGATAAATACTCCATATTTATATTAACAACAGTAGCAGCTAACAATGTATTCTATTCTTGGCAAATTACATGTCTGTCTGACTGCTAATCTTACGAGGATTAAAAGATTCTAAAAGTAAAGAACCATCTTTTATGGATCTTGGTATTTATGCTATGTGTTTTACGTCTAAGCATACTTAATCATCCTCATAAGCTTACTATAAAGATTTTTAATGAACTTCAAAAACACTCTTAAACTCATGTAGCTAAGTTTAAGAATGAAAGTATGAACTCGTGCCTATCTGAGTGCAGAATTCCTTCAAGAAAATATCAGCACATATGGCCTTATAAGAACTCAAAGAACAACAGCCACTGGTGCTCATCAGTCCCTAGAAGTGTTCCTGTGATTTGAAACATGTACATTGTTTTCAATTTTAATAATCCAGGAATATTTATTAACAATTTTCCATGTGAGCTCATGTAGATTATAAAGAAAATTCTAAGAAACCTATGCAAAAAAAAAAAAAAACCAACCCGGAAAATAAAAGTGTGGCTGTCAAATATTTTATTAATAGTGAAAGACCTGTACACAACATCAAGAAAAGAACAACATCAAAACTATTATCCTGTCAGAAAAGAAAACTAAGCTTGCATATGTACTTTTGGAGAGCCAAGTCCAAGTTAGGTAAGTGTATAATAAAATTCACCATAGGAATTATTAGTCAACTGAATGTACCCCTTAAAATAAGAACATCTAGTCACCCACATAAGAGTCAATTAGCCACTATCAAACAAGTAGAATTTCTTAGATTTTACTTCAAATACAGATGACAGACCATTTCCTGATCATTTATTTTGCATATAGTATGTATTTCCATGTTTGTAGTTTATCTAAGTATTACCATCAAATGTAACAGAAAGGCCAAGCTATGCCTTCAATGGGTGGGTCTTGCTTGGCACTAAGACCAGAATCGTTTTTTTAAAAGGCCGTTTAGAAATAGCCATTTAGGTGAGTTTTACTGGGATGCTACTCAAGATCAAAATTTCAAATAAGAATTTCTACAATAAGGCTAGAAATAAGAATATACAGATCCCATGGAAAGGAAAAGAAACTGTAAATACATTATATACAAACACCTATGAGAAATGACTTCTTAATGCTGACATAATACTCAGAACTGTATAGATTTGAACACATTCCATATTTTAGCAATATCAATGAAGTCTTTCGTCTGTCTACTAGCAAGGAACAATTTTTTTTTTTTAAGTGACTCTCAAAAAATTCTGGATACAAGGCTAGAATATCTATCCTTTCCCTATATTTAAAATAGACTTTGTCATACTTTCATCCCCATATTCACCAATTAAGATAATATGAAAGTCAGTCTGTACACATCTCACAATGCTAGCAACTTCTTTCATGGCAAAAAGTTTAATATGAAAACACTGAAGGAACATGTTTATAAATTCAAAATAATTCTATTTGACTAATATGAGTTCAAAGAAGGAAATGTAAAGGTCTTAGAGATTGTTTTATATATGTTCATATCATGTACATATATATGTATATATACATATACACATATATGTATATACAATATAAGTTGAGTAAGTATAAAAGCACACATTGGTTTATCATATTGGTATTTTAGCATTCATTTGTATGTACATTATATAAGTGAGTAAATGCCAACCAAAATAGGAAATTAGATATATTTTGAGAAAAAAATAAAGCTTAATTATTAATAAAGATATAAAGATAAATATATTCATATAATGCCAGTCTGTTCTATGTAATGATCATTTTTATTATCTTTGCTTTACTGAATCTGATTATAAAATGAAATGCAGATGACTGAATTTATATTTTTGGGTCAGGTACCATGATGATAATATGCCCATTCTACTTTTCTAACAATAGACTCTTAATAGAGTACCGTCACCTAGTATTGACTTGATTACAATGATGAAGAAATATGAGGATGGTTAAACGTAGAGATATTAATATTTCTTATTCATTGTTGATTTACTCATGCTCGTATTCTACCCCAACAGATTGTAGTCTCAAAATTATTTAGGCATCATTTGCTCCTAGCATAATGTTTTCCACACAACAGTTGCTTAGTAGAATTTCCTCAAATTATACATTTCATAGATCCAATCCTGTACCCATACATTACTTTCTTCCATTCTCCTTGGGCTAAATATAATTACTTCAATCAGAGCACTCATAAAATAGAAACATTTGATTAACTTATGTTTTTATGAGGCTTAAATCAAAATCATTTTGTTTGTTTCATTCTCTTCACTTTAAAGCCCCTTTAAAATAGATTAGTCTATTTTATTGCCTTGGTAAATATAGAATGTAGAATATAATTTTAATCTTTACTAATGATTGGGGCCATTAAAAAGTTCCAGAATCATCATCTTTCCAATTATTCTTGAGTATATTGCTGTGCATATAGAAAGTTTGGGCCTTGCATTTGTGAGACACATCTAGACCCTGCAGAGTGAATGTCATATGAAAACTGCTTTGGGGAACGAAGCAGTGTGACAAATGTGTCCTACATTGATGACTCTTTCCTTCTTGGATTTGCATGAATGAACCAGAGATGGATAATAAGCGATTGCACTTTATTCTCATTTTATCACCACCTGACCTCCTATGTAAATAAATCTGAGCTAATTTTATATTACTCCTGAATTTGGTACATTTACTTCTTTCTAATCTATTATAATAAAATTTTGTAATTAATTCCATGTCAATAATTAGAATAAAAGAAACAAATACAGTATCTTTTGAGCAATTTATCTCTAAAATACTCCCCTTCTACGAAAATTTATTTAAAAAGACCAACTTTGAAAATTACAGAAGGCATACACATCCCTGGGGCTTATTTTTAAATAAGATCACTTAACTTTCTGCATTAATGATTGAAAAGCATCTTTCAAATAACTTATTTTTTCAGGCAAGTAGGTGATAACTACAGAAACTGACAGAGACAAAAGGAAAGACAGGAAATGAATAGTGAGGAAGAGAGAAATGGGATCCTATTATACTTTCACATCTGTCCTTTTAGATAGAGACTGCACATGCATTCATCTCACAAGAAAGCAAGAAACCTTGGCACACTTTTCCTTTCACTAACCCCTGCTTTCATTGTTGTTTCCTTTATATTTATCTTTAGTTTGCTTTCTCTTTCTTTCTTTCTTTCTTTCTTTCTTTCTTTCTTTCTTTCTTTCTTTCTTTCTTTCTTTCCTTCCTTCCTTCCTTCCTTCCTTCCTTCCTTCCTTCCTTCCTTCCTTCCTTCCTTTCTTTCTTTCAAAATTTTTTTCGAGACAGCCCTGGCTGTCCTGGAACTCACTCTGTAGACCAGGCTGGCCTGGAACTCAGATATCCACCTGCCTCTGCCTCCCAAGTGCTGGGATTAAAGGTGTGTGCCACCACTGCCCGGCTGTTTCCTTTCTGAAAGTATAATAACCCACTTGTCTTCAGCTAAAATGATAAAACATTGCCTCACCCCCACCTATGTATTTGTGTGTCCTTGTGTGTGTTTATTTGTGTTTAAAGAAAATTAACCAGAAGCAGTCATTTTTTAAAAGTATGTTATAGAAAATATTTCATTGTTGTCCTACCATTGCAAAGACTTAAATAAATTTGGATAAAAGTGGAATGATACATGCAATATCAAGTGTTAATACAACACTAAGTGATTTTATTAAGAGGAATCCTTCTTTAGCCAGTGATGCTCTGAATTAACTGAAAATAAATGGAAACAAATGTGTTGTCTTGAAAGGTATGTCATACATTTCTGGGGACATTTTAATTATGTTCTGTAAAACAAACAATACCTGAAGGTCAAAGGAATGATTGATCCCTCTTCAATTCGGAGTAACTCTAATGACTACTCTATATAAATATTTATCTTTACAAAAATCAAGGATAAAATCTCAAATTCTGGTTTAATAAAACACACAGACATTTCCAAAATACTTAGCCTGTAGCTTTTGTCTCTGACTCTAGTTGGCTTTAAATGTATGTTAAAAAGAAGATCCTTTGCATATATCTGCAGTGCTAAGTAAAAGGAATTATTTGTTAATCTGAGTATAAAGTGAAAACCATAGCTTCAGCCTCACAAATTATACTCTTTATGAACATGTTTCATTTCCCTTTTAATGAAAGAAGTCTCTTGAGTAACATATATTACCTTAGAAAGAAGTGAGAGCTAGCCTGCAGGGTTCACACTCTTTTCTTATTTAGTGGCTTCATCTTTGGGTATCAATTACCACAGATTAGAACTAGCAATTGCAGTGCCTCCTCAAAGTTCAGTGGTAGGGATGATGTGGACAGTGCTTGAGAAGGAAAAGGCAGAAAGTATCCTTTAGCAAAGAGAGGAGTAAATGATGAGATCACTGCAGGTGGCAACTTAAGTGTGATCCTCTATATATTCTTTGATGGAGAAATTATGTTTGATTCATTTGAGACCTCAATAAAAATACTATTAAATCATAGTTATTGGTCATTTTATTTGCTTTAAATCTGTCTCTCTCACACCTTCTTTCGTCTATTCTCTCACTATCATAGTTTTCCTATCTCTCCATCCCCGTAGCTCCAACACCACATAAACACAGACTCACAAATGTACCAATACATGTATTACAACCTGTATTTTAAAATCAATTAAGGTTCTAAAGGCACTCATTGATAAGCAGGACTGCTGTGCCTTTGAATATATGGTGGCATAGTGAGGATCTGTTCAAATAATCCAAGAGCTATAGTCCCTTAGTCACATCTGTTAATGCTAATGGAGTCAAACTATAGTGTAACAATCAAAATGCTTCCCTAGTACAAGGCTGAAAGATTGCATTCTTTAGGGGTTATGGGAGTGTTTAGATGGTTTATCTGCTCCTGACTTAACTTTGGCATTTGGTATCTGTCTAGAAAATTGTCCATTTCATCCAGATTTTCCAATTTTGTTAAGTATAGGCTTTTATAGTAGGATCTGAGACTGCTCCACCTGGGGATCCATCCCATATATAGCCACCAAACCCGGACGTTATTATGGATGCTGGGAAGTGCTTGCTGATGGAAGCATAATAAGCTATCTCCAGAGAGGTTCAGGCAGAGCCTGACAAATACAGAGGCACATATTCGCAGTCAACCATTGGGCTGAGCGTGGGGTCCCGGATGGAGGAGTTGGAGAATGGACTGGAGTAGCTGAGGGGGTTTGCAGCCCCATGGAGGGAGCAACAGTGTTAACTGGCCTGACCTCCAGATGCTCCCGGAGACTGTACCACCAACCAAAGAATACACATGAAGGGAGGGGCCCATGGTGCTGGCCACATATGTGGCAGACAAAGGGCCTTGTTGGCCATCAGTGGAGAGGCCCTTGGGCCTGAGTGTGTTAGATGCCCCAGTGTAGGGGAACGATAGGGAGGGAAGATGGGGGTGGGTGGGTGGGTGGGGGAGCACCCTCATAGAGGCAGGGTGAGTGGGGATGGGATAGGGGGGTTTACAAAGGGGAAAACATTTGAAATGTAAATAAAGTAAATATTCAAAAAAACCTGATTACATTCAAATGTATAGAGAAGCACTTCAAGTGAAAATTGTAAAAGTGGGAACTGTTTGCAAATAACTCACTGAATTACTTTGGTACATAGTAAGTACTACATAGTAACAATTAGTGTATAATAAAAATTTAGCCTTTCAGCTAAATTGCTCTAAGAAAACTTACATTACATCTGTAACATTTATAGATTAAAATTAATAAGCATATTTGAGACACTTTTATTTAATTGAAAATTATCTGAATTAATGTGTAAAACTAGTTTTCACTTTAATTATTTCACCAATACAAATGTTTGCCTTTCTACACACTTATTCCCTTTATGATCGATGCATATTTTGTTCTAAAACAATCATATTAATGACTTAGTCAAAAACTTGAGTTGAAATGCTTCATTATTCATGTCCTACAACACTCACTCCTAGAATCTATTCATATTTAGTTGTCACTCACAGCTCTGCCCCTTTTCATTGCTATAAATTGTATTTTAGAACTTTGAGTCTTTATATTGTCCATAAGTCATATTTTATAATTGAGCATATAATAAAAGGATAGTGTACAGCATTAATTATAAGCTCAGTTCAGAGTCAAAAGAGGAACTCATTGAATCTATTTTCAGGAAGCATCTAGATTCTATTATGTTTAAATTTCAAAATGATAAATATTGCTTATCAAAATCAATTAGTAATTTAAAAAAGAATAAGTTCTGTGGCAAAGTGGGATTTTCCTCCTGAAATAACAATACTAATTGGAAGCTTTCAGATGTGATTAAATGTTGACTTTAGAAATGCTGGAAACATGCAAACTTTAGCATGCAATCATATCATCATCTGGATTTAATGATTTAAATATGCTGTCTAATAGATTAATAAGGTATCTCTGGGTCTCTCTGTGCCTCAGTTTCCTCAAGTGTATAAGAAGATGTTGAAATAGCTGATTCACTATAGTTTTTATAGTTTATGATAGTTATATGTAAGCAAATGACTCCTATATCCTTGAGAGAACCAGGCATTAAAAGTAATAGAGGTTCCAGTCATATTTTACGTCAGGTCATTTCAGCCATTTCTCTACACATCAATAACTTTCATCATATTTAGTTATATTCTGGTATTCACTTTCCATTCAGTCTCTTTACTTCAAAATCTCCATTTGAGAAACATCATCAACAGGCAGGTCAAAGGAAGCATAAGAAACTGGTTTCTTTGCAAAGTAATTTTACTTTATTTGTACCAAATCTCACATCTACATTTAAACATAACAGACAAACCATTTTAGGCAAATGGAAAAATCACCTTTCGAGTAATCTTTAAAGACTCCAAAGAGGGCAGACATATCAAAGGGAACTAATACTTTAGTGGTAATTTTTTTTTTAAGTCCAAGAATCAAAGTATGGGTCTAATCAGGAATTTGATTAACCATTTCCTGTGACATTTAAGTACTCTATGGTTTGATCCTAAACGTAGAAGCTTGATGCTCCTTAGTTGATGAAAATCCATAGATTTCCATTAACAAAATTATTTTAAGTGACTCATGTGTCTATTTACTGGTGCACATAAGAGTCATCATCAGGTGGGTGACTCTCAATTGTGAAGCTCTTTTTTGCAGTAGAAAAATGGATGGGGGTAAATTTGTCAAGGTTCTCTGGAGAAACACAGCTATAGAATGGATAAATATTTGGGATTCACAAATTAATTGTTGTTGACCAATAAGTAGAAATAAACTGTAGGGTGAATGAGTAAGCCAGAGACTCAAAAGAACTGTCAGTATAGTTCTAGTATTAGAAGCAATGAGTTTGAGAGACCAGAAGTGCTAAACTTTCTGTTTGAGTCCAATTCCAAGAAAAGTCCATGTCCAAATCTGAACCCAATCAAGCAGATGAAATTCTCTGCTCAAAGAAGGGCATTCTTTTTGTGCCAGTAACATTTTTGTGAGATTGAGTGAGGTCCTCTCAATAGAAAGCAATGTGTCTTGCCAGGTGTACATATTCTAACATGAAAGTCACCATTAAATAGTATCTCCCTGATATACTAATAGGTTCAATGAGATATCTGTCCAGTCTTCATTGCTGTATCAGGCAAGTTGACAGAGGAAACTAACCATGACAACAACTGTTGACAAATCACAACACTGGTAACATATTTGAGCAGCAATGTTAACAGGAGTGAGTGATGCTCATGGCCTCTTAATTGCAGAAAACCAAAGATAAGGTTTCATGACTCACAACTTACAAAAGAGTAGGCACCTCCTCTCCATTTCTTCAACTTCCAAAATAGTTTGTTTCATGAAATGATAACAAAGAGAGACCAGAACCAAGTAAATAGTGATTTATATGGTACAATCAAGATAATTTTAATCTTGTTGCTTTAGATTCCTTTATCAACTTTTACCTGAAGATTTATAGTTTCAAATTTTTCCAACAAAATGTATATACAAGGTAAGTTTTGATGAATATATATATAGTTATACATATAACAGAACATGATCATGACATTTGAAAATGTGGGAGGAAAGCTGGTGAGATAACACAGTGACTAGGGGTACTAGCCACCAATGTTAGTGGCATGAATTCAATTGTCAGAATCCATATGGAAGAAAGAAATAACAGATTCCTCCAAGTCGTCCTCTGACATATGTACACACAGAGACATAAACAAACGAACAAATAAATAGAACAAAACCAGTAAAAAAATATCAATATGTAGAAAGAAGAAAATAAAAGGATAAAAAAATATTTGTTTTTTTATTTATTTATTTATTTTTTTTTGGAATTCCTCTTTACAGTGAAACATGTCCAAATTCTCAGAGATAGAATAAAATAGATTAATTAATATTCATTGAAGCCACATTACTTCTAGTCAGTATGAAATCAGAAAAAAAGAAATATTAGATTAACAGGATAAAAGAGACTTTTCCAAATGATATCTGATACACCTAATAGAATCAGTTACTAGACAAAATGGAGTTAATGCGACAAACAAAATGGCAAGGAAATCAAATAATACTGTGATGAACCTCAACTATGATGAACTGAAAAGCATAGATTTATCTACTATAAATTTTGTAATCACATACTAGCAGATGCTTAACATGTGTAAATACTTACAGGAAAGTTATCACTGAAATTGTTAGTTCGAAACTATCTGTATGCTCTTTTTTCACCTTATAGCTATTTTAAGGGCTTTTTGTATCAAACAAATGTTTTATGTGACTTAAGAATGCAATTGGAATTTTAGAGCAGTTGAAAAGTTGATTGCATGTTGTAAAGACTATATATCATGCCACCAATAATCATTATCATTCTATTTTCATAAAATATAAATGCTTCCAGTCTGTATTTATATAACAAGAAAACACTTCTAAAGCATTTCAACTTGAAAATTTACACAAAATATTATCAATAGTGAGCTTTATAATTTTTCACTATGCTTATCTTTTCTCAAAGATTCTAATGAAACAATGACACTTTATGTTCTCATTGGGAATATTTATTTGTTAACTAGTGTTTCATGCAATCTGATTCAGCTAGAGCTCCCCTGCTTACTTGGTATTTTGAACATTACTTATGCCCATTCTATCTGCCTGAGAAGAATCAACAGCTACGGCACAGGTTTCAGCACTGTGGGATTCCATGCACATAGAATAACAATGTGATATGTGTTCATTTTTATTGAAAATCCTATATACTCAGGAGACATAGATACATGGTCTCTTCACTAAATGCTAATTTACTGTGCCATGGCAAAATGAATCACAGGAATATCCAAAGAGATATGGATCAATAATGAGAGAAAATGAGGAACTCATTTGATACTTTTATTTCCTAGAGTGAAAAAGAGATTAGAACAAGGTAATGTCTGGTGTAATAATCGCTAATGTCATGCAAAATTTATTAAAGAAAATGCAATTTCGGAAATTATCAAATCAAAGAGTATTAGAGGTAGAAGAATTATTTCACATGTTCATATTTTCTTTTTACAAATGAACTAGATTTGTCTGCTGTCCTTAACGCAATGTCTATTTCTTCCTGTGAATCTCCCCTTTTCCATTATTGAGCACTTTTAGACTTTTTTTTTTTCTTTTTTTGGTTTTTTGGTTTTTCGACACAGGGTTCCTCTGTGTAGCCCTGGCTGTCCTGGAACTCACTCTGTAGACCAGGCTGGCCTCAAACTCAGAAATCCACCTGCCTCTGCGTCCCAAGTGCTGGGATTAAAAGCATGTGCCACCACTGCCCAGCTCACTTTATACTTTTAAACATAAGGTTTTGTGTTGAATTTTCAGATTAGAAAAATATAAAGTCCATGGGACATGAACCTAACAATTATTAGACTATGATTTCTTATTTCTTATTTGGAAAGTAATCTTGTTCTCTTCCTTAAACAGTAACTAGAGAGAGCATTTTCTGCTACTTTTTCCAGGTGATAGCATTTATCCACTGAAGAAGTGGCCAATGGCTCCACTTCCATGTGATTAGCTTTCTCATGAAAGAAAGCATAATGCTGCATGCAAAGTGCCAATGTAATCACAAGAAGGGTATTCTATTCTGAGTTCGAGGCCAGCCTGGTCTACAGAGTGAGTTCCAGGACAGTCAGGGGTATACAGAGAAACCCTGTCTCAAAAAAACCAAAAAAAAAAAAAAAAAAAAAACCAAACAAATAAACAAAAAAAGAAGGGTATTCTAATTCTCATAAAAACACATTTCAAGTTCCTGGATTAATCTGCCAGTAGAGTGTTTTCCACTCTTAATTCTAGAATGTGACCTGACTTTAGAAAATTGCTATTCCTTGTGTCTGAGAAAGAAGAGGCAGATGGTATTATATCATAAGCTAAAGAAAGAAATTGTGCATCTCTGAATTGTTCAGTGGAAGTATCTGGAGGCAGATCACTCAAATTCAAATTCAGATGTACGTCCATGGAATTTTAAAGACAGTGTCCACTCAAATGCCTAAACTGCACTCCAGCAGTTATGTTCAATTAAGAAACAACACCTTGTACGTTTTGTAGCTACTATACACCCAAGACATAAATATGTATAGTTCATCAAATAACTCAGTAAAATCATACTTCCACATGAACATGTATCACTTCAGAATGATCCTAGGATGTGAATGTTTGCACCAAGTAGCTGAAAATATAGTTTTAACAGACAAGAACTCAACTCACATTTTATTGTTATCTAGGCAGAAGCACATGTTCCAATCTTTTCTCATTCACTCATTCCAAAGAAAAATGGGCCTATTTCTTTGAACAATTTGTGACAATTATAATACCTAAGAAATAAATAAAGCATAGTAACCATTATTTCTAAAAAATTATGCTAAAATATTATTCTAATAAATATGACTATAAAATAATGAATTATGACCAGTTTGTTAAAGCAATAACTCACAACTTTGGTTCATGAAGAAGCTACTGCATTACACCTGTATGTATTTTGTGAGAGGCTAATAGTAGCATATATTATCTAGATATATGTGTTACATAAAATTCTTGTCCAGCCAAACTATATTTAAATCTATATTCTCCTTCATATATACCTATGCTCTCAATATAATTTTCTACATAAATTATTTTTTGTAGTTTTATCACAGCTTGATGTGTAAACTGACATTATGTGTCAAGTCCCATTCATTCTTCACATAAACCATGCACGTTCATAAGCTTGGATCTCTTTGTAAAAGAGCCCTTTCTAAAAGGACTATAATCCTTTTCCATTCCATCTTTGAGCAAGCCTTTGTTTAGGTGACTCACCAGTAAACTTTAGTTATAAGCCACATACCAGTTTTTGTCTATATAGCAGAATGTAGCGTATATTACATAACACCTATTATTTTATTATATATGACAATAGATTATTCTATCTTTACTCTAAAGGTCAATATTTTCTTCTGCAAACAAAATTCAGATACCTCAAGGGCAGAAACAATATATTTGATTAACATATTTATTGGCACAGAAAGCATTTATTGTGGTTTATTGATGGGCTAAATAGAGTACTATGCCCTGAAGACAGAGATGGCAAATAAATGTTCTTGAGATTCAAGGAGATTCTGTCCCTGTAATTCAATCTAATAATTGCTAGAAGAAGGTCATAAAATAATGCTCTAGATCAATGGTTCTCAGACATTAGTGTGCATCCAATCACTTAGAAGGCTTATTAAAATGAGTACTGCTAGACTTCAACCCAACTATTTCTGATTTACCAGATATGAAATAGGGCTTATGATATATTCCCATCACATTCACATAGGATGCTACTGGTTTTATTCTGCAGTCAGTGATTTAGAGAAGGAAATGATGATTACCTGGGGCATACATAAGAAAGCAGACAGTGGAATAGAAAGCCTACTGCAGTCAAGGAGCAGGAATGATGCTCTGTGGTGTGCTTTCATAATTCACAAGAAACAAGTATGCCATGTTTGTTTGGGAACACAAAATATTTTTTAATGGATTGGGTATTTCATAGTAAAGAGTATATATTTTATAAAAATAAGTTTATGTCAGAAATACAAAATTAGGAAGAGATATTGTTATCCTTGGAATTAAGGTTTTGGAAAAACTTTAAAAATGCAGACATAATATTAAAATTTTAAAATAATATATGGAACCTAATTTATTCTCTCAATATTTATTACTGCATTGTATTTTGTAGATTTTGGTGTGGTGTGATGTTCTTAAGAAGAGCCCATATCAATATCATTCTATAAAAACTACTGCTTCCTGTCAAGTTTTTCAGTACATCCCTACAAGGAAAATAGATAGCTGGTGATCCTATGCCCAAATACAGCAACTGTTTTAGCTGTGAGTTCCCCAGACATTTCAGACTATTATAGCTGAAATAATGTTTTGCATCTTTCCTGAAAAAAGATTTGAGAGACAAATAGAAGCCAAGCTGAAGTAACCTATCTATAGTTGATAGAAAATCAAAACTAGTGTTCAAATATTTAACTTTTTATCAGGGCAATTCTTACCACAAAAGTAATATAACAATTAAGTTGACTATGACATGAGTAGGTGTGAAGGTGTGATCTAATTTGTAAGTGAACAGGAAATAATGATTCATAATTGTAACATATCAACTTTGAGCAAATCTGCTTTCAGAGATGTTATCAGCACCATACATCACATAAGCACTAAAGTACAGGGAACAAAAATGGCTTTTCAGGACCACTATGGAAAATGATATGATTTCATGAATCACTCTTTTCCACAAACAATGTCCTGGATTTATAGTCTGGCATTTCAAAAACTAACTTATTATTTTCTTATAAACAAGATGAAGTCAGTCATCTTACAAGACACTGCTATGGCAGCCCTCTGAGAGGCTCTACAAGCAGCTGAGTGAGACTGATGGAGATACCCACAGCCAAACATTGGACTGAATTCTGGACCTCTATGGAAGGGTTAGGGGAAGGACTGAAGGAACTGAAGGGGATGACAACCCCATAGGAAGACCAACAGTGTCAACTAACCTAGAGCCCTGGGAGCTCCCAGAGACTGAGACACCAACCAAAGAGCAAATATAGCTGGTCTGAGCCCCCCGGCACATATGTAGCAGAGGGTTGCCTTGTCTGGCCTCAGTGGGAGAGGATGCAGCTAATCCTGCAGAGCTGATGAACAAGGTGGGGCTGGGGGGGGATACAACGGGTGTTGTTGCCCTCTGAGAAGTGAAGGGGAGGACTGGGAGAGGGGCAACATTTGGGATGTAAATTAATTAATTAATTAATTAAGAATAAAAAACTGCTATGTTAGATCAACTCTACTGTGACCTTTTTTTCTGTATAATTTTTACCCTAATTTCACAAAATTTCCTGCAGTTTCCTCAGTCTAATTTTAGTTTCTGGAACATGATTAAAGCTGAAATTCTTTTTCAAACTTTGACCTCATGCTGTTAATCTATTCAGTCACTTCCAAATAATTTTATTACAGGATATATATTTCAATATATTTTCTTCTGCCATATCTATAAAATATTAGCAATTGTATAATTCCTTCTCCTAATTCTTTTAGATTTTTGCTAAGCATGTATATGGTGAGTAAAGTTTCCTCCTGTTTTTAATTGCATAAGCATCAATAATAACATTCTAGTGTTATTATTTAAATTTTAATGTTGCTAAATTGTAGAAGAAATTAATCCAAATCTCTTATTTTTATTTAGCTGATAAAGTTGTAATTTATAGCATCTTAATAGTAAATATAGAATACACAATTGTCAATTATATTTAGCCTCAGAAGATATTGAGGCTATTAAATATGTTGATACCATTGACATATAACTGATAATGTAATGAATTATGAATACAGGCAACTGTATAATCTGCAGTAGATGTCTATTTCAAAGAAATTGAAGATAATAGTAGAAGACAAAAACATCACCCATGTTCATGGATTGATACTATTAACATGGTAAAAATGACCATATTACCAAAATCAATCTATAAACTCAATGCAATCTCAACCAAAACTTCAACACAGATCTTCACAGACCTTGAAGGGGCAAATTTCAATTCCATAAGGAAAAACTATAAACCCAGAATAACTAAAATAATCCTAAGCAATAGAAGAACTGTTGGAGGTCTCACCATTCCCATCTTCAAGTTGCATTATGGAACTACAGTGATAAGAACCAATAGTATTTGCATAAAACCAGGATTGTTGAACAATGCAACCAAATTGAAGTCCTAGACACAAATCCATACACCTATAGACATCTGAATTTTTTATAAATATGCCAAGAAATACGCCCTGGGATAAAACAGCATCCTCAACAAATGGCTCTCATTAAACTGGATGTCTGCAAGTAAAAGACTCCAAATAAATCCATATTTTTCACCCTGCACAAGACTCAAATCCCAGTGAATCAAAAACCTCAAAATCAAACCAGATACACCTATCCAGACAGAAGAGAAAGTGGGGCATAGTCTTGAATGCATTGGCACAGGAGACAGTTTCTTGAACAGAACACAGTACACGTACTAATATCAAGAATTAATAAATGAGACCTCATGAAACTGAAAAGCTTCTGTAAGAAGGCAGAGGACAATGTCATTCAGATAAAGTGGTAACATACAAACTGGGAAAATATTTTTACCGCATCCATACCAGATAAAGGACTAATATCCAAAATATATCAAAAAGTCAAAAACTATATATCAAAAAATAACCCAAATAAAAAGTGGGATACAGATCTAAACAGATAATTATCAATAAAGGAATTTCAAATGTCTATGAAGCACTTAAAGAAATGTTCAACATTCTTAGTCATAAGGAAAATGCAAACCAAAAGTACTTTTTGATTCTATCTTATACCTGTCAGAATTGCTAAGGTGAATAACACAAGTAATAGCTCATGTTTGGGATGATATTGAGCAAGGGGAACACTCTTCCATTGATGGTAGAATTGCAAACTTGCACAATCACTTTGGAAATCATTGCTGTGTTCCCTCAGAAAGGTGTGAATAGATCTACCTCAGGATCCAGCTATATAACTCTTGGGCATATACCCAAAGACTTTTCCAACTTATGACAAGGACACTTACACCATCATATTCATTGTGACTTTATTTATAATATTCAGATCCTAGAAATAATCTAGGTATTTCTCAACAGAATAAAGGATAAAGAAAATGTGGTTCATTTTCGCAATAGAATATTACTCTACTGTTAAAAATGACCTCATGAAATCTGCAAACTGGTGCAACTTGAAAAAATTATCCTAAGTGAGATAATCCAGACCAAGATAAAAATGGTATGTATTTGCTTATAAGTGGATATTGTCTTTTAAATAAATGTTAACCAATCTACAATCTGTAGACCCTCATTTTTAAGAACAAGATTCCCAGATCTTAGGTTTCCACAAATATAGTCAGTTGTCAAAGCATCATCTAAACAAGTGAGGATATTTTGAGTCCCTTCATAAATCTTTTATTGCTATTCTCATGTTTTTACACCTTTAATTGTTTAACCTCTTTCAATTGAAAGTAGTGTCTATGTAAAATGAGCTCAGATTTCCTCAAGACATTTTGAGAGAACAGTGAATGTTATGTCAATTTAGTGGGTTATCATTTATGCACATAATATATCATATTATCACAGTGGAATAGACTGCTGTCTTTTGGGTGCTTAAGGAGTGTGCTTGAAAAGAGGGAATATTTTATCAATTAGTTTGTTTTCAGATGTATTTGAATGTACATCTTCCATATGGAGATAAGGCAAGGAGTTCACAAATTACTTCTCATTTCTTATCTGATAACTTAATTTTAGATACACAGGATCTCAGAATTGATGGAAAACCAATTTAAAATGTAGCCATTAATACCTACTAGCCACTAGCCACTAGAAAGTCCCAGACACCAGGGGAGAGGCTCCCCAGACCCAACAGTGATGGCATTAGCCAAAATACCCAACAAAGGGAGATAGAACCCATAGAGACCACCCCCAGTAGATAGTCACAGCCCCCAGTTGAGGGATGGGGCCACCCACTCATCTCTTGGGCCTATCCCAAGCCTCCTCTCCCTGCAGTGATTGGCAGGTGACTTGCACCTCAGCTCCCAGGCTATGCTGCTCTGCAGGGGATGCTGAGGGTTGTAGGGCGTGCCTCTCTGGGACATGGACAGGGAGCACTGCTTGAGGCCTGGGGCAACCCTGGCCATAGGGGCAGGAAAGTGAGGGCCCAGGTTGGCCTGGGTGTGCAGGGGCCCAGGGTTTGCAGCAGTAACAGTGGAAGCAAGAGTGGCTTTGGCGGCAGCAGCCCCAATTCCTTGCTGACTGGCCTGTCTGCCCTCCTGCACTGGGCACCATGTTGCTGAGCAAAGCTGGGGCAGCAGTGGCTCTGGGCTGGGACTTGGCCCTGGGGGGAGTCTGAACCAGACCCTGATAGCATGGTGCTGGGGGTGTTCTCCCTCTCTCATTCTCTGTAGGGTGAGAGGATGGGGTCTCAGTCTGTGGTAGTTTTGGGACCCATTTTGGCCCTGGTTTGGGCCTTGAGGACAAACCCAAGCCTGGCTCGAGTTCTGAGACCTGTCTGAGTCACTTCTGTATAGGGGTGACTCAGCAAGATCTGTTTGGCCCTCCCTCTGCCCTGCCTTGGTGGATGTGGAGCTTTGCTATTGGCCCTGTCAGTTACCCCTTACCCTTCTCTGCCTCCTATGTCATCTCTTCCCATACCTAAATGCCCACCCCCTTTGCTTTCTCTATATAAGTGAGGGTCTGATACAATAAAGTTGAGTTCCTGCTTCAACAAGACTCCTGACCTGGTGTGTTTCTTTTGGGCCATCAACAATTGCCATTTCGCTCAGCCCTGGACAGACCCAGCTGACCAGGTTCTCTCCTCTCACCTGGACCTGCTGGCTAGGAGCTGATCCTCATCCATGTCAAAATTTTTGACACAGAATTGTTCCTGTCTAAAGGAAAAGCAGGAACAAAAATAATGGAGCAGAGACTGAAGGAAAGGCCATGCAGGGACTGCCTCACCTGGGGATCCATCCCATCTGCAGACACTAAAACCCAGACACTATTGCTGATGCCAAGAAGCACTTGCTGACTGGAGCTTGATATAGCTATCCCCTGAGAGGTTCTGACAGCATCTAATACGGATGCAGATACTTACAGCCAACCATCATCAGTCCCCAATCGAAGAGCTAGGGGAAGAATTGTAGAAACTGAAGGGAATTGCAACCCCATAGGAATAACGATATCAACTAACGGACCATCCAGAGCTCTGAGGGACTAAACCACCAAACAAAGAGTATACATGGTGGTATTCATGTCTCCAGCTATATATGTAGCAGAGGATGGTCTCATCTGGCATCAGTTGGAGGGGAGGCCCTTGATCCTGTGGAGGCTTGATGGTCCAGCATAGGGGGATGCTAGAGCAGTGAAATTGGTGTGGGTGAGTGGGTGGAGAAGCACCCTCATAGAGGCAAAGTGGAGGGGGTAAGATGGGGAAGTTTTGGAGAGAAAACTAGCAAGCGGCTATCATTTGGGCATATACCAAAAATATATTCCAATATATAGCAAGGACACATACTCCACTATGTTCATTGCAGCCTTATTTATAATAGCCAGAAACTAGAAACAACCCAGATGTCCTACAACAGAGGAATGGATACAGAAAATGTGGTACATTTACACAATGAAGTACTACTCAGTTATTACAAACAATGACTTCATGAAATTCACAGGCAAATGGATGGAATGAGAAAGTATCGTCCTGAGTGATGTAACCCAGTCACAAAAGAACGAACATGGTATGTACTCACTGATAAATGGATATTAGCCCAAAAGCTCAGAATACCCAAGATACAATTCACAGGCCACAGGAAGACCAAAGTGTAAATGCTTTAGTCCTTCTTAGAAGGGGGAGCAAAAAATTCATGGAAGGAAATACAAAGTGTGGAGCAGAGACTGAAGGAAAGGCCATCCAGAGTCTGCCCCAACTTGGATCCATCCCATATACAGTCACCAAACCCAGACACTACTGCAGATGCCAAGAAGTACTCGCTGACAGGAGCCTGATATAGCTGTCCCCTGAGAGGCTCTGACAGAGCCTTACAAATACAGAGGTAGATGCTTGCAGCCAATCATTGGAGTGAGCACAGCATCCCCATTGGAGGAGTTAGAGAAAGCACTGAAGGAGCTGAAGGAGTTTGCATCCATATAGGAAGAACAACAATATCAACCAATCAGACACCCCAAAGCTCCCATGGACTAAGCCACCAACCAAAGAGTACACATGGAGCAACCTATGGCTCCAGCAAAATATGTAGCAGAGGATGGCCTTGTCAGACATCAATGGGAAGAGAGGCCCTTGGTCCTGTGAAGGCTCGATGCCCCAGTGTAGGGGAATGTCAGGGTGGGGAGGCAGGAGTGGGTGGTGGGGGTGGGATAGGGGTATTTCTGAGGCAAAATTGGGAAAGGGGATAACATTTGAAATGTAAATAAATAAAATATCCAATAAAAATAATTTAAATAAAAAAGAAATGTAAACGAATAAAATTATTAATAAAAAAATACCTACTATTGTCATAGCAGTTAGTACCTCTTAGTACATCTCAGAGATGTACATTTTAACAAGGCCCTGAGTCTTGGGATACAGGCAACTCACAAGATTATAACTTCCTTCATTTTGTTTCCTTGTTGTGAACTCATCTAAATATTTATAATTATATAATAGTTGTTTTAAAAATATCTGTTGTGTGTTAGAGCCTAGTTTGCTAACTTTCTGGCACTCAAATCTATGCCTCTGCTACTTACCAGGCCTTCTACTAACATTTCAGCTATGGAAAAGCCATACATTGTATTATTACTTGGGGGAAGCTGAGTACAGAGCACTATATAATTAGTAAAGCTTACTATTTATTAACACAGAAGGAGGAGGAGGATTTTTACTCTGTAGTTTTTCTTAACAAATATGTTTCTGCTCTTTCAATTTTATAAAAATCAGCACTAACTCTTCCAAGATGACTTTTCTTCTCCTAAAAATAACAGTACCAGTCTGTGGAAAGGATAAGACATCACTTGCTAAAACTAGTTCCAGCAACTAGAGTGGTTCCAAAAATCACTAGGAAGGTTTGTTAGTCGATGCATCCCTTGGGGGTTAGTCCTCAAAATGTGCTTTCTAGAGGATGATCATTATCATGACATGCCTATGTGCTCGGTGTGAATTCTTAGGCTTGACCACACAGCTACCTCATTAGAAACTCTAAAAGTGTATTCTTGTGATGAGAATTTCTCCAGGCTTTCATAAAATTTTGTGTCAAGTTCAAGTATGAAAATCACCATTCCACAGTGTCAAGACCCTAAGAAATTAGAGCATGAAGTTAAGTTCCGTGATCCTCTAGAATTAACAGTTACCAAGCAGTAAATTAAGTTAAGGCAACTCTATTTGTAAGACAAATGTATGGCTGTTGAATTTTCCAAGGTAAAGAACGCAAGAGCTCATAGTACTATTTTGTGTTAATATTGGATCTAAAATAGAGTTGAGCCAGACTAGATTCCCATGAGTCAATTCTCATTCCTCAGTAGTTCCTAACATGAACAGAGTACTCATGTGTGAAGAATTCCCTTATTCTTTTATCTGATACTTCCTGAAGTCATGCTTGCCCATAATGAAGAAAACCAAGCTATCAACCACTTCAATTTCAAAGCCCTCTCTCAAGCATAGAGGATGGTTTAAAGAGTAGGTCTTTTGACTCCTAGAAAGTCAATCTTGTTGGAATAAAGCATTATACAAAAATCTTTCTTGGTTTTCTTGTCTGTTTCTTCACTCTTTTCATCTGGCAAGTTTCCATAGGGCTGGTGACTGACTTTACCTCACTTTTACTAAAACTGGTAAGTATAGGTTTTTCACCTATTTATCACCTGTTATTATTTGGAATGAGGGCATTTTTTCAATTTCTAAAGCATGAAACAATACATAATAGATACTGGAATTTGGGGTGAAATGTTTACCCTTGAATAAATTGTCTTTTGAATTCCCACATATGAAGCATGGACAAGTGTCTAGAGGGCTATAATGAATTTCTAAAGTTTTGTGAACACAGGGGGAGAGGGGAAATGATTTTAAATGAACTTGCCTTGGTTCTTGTAAACTCCTCCATTCTTGATTCACCTTGTAATCAAGACTTAAGGCTATTTGTTTCCATTTTATGTAACCGGACTCATACAAATTCTGTTGGCAATATCTGTAATTGTCAGGGTACTTGGAATTGTATTCTGATACTCTAAGGTGGTTAATGAGCCACACTGGCTGATTAGCAGCCCATGCAAGATTGATGTGCACAAAATATACATTAATAGCAACCAAACTTTTTCCTCCCTGATTTATACATGCTTCACAATTATAGAACAAATCAAATATCTGAAATTCTGGCTGCCTGGCTCCAAACTGTAGTCACAATGTGACATTTATATTAGAATTTATGATCATCATTACAAATGGATCTAGTACACTAGGTAGGAAACAAGCCTAGGCATATGAATATTATTTAGTAATTAATGAATTATACATAATGATATGAAGTTTGGAAGTCCCCTTTCTTTATCAAGTGTAGCTATGTAAATGTTTGTTCTATCCCCAACTGCAGTAATATGTTATATATATTTGGAAATAATACCACAAGATATGGAAATAATCATTAAGCCAAGTAAGTGTATAGTCACAGAGAGACATTTTATTTCCTGTTTCCTAATCAGTACAAATATATCTATTCACACTTAGGGGACAGAAGCTGAAGGGCTGATCTGGTATTTTTGCAGCTCTTTATCTTTGTTCAGCTCAGTGAGGTGTTCTCATCATTCCCGCTTCTGATGTCTTCACCTTCTGATGGCACTGGCCCTGACTTGAAAAGTAAGATGCTTGCTTCATTCCCATGTTCTTCTTGCTTCCTGCAGACTGCCCAATGTAAGTGAGGGGATGGAAAGAGGGCTCTGAGTCTATAACTTGATAAATCTCCTAACTAATGTCTTTTTTCCATGACCCTTTATTTTCAAATAAGGTTTTCAAAAGTTTGCTAACCATTCTTTCAGTCAGTATCACTGGTGAGAGGCACGTTAAAAAAAAAAAGGCAAAGAACAAAACTCCAAAGACCACAGTGATGTAGTAAAGGGCTGATAAAGGAAGTAACATGTTGTAGGGTTTCTTGAATTCACATGATTTTAGTCCTATCATTTTGAAGTAAGGAGTAAGGGCTGTTGATTTCATCACAAATAGAGAACAAGGCCCAGTATTTCCTTCATTCTCTGTGACATATCTTGAGCCCTACTCCTTGGTAAGGCTGGATATGTTTAACTACATTATTGTCTTTAGGCTTTAATATTTCTCCAGGAATTTCTTCTAATATATAAACTAAGCTGTATAAAGAAGTAGTCTCAAATCAGGATGAATGAAGTCACCTGCTTGTATAAGACAATAATGGTCCACATCTTCTAAAATTTCAATAAACATGAAAATTCTTGATTGTTTCATACTCACTGGATGTAGATCTAGTACAATGAACCCTTCGGCTGATTCAGATATGAGAAACAAAGGCCTGGAGATAGGTTGGTAAACTGATATGTCTATAAATTAGCTTGGTACAACCATTTAACAAAATGGAGACTATCCAGGATAACCTATTGCCACCTAGTCTAAGGAGAAAGGGAAGGCCTAGAGCTTTAACAAGCCATCTAAAGAATGTTCTGCTGATTCTAATTGTGTAGCCTATATCCAAAATGTCCACATCTGATACCTAATGTCCAAGACTTTTCCCTACTTCTTCCTCCTCAACTCTTTGTCTTTTCATCCTCTTTCCTCTTCACTTAAATATGGCATGTATTCACTTTCTCTGTTCTCTTCTTTAAGTAGGATTGTGAACATCCTAATTCACCACTAAGTTTTCTTTTAGTCTTTCCAACTTGTAATTCTCTTCATGTTTTTGGAATATCTTTCTTTACATCTCTAGTCAACTTTTATTATCTCTTCACTAACACATTGTTCATAATAGTCTTCCACAATGTATAATGTCTTTGAAATGCACTTGGATAATTTTCATATTCACTTAATTTATCTACTGCTTATTTATTTCTTAAGAGCCTGCATTATGCACTGTGAATTATGAAAGTAAAAACATACGGGAGAATAGTGTTTATACCATGGAACTTTGATACACGATGTCTATTATTATATTATTTATTTTTGTTTAATTTGTTTTAAGTATCTGTCTTCTCTGCCAAGCATTTACTACATCAGTCAGTGAAATTCCTTGATATCAATATATCCTTCTATCATTTCCAACTCAGTATCATAGTACCTACAACATAACTGTCATGCTATAATTCTCTAAATGTTTCTGAATAAATAAACTGCACTTTTGTAGAAAATTATATAGTTTTAGGTGAGCCTTTTTGCTCTTATCTCCAAAAATAAGGTAAAATTTTTCAGGCAGACTCCAGTGGTGATGTTTTTAAATGAGGACTATTTAAATTATATACAACTGAAAATTTTTTCTCATACTAAGTAAAATTCTTGTCTGTAATTTAAAAAGTTTTCACCTCTTCCTTTATTCTGTAACACATAAAGATAAAAATACCTCAGTATTAAAGTCTACTAATTAAAACCAGTGAAAAGCTTGAATCTTTAATAACAGGTGAGCTACTTTTATTTACAAGAGAGATGCTCAATTCCCCATGGTCTCACAGAAAATAGGTTTCCATTTTCTACATATTCAAAACATACACATACAGAAATTGAGGAGTTAAAACAGGTGGATTTCATTGTCATGATACGTAATTTTAAGATTACAATTGATAATAATGAGGTAAACCCATCTTACTGATGGTGATTGGTTCTTGTGTTTTGTTTTGTTTTGTTTTGTTTTGTTTTTTAAACTGAGCCTGAATTGGAATGATGTAGTGGGCATACTCAGAGATCCACTCCTCAATTTTCTACCAATTTCAGAACCAGAAAATATTTAGCAGGCCCATAAATTCACCTCTGTAACACTTAAAGGGTATTACTGATCTGGGGACCATGCCTAGAGAACAACTGTTCTGGTCTATAAGGAAAAATATGACAAAAAGAAAAGCACTGTGCTTTGTAGGAAAAAATTGAAAACTTTCAAAAGGAATACTTAAGAAAACAACGTTTTCCAAATTAACTCTATTTCAACTTCTATATGTACAAATTAGTTTAGATTTACTGCTGTATCATTGATGGCAGTTTGTGTGAAATTTATACATAAAGCTTCTAAGAAATCATGATTGTTTTATGGCAGTGTTTAAAGCTCATAGATTGGGCACAGTAAACACACAATATTTGTTGAATTGAATAACTTCTAAAAGTAATAGACTACATACCTGAACCTTTATAGTAGAAACTATATGATAAGCTATGTAATTAATAGTGTATTCTTAACTTCATAATTTAAATTCATCATTTGGTTTTCACCTAGAACTGATCAACAGAACATGGAAATTTTGTGATATGATACTGAAAGACTAGTTTGAGAGTAGAATAATATTAGGTAAATAGACATCATGCATGATCTGTTCATTGAGCTCCTACTATATACCTAATAGCTTACAAAATGTTAGAAATACTTAATACAATACCAACCATGCCAATTTATTGACTATTTAGACTATAACAGGCATTGTACAATATCCATACTATGAATTCTGCTTCATTATTTATGACACATCCCATGAAGTTGGCAATATCAGCCTCTGTAGTTTAAATAAGGAAACTGAAGCTTTAAAAGATTCATTTGTCAGAAACATGTAGCTAAAAATTTGCAGAAAACTTTTCTAGTCTGTTGCACTGAAAAGCAGAATTTTCACTTTTTTGTGACTGAAAATTTTACAATTATTTCTACTACAATTTTAAGTCAGAAGCCTAGTTTTTTATTGAATCTTTCTCTTTTTAAAAAATTTTTGAATATTTACTTTATTTACATTTCAAATATTTTCCCGTTTCCAGGTCTCCCCATTGGAAATCCCCTATCCCATCACCCCTCCCCCTGCCTCTATGAGGGTGCTCACTCTATGAGGGGACCCACCCACCCACCAATCTTCCCTCCCTAGTATTCCCTTACACTGGGGAATGTAACACCCTCAGACCCAAGGGCCTCTCCTCTCACAGATGGCCAACAATGCCCTCCTCTGCCACATATGTGCCAGCCCCATGGGTGCCTCTATGTGTATTCTTTGGTTGGTAGTCCAGTCTCCTGGAGCTCCAGGGCGTCTGGCCAGTTGACACTGTTGCTCCCTCCATAGGGTTGCAAATGCCCTCAGCTCCTTCAGTTCCTTCTCCAACTCCTCTATCCAGAACCCCATGCTCAGTCCAAATACAGAGCATCCACCTCTGTATTTGCCAGGCTCTGCCTGAGCCTCTCTGGAGACAACTTATCATGCTTCCATCAGAACACACTTTCCAGCATTCACAAGAATGTCCAGGTTTGGTGGCTATATATGGGATGTATCCTCAGGTGGGGCAGTCTCTGCTCCACACTTTGTCTCAATATTTCCTCCTGTAAGTATTTTGTACAATGTTCTAAGAAAACTGAAGCATCACATTTTGTTGTTCCTTCTTCTTAGGTTTCATATGGTCTGTGAATTGAATCTTGGGTATTCTGAACTTTTGGGCATTAGCATTTTGGGCATTCTTTTGTGACTGAATTACCTCACTCAGGTGATATTTTCAAGTTCCATGCATTTGCTTGGGAATTTCATGAAGTCATTGTTTTTAGGCTTATGTTCTAAGATCAAGAATTGACAAATGTGACCTCATAAAATTGCAAAACTTCTATAAGGCAAAAGATACTGTCAACAGGACAAAACCGCATCCAACAGATTGGGAAAAGAGCTTTATCAATCCTTCTTCTGATAGAGGACTAATATCCAATATATACAAAGAACTCAGGAAGTTAGACTCCAGAAAACCAAGTAACCCTATTTAAAAAAATGGGGAACAGAGTTAAACAGAGAATTCTCAACTGAGGAAACTGGAAGGGCTGAGAATTGCCTAAAGAAATTTTCAACATTCTTAGTCATTTGGGAAATGCAAATCAAAACAACCCTGAGATTCCACTTCACACCAGTCAGAATGGCTAAGATCAAAAACGCAGGTGACAGCAGATGCTGGCGAGGATGTGGAGAAAGAGGAACACTCCTCCATTGTTGGTGGGATTGCAAGCTGGTACAACCACTCTGGAAATCAGTTTGGCAGATCCTCAGAAAAATGGACATAATACTACTTGAGGACTCAACTATACCACTCCTGGGCATATACCCAGAAGATTCTCCAACATGTAATATGGACACATGCTCCACTATGTTCATAGCAGCCATATTTATAATAGCCAGAAGCTGGAAACAACCCAGATGTCCCTCAACAGAGGAATGGATACAGAAAATGTGGTACATTTACACAATGAAATCCTGAATCTTTCTTATTGTCCATTAATTATTCCTTCAGATAAGTGACCTGGCTCTAATACTTTATTCTTTTCCTTACCTTTGTACCTATATTTGTATCCACTACTACTCTAGTAGAAGTGGTCATTACTTTTTATTAAGAGTACTAAAGTAAATCCATATGTTTCTGCCCTGACCAAGTAAAAAGTTCTAGCTACAGAGTACACCAAAACACTAAAAATCTAGCATTGTCCTTTTATCCATATGTTATTGACTTACTCAAATTTGGTCAAAGTTGACACAAACACAAAATGCAGTCCTAAGAATTGTTTCTTCCATTCAATGGACTCTTCCTTTCCACCTAATATGTCTCAAAGGGATTTAGGTCTTCTAAGTAGTGACATACAAAGGAGTTTCTACTACTTAGGACCATAAATTAGGGTAAGACTATTGTTTAAGTTTATATGCATCCAAAGCTCTAATAAAAACTTCAATGAAGAGTTCACTATTCAAAACATATTAAAAATGGTTTATAAATTGTTTACATCAGGTCAATAAAATTTCCTCAAAGATCTGTTCTATACAAGCATCAAGGTTACACTAAATCATTCGAAGAGTAAAAAGGGATAAAATCAGATTTTCTTTTTGAGTAATATGTGTGTTTACTTATTTTTTTGTTTCAAGTATCTTATTTGATAAGGCTGCTTCTTAAGAGGTATTATGAGAACAGAATACAGATTCTGTAAAATAAAACAAGTTTAGAAGAATTGAGTTGTGCAAATCACATAGTACATGATATTTCTGAAATTGATATTAGGTAGAAAAGAAGAGTCTAGTGAATGGGAAAAACAATTCTTTAGAATGTTCTTTGCTTTTGACCAAATTTGAGTAAGCCAATGACATATAGATAATAGAACCTAGCTAGGTATTTAGTGGTTTTTTTTTTTTTTTTTTTTTTTTTTTTTTTTTTTTTTTTTTTTTTTTTTTTTTTTTTTTTTTTTTTTTTTTTTTTTTTGGTTTTTGGTTTTTCGAGACAGAGTTTCTCTGTGTAGTCCTGGCTGTCCTGGAACTCACTCTGTAGACCAGGCTGGCCTCGAACTCAGAAATCCACCTGCCTCTTCCTCCCAAGTGCTGGGATTAAAGGTGTGCGCCACCACTGCCCGGCTGTATTTAGTGTTTTTAAAGATTCTGTTTATAGCTAGAACTGTTTAGAAGGTAGGGAAGAAGAATATTATGGACTTTATTTGATAATCTTCATAAGAAGTGATGACTACTTCTACTAGAGTAGTAGTGGATACAAACATAGGTAGAAAGGTAAGCAAAAGTGTGAAGTAGTAGAACCAGGTCACCTGAAGGAATGATTAATGGACAATAAAGGAAATTTGGGAAAAAATACAGGTTTCTTACCTGGTTAACTTTACTATGTTAATTTTAAAAATTAGATCTGAGGAAGAAGGTTTTTGACTGTAGTTAAATTTTCTAACAACATAATTACATATTTATTTATAATCCATGTATTAGTTCATCACAGTAACCTATGCTTTATTTAAAGATGTAAATATTGAAACACCATCCCATGTCTAGAAATTCAGAAGTTCAAGGACAACTATCCTAACTTTCTGATGAGTGTGATTCACATTAATGTCTAAAAACTCCTGATTATTATTTTTTGTGGCTCTGTGTGAGTTGGATTTCTGTCAACTTGCCATAAGCTGTCATCATTTGAGAAGAATAAACTACAATTGAGGAACTGTCTCCATTAGATTGGCAGGCAGGCAAGTCCGTGTATACTTTTTCTTGATTAATAGTTGATATGAGTATGCCTGCAACTCTGTGGGTAGTACCCCTCCTGAGCAAGTGATCCTGGAATATATTAGAAAGCAGGTAGAGTAAGCCATGTGGAACAAACCAATACACAGAATTTTTTCATGGTGGTTTATTTAGTTCCTGCCCTCAGGTTTTTGCCCTGCTTCTGTTCCTTCCATGATATTCCTCAGTATCAGACTTAGATAGAGACATGTAAGTCAAATACAGTATTTCTCTCAGTTGTCAGTATTTTATCATAGCAACAGAAATCCGAACTAAATCAGACCTCTTGTGTGAATGACTTTCAACCAAGTGGCAAGTTCACAGTCATGATTAAGAAGGGTGTATGATTAAGAACAAAGTAAACTTGATCTTGAGTCAGTGCCAGAAAAGGTTTATAAAGCTGACTCTCTTGACCTTAACAGAAACTGTAGAGAACAGTGTACATGTGTTTTATAAACTAACAATTATGCACGCCATTTTGTGTGCTATGCAAAAGTGCTGGGCAGGGTGCCAGAGAAAATGACATTAGCCATCTAAGTTGAATAGGTAAAATGATGTAAGACACCGCAAGGCAAAAGTTGATTGGGTAGACTTGACAGAGATAGCACTTTAGCCATTAATCTTTACTAGATAGACAAAAACAGTTATTTTCAAGGCTCAAACACCCACACTTGCATCTTTAGAACAATGTTAGAAATTCTGGATGCTTGACAGTTAAACCTCTGCTGAAAATTATACTCTAGAAGCAAGGTTTGAAAGCAGGAGTTTCTGGGGGTTTGGTGCTTTTAAATTTGTAATCTCAACCAAATGTTTATAATCTACATTGCAAAATTAATTTAATAGTTCACTTGACATGAAGGCATGATTAAGAAATTCACATAATAGAGGAAGAAACTCTTGCCTACACCACAGTATATAGATGAAAAATTTCTATTAAATTTTATTGATTTTGAGAATATAAGGCAAAGTTGTAAGCTTTCTAATGATGATTTTATAGCATTCTATGATATTGAGGTATATGCTGAACACAGGAGTTTAGTTATTGGCCAAAACAGTAAGGGTTGGTTTTTGGTCAGTTTTTTGCAGGGTTTTGTTTTGTTTTTGTTTTGTTTTGTTATCTGCCAGCTTTGAATATTAAGTTTATTAAATTATATTTTAAATGAGGCATCTTATTTATAAATCACACCCATTCTTTGGTCAGTATATATACATTTACTTGTATAAATTTACTTTATTTTTGTGTACAGTGTTCATCAATTCTATTCTATCCTAGAAAGTAAAAGTAAGTGGTATTAGAAAGTTCTGTATAAAAATTTAAGAAATGTGAACTTAATAAATGCAGACATCTTGGCACATGACAACTCCTTTCAACCCTTTCAGAAAGATGAACAAATTCTAGAATGACTTCTATAAGCTTATAGGTCATGCCCTTAGTATGAAGGTAGCCTGTCCATGTGAAAGTGTCTTCCAAAAAAGTTCAGCTCTGCCAGAAAAATTTAAGCTATATCCTAGATAACATATACCTGATGTTAGCCAGACTTGCAATACAAAATGTGCATGCCATTTAAAAGGTTTTAAATTGTAAACATGTACCTCTTTCAAACTCAGAAATCTCTTTCTCAAGAACTTGATAGCTATTCCCTTGGAATATAATCACCAAGATACATAAGGCCTCTTTCTCCCAGTCCATGTAGGAGGCTGGAATCTTAACATTGATAACTGCTATCCAGCAAATACCTCTCGATTAATCTCATTTACACTGGCCAGCATTTTTTCTCTTTATTTCCCTGGCTGTATTGAGCCAACTGGATCTTCATCCTTCATTCTTCCTCTAAAGCTCCCAGGTCACCTCTCCACAAATCAGAAGAGAGCTCACTTAATATTGAATAAAAGGAGATTTTCCCACCTGTTCCAGCTGTGTTTTTGTTTACAACATATCCAAGCTTAACATTACTCTGATCAATATACTATCTTTAATAAGCAAACATAAAAAAATCATCAGTTTTGTTAGAATTCTCAAAAAACTAGACAATTTGTATCTAAGGTAGTCTTCAAAGTAATTTCACTTCTTCAGTGCGTTCCACAAACATTCAAGGCATTTGTTTGAACCTTCAATTATGTGCTGTGATAGTAAGAAGCTGATTGGACCATGAATGAAAAGACATGTGTTCACAATCCCACTGCTCAAGAGAGCTAATTATGTGCATTGTCCATCCCTTCAATGAAAACAAAGACTATCCACTTTTTCCTTTTTGCTATAGCCATTACCATACAATGCAAAACATGTGGAAAATAAACAATTTGCTTTCCACTTCCTACATGGATACCCCTTTAAATACTTATTATTTTCACTGGAAAACAAAAATTGAACAAGAATTTTGAGAAGAAACAACTGTCAAATTTTGTGATGTTGACCCCACTTAATGAAAGCGATATTTAACAAGAAAAATAAGTTTGTTTACAAAATTAGTACAAGATGCCTTTGAAATATATCTTATAAATGGCAAAAAGTAGTCTAAAGAGACAGGTAAAATCACATTCAGATGTATATTTTCATTTTCATGGCTCTTACTGATGTGCATGTTTGTGCACAGTCTTACTGTCCCGCGGTAGGTCATGTGTGATAGAATTTCGTGGGAGGCAAGGGAAGCAGAGCAGGAATTGATCTGGGGAAGAGGGGGTGCAGGGAGGGACTGGCAACAATGGAGGGAGGAGAAACTGCAGTTGGGATATAATGCAGGAGAGAAAAACAAAATTAAAAAAATATATAAAACAAATATCCCGTTGCTATAGTATAGCCTGTGGTGCAAAATCATGAATTAAATAGTAATAAGTTGATACATAAGTTTTAAAAACTATATTCCAAAGAGTTAACCAATTGACATTTACATTCTTTTTTATAAGTGCAAAGTCCCAATTCTCTGAACATAGATTTTTGTGGTTACAGTTCGAAAATACTTACATCATTCAAACATCTTAGCTGCCTGTAAAACCCAAATTGCTTGAACATTGGTTTTAGAGAAAATTTCATGAAGCCTTTAAACTCTGAGTGTCAAATTCAACATTTAGGCTCCAAAGCCTACGGGTGGTATTTATCACCCTTCAACATTCACATTCATCATTTTAAAGAAAATCTGTTTGAGACACACCAAACTGCAATTGGAACTCAGGCTTTAAATTCATCCATCTTCTAACCTTTATAGTTCTTCTTTATGTCAAGTCCCATAACTTGCCAATTAGCAAGGCACCAGTCACTGAGAATAATTTAAAACGCCCAAGTCTTTATGAGAGATTGAAGCATAAAGTCTCAAAGTTAAAGGAAATAAAACAAAAACGTAATGTAATATTATATAGTTTAATCGCTCTGATAGTTAATATCATCTAACATCCCCCAGACCTAGCAATTTACAGAAAAGATAAAAATGAAGGGTTTATAAAGTACTGCAGATATCTGGAATATCATCCCCCTTTTGAGTTCTATACTAAAATTCGTTTATATTTTAACTTTGAAAGTAATATCTAAGTTATAAATTTAGCTTAGAACTTGTAGCAGTGGAACTCATTACACAGCAAAAACAAGACATGATGACAAGTCTCAAGTTCTTTAATCCACCACTGTTGTGTTGGGTTACTATAAAAGGCAATGCCATGTAGGCATCCAGTAAAACTGAAAACATCGTGTAATTAACTATTTTGTTACAGAATCATAAAGCCAGGCTGTAATTGCCTACATTTGATACTTGTTATGATGTGGCCCAAATGACATGACAATCTGCGTGATGTTTTACCAACACTTCATGAGAAGGTCTTTTTATAACACCATCCTCTTTTTCATTTAAAGCTTAGCATAGTTACTGAAGAAGACTGGAGTTCATAGTGATCAATGGCACACACAAACTCACGACATGGAACCTCATCGACTTCAATCAGCCCTCTTACAGAATTGATGGGTTTACTGAAAGTATATGTACATACATTTGGAAATTTTACTTCCAACTTTATTTCCTTGGATTCCTATTTTGTGTCCCAGGAGTATGAGTTATTTCCAAGGATAGGTATTAGGAAGTAGGAAAAGTTACAAATAGTTGTTAGCTGTAACACAATACTTTTACTTTATAAAGATTGGTTAGATTGTCAAAAAGAGTATACTTTATTCTAGTCTTTTATTGTCATTTCAAAAAATGGTCCCAGAGACCTTTCAGATTTTACACCAAGTGGGCTTGTTCTTGTTATGTTTTAGCTATGCTCTTTTCTTTAAGGTCCCAGTGACATCTATGTCAGGAAAAGTCTTTACTGACATAATATTACTGGGAATTTCTAACAAGAGGATGAGGATACTGAAGGCTGACAGAGACGCCTGGGCAATTTGCCTTATCACTCAAAACTCCACTAAGTAAATGGTACAGAGATGAAAGAAGATTATGGAATTTGATACATATACTTTGGGATTTATGGGTCAAATATAGATATTCAGATGTTTGGGAAATATTGTTAAACAAATTATTACTACCATCATTTTAGAATTATCATGAATGGATAAAATTTGTTTTCTTATTTTTGATGGTCATTAAGTATAATATACATATATAATTTAAATATATGCTACAAATATACAATTATATTTAAAATTCATCCACCTGTATAAATTCCAATACAAGATCCTGTGGAGCAAATGTGTTTAAAGAAATTATCCTTTATCCACCTCCTGTTATAAAACTCTATTTTGTACTTTATATTTTAAAAATCAATTATCTTTAAGAAGAAGAATTAAACCTGATGTCTATATTTAACTAGATAAAACAAAAATAACAAAACTACTCAAAATGTTTTGAAAGCCTAAATTAAGAGAAGTATTATAATACTAAAATAAAACACATTGAAAACATTTCAACATATTCCTACACACAGTAATTTGTTTGTATGTGATCTCAATATCATTGTTTGTAAAAATGTGCTTTAGATATAACAGAATTACATAAAACTAACAAGCTTCAATGTATCAAAGAAAACAACAAAAATAGTGAGAAAACAAGCGCAAAGTGAGATAAATTGTCTGCAGTGATTGATTTGAGTGAAGGTTAATATCCAGAATATTTAAGAAACACACAATCCTAACAAAAGGTAAAAACTGTAAAATTATTTAAACATGCACTTTCCCAAGAATAAATACAAACAACCCACAAATAAATTAAAATATGCTGATCATTACTAGTTATCAGCAAAATGTGATTGAATGTAAAAATGACACATAATTGTAGTTAGAGTGATTACTATGAAATAGTTTATTTAAAAAATTATGAAAAACCATATGAGGTTCCTCAAAAAGTATAATAAAGATAACACTATATGATCCAGTTATCACATTATTGGGAAATAAAATCAAGCTATAGCAGATTAATATTTTTTCAAACACTAGTACAGAAAGAATGAATAGAGATGCCTATGAGTCAATGAAAGGATAATGAAATATGGTATATATAAACAATTGTTATATGATTTTGCCATGGAAGAATTAAATCTTGTTATTGGAAATAAGAGTGATTGAAGTGAAGGCACCTCAGTAAAAATAAGCCAGACACAAAGTGCAGACAAGTGATTGCTTATTCCCACTCATAGTTAGAAGCAAAACCAGTCATTGTTTGCCTAGAATAATGATTATTAGCATTCAAGAACAAAGAAATGGGTGGAGAAAACCAGAGTTTGTATGTATAGTGACTACTAAAACACAATTAAATAGAGAAAGTGTGCTATGGAACCCCATACCCACAGAAGGATAATTTAAGTTCACAATGAGCTATTCTGTATTTAGTAAAAGTTGACAAGAAAAGAGTACAAATATTATACAC
Organism: Uromys caudimaculatus; assembly: GCA_028551405.1. Lineage (NCBI taxonomy): Eukaryota > Metazoa > Chordata > Mammalia > Rodentia > Muridae > Uromys > Uromys caudimaculatus. The sequence continues at coordinate 34,871,578 of CM052722.1, read as the reverse complement.
ACATAAGAAGTATGACAAATGTTTAGATTTGATTAGTACACACAATATACACTCTGTTAATATGTGCAATTAACATATCCTTATAATAAGTAATATATTTTAAACCCCAAATTATTCCCCATCTCCTGGAATGTGGCCCTAATCAGATGATTTTTCACCTCGTCTCTTGGCAGTCAACCCCTCTAGTAACAAATAGCACTACTCCTTTTTGTCAAATATGCCAAGAAGGGTAGGATTCCAGATTTTTCCTTGTGTCTGGAATGTTCTTTATCTGTCTATTTCCTTTCATTCAATAATCCTTCTCAAGAGTCAGTTTTTCAGGTTTCCACACTTTGCTTTTTCTACCTCACTTTTCCTTCTACCTCCCATAACAGTTACATTCTACCACATTGCTGACGCTTCAATTCTATATAAAGATTGTCACTAATCTGTATAATCCAGAGACCCCTTTCGTGAGCATATAAGATCATGGGGAGCAAGAACATTTGTTTTCTTCCTGATGCAACTAACATCTAAAACAAAATCTGGCACATTCAAAATAGGTATTCAGTTTTGTCTTCACTTTAAGGATAAAGAAACTGAGTGTAAATGGGTAAGGTGCAAACTCACAGTCATATGGGAACTGTATATAGGATATTTTGATCCAATTATTACATTGAGAAACACAAAAGTTATCAGGTATTACTCAAAGCGTTTCTTAGGCGAGGTCTATGCTGGTCAAGAACAAGTTTTAAAGTTAATAATATCAAAAATGATTAATTGTCTGTTCTCTAGATGTTTTACGATACATTTTTGTAAATATTCATAATGCCTGTGATAATATTACCCAAGGATCAAAATATGCATTATGGTATTCTACCCTGCAAGTTAAAAGACTTATTCAAACTAGACCCTGATTTATGTTACACTGGAGTAAACAGGAAGTATTATGTCTCTGTTTCTTTCATTTACACTAAGAAAAGCACATATGCCTTATAGCGCCATGCATTTGAAAGAGCAATGGAGCTTATAGCTCCAAAAGCATATTTTACATGCCAAAAAAATACACAGATGGAGGGCCCTCTCCCCATATTTAAGATTAAATGATTTATGTACAGCTTTTCAATACACTGTGAACAAGTAGGTAAACAATGAATGTTACAAAAGAATATAAAATGAAATAAATGGATTGCTTATTATAAGGTAGATCTGTGTTTGTTTTCCACTTGGAATTAGGTAACAGACTGAATAAATGGGTAGGTCCATTACAAAGTCACTCTGAAAAATAAAGTGCAAGGAAGCAACTTTCCATCATGGTCAAATTACTTCAGATGCCTTGAATTCATGAATAAAACACTCCATCAAATTTTATGCATCTCAAGCACTTCTCACACATTTAAATTCACAGCATCCAAGTAAGGTAGGGAAGGAGGAATATTTCATTTTTCTTATTTGGTGAAATGAAGATAATGAGGCACAAGGAGGTTAATGATAGATTTGAAGTTAATGCAATCAGTCAGCAGTAGAATCTTCGGTAGAATTTAAGTTTCTAGATTCTCAATTAGAGTCCTTTTCAAGATACTATGTTAACCACATTTTATTGTTGGAGGAATTTAATGTGGTCTTGTAGATACAAATGCCCACAATATTTTTCCCTACTAAGAAATCTTGATGGTAATTTAACCTCTGAAGCCTAGCTAGAATAGATGTATTGACATGGGATTTTAGCATTGTGGTTAACTCAGATAATAGCCTGTCTGGTATTCTTCCTATGATTTCTTTCTTTACCTACATTATGGAACTAAATTGTCCAATTTCATATAATACTTCTTGGAGGTATCAACACACTTTGTGTAAAAACTATTAATTTCTCATTTTATTACTTATTTTAAAATTTAGGATTATAGTAATTGGAAAAGTAGTAAAAAGTTTGATGCACACACAAAATGTAGTATTTATAGAGAAAATATCAGGTTTTAAGATACCTACGCATGTTCCCCTCTATCTCACTTATCATTCCTTTTCTCTCTTCTTTGCTGTTTTGATCCATTCCTTAATTTAGAAGTATTGGAAATCTTCTATTTTATACTTATACCCTTTATTCCATGAGATTATTTTTATGAGGTTGTTTTTATGACTCTAAATCTTATCTTATGGCAACAATTTCTACATTTTAATTGGACATATTTTCTCTGAACTTTCAAGTTTTAGATTCACTTGCCTGCTCAGTATCACTACTGCATTATAATAAATTTCCAAATCTAATGTGTTCTCTGGCAGATGAAAATGTCCATTCTACCTACAATCTTTAACATTTCCGTTGAGGGAAATTTTATCCCTTTCAAGGAAAGAAAGCAGGAAACTTGGGCTTGCTCATGATTCTATTTTCCATATATTTTATTTGGTCTACAAGAGTATTCTTGTTGATTATACGTTTAGATGCATCAAGAATGGGATTCCTTCTTACCACGTTAAGCTCAGTCAGTAACTATCCTCTCTATTTGGATTACTGTAATTGTGAAACTTGAACCCTTGCTGCAGGTATCCCAAACCCACCACCAATCTTTTAAAGGTCAGTGTCAGATTTCTCTCTACAAAAGTCTCCATTGGATCTTGTTTCACTCAGTGAGAAAGAGGACAATATTACAATGGCTTCCCAGTTCTGGTATCAACTCATTCATGTCATCTACAACTCTCTGTCTCTATATACTATTAAAAAGATTATGCTAATTCCTAGGGAAAGCAGATAAAGAGATATTTTTAAGTATTCTATGTTTAAAGTTATCTTGGATCAAAATGAGTGTTCATGCGATAAGAACAACATTCAGGTCGTCACTCAAACTACCTTCTCAGTTTGAAATAACATGGCACACTCTATGAAAATGTTAGAATCTACTTAAGTTTAAGCTATTCCTTTGATCTTCTACTTGTTTTCCACAACATATTACTGTATAGCATACTATAAAATATTCTTAGGTTTTAAGGCTAACGTTTACTCTCTGCTACTCTGAGAACAGAATACGTGTATCTTTTGTTTTGTTTTGTTCACTAATGGCTTAGTCCCTGACACAAGTTAGGCGTTCAATATTTGTGAAAACTAACTTCATGCTAGATCAACCAGTTTTGTTGAACCAGTCCAGTAGTTCATTTCAGATCAATTTTTATAACTTTTTCGAATTATAGTCTACTAGCTTTATAAGCTACAACATTTATATAGAAATATTTATGAAAAATTCTCTAAGAGTAATGTGATCTACATGCAAATATATGGAAATAGTTTCTCTCTTAAAACAGTAATAAAATGTGTCTGAAAAAAATCATGCTTTGGGAGAATAAGTGACATTCACATAATCATCCTAATAAGTTGCTAATTTTTATTTACATGCATGCTTCATTAGCCATTTAAAGCTGCTTTATACCAAATCAAATGCAATTGCATATTTTAGGTTATTCAAATATTTAACTTTAATTTTCAACTAAAATATATACTTGATTTAATATTAATTAATATTTAATTTGCAGCAATCACCACAATGCACATAAACTGCATAAATTAAGATCGATAACAAACATTTATATGAAATTTATTCATTAGTTTGTGGACACCATCCTATAATTAGGGCATTAATTGGAATTAGCATACTAAACCTGTTTAGAATCCATGGTGCTAGAAACAATTGACTCTATAAAGTACTAAGAATTTTCTAACAAAGGGCACTATGTAATTTATTTTTGAATACTTGATATTTCTGATATGTAAGTTGCCAAAGTGGGGATAACTAGAAATCATGCATGTAAATCCATCAATAAGCTGCAAATATGTTTGTTTTAAAAACATTCCTCTAAACAGTTTTTAGTTTTATTTTATTTAAATACATGCACGTGTGCCTGTGTTTGTATCTGCCCAGCTGTCACTACTCAGAGGCCAGAGGAGTTACAGGAGTTACAGCTCAATATGGTTGCTGTGAATTGAATGTAGATCCTTAGAAAGAGGAGCATCTACTCATAATCACTGCCCCACCTTTCTAGCCCCTTAAATATGCCTTCTAAACATCTACTTTCCTGTAGTTGGAAGAATGCTACACTACTGGGCTCTCTCATTCTGCCTCATAAGTAGTATCCCAGGCATATTTCCAAGTATGATATCCAATGAATAAAAGAAAATTGAATCGATTCATAGTAAATGATCTCTGTTGGCCTTACTTATTTCCTAAGGAAATGGTCAGTGTTTCCTCTCTACTTAGGTTACTTTCATTAGGCCATATGTTTCTTTAAAAATAAAACCTTCACTCTTGTCAGATGAAATTAAGGAACAAATATTCAAGATGCAAATTAATGGAGAATACAAGGAAACATGAGCAAACAGTAAAGACTGAGGAGGCTCTAAAATATAGCCATGAGAGGTTGGATATTAACATGACACAGCCTGATTATTGACTGATGCTTCAAAACACTGGGTCAGGTTTTTGTGACAGTCAAACTGATTTCTTAAAATTAGCCATTCTCTAATATACAATATCTAATTCTTTGACAGATAATGGAAAGCTCTTCCTATTTCTTCTGCTATTTAGAAAATAATATTTATTCTATTATCTATAGCATCTTATCAAAGATTACAAAGTTACTTTTACATGACTTATTATGGCCTCTTAAGTTTGCTAAAGCCATTTAGAATGCTAAGTTATACTACGAATATTAATAATAAAGATTCAGATCTATAAATTGCTTCCTCACCAGTTCCTTACATCTCATTGGTAAATTTCAATGGTATCAAAGCAAATATTTGATAGTCATTAGCAAAACAATCCAATATCACCAAAAACAATGCAGAAAATGCATAAGTTACAAAGTTAAAGAAATTCCTTCAAACCTCTAAATTTTTATTCAAACAGTATAAATTACATGCACACATACACATACCACATTTGCATGTGTGTATGAGAGTGCAAAAAATATCAATAAAGGAAACCTGTAAGTCCAAGTAGTAAAACAAGTTTTCCACAGAGACACTGCTAACTTGCCCAGTAAACATGGTATCTTACTGCTTAGCTCAGTGACTTAGAAGGGCAAGTTGGACATTGATTTATAGGCCATTTCAAGGTTCTGAGAGGAACAGCAAGACCTTAGAACTGTCCATTTTGGGGTTATTCAGGCAACTCATCAATCTGCATAATCTCCACTGTATGAAAATCCTCAAGACTCTACAGTGCTGTTTTCTGTATAGCTAGCCTGTCACCATGCTGTGAGTCCTAGCCTTACCATAATTTACACTCTCAGTTATTTCTATTTTATGACCACAATGATCACGAGTTATGATTTACTGAGTGCTATCAGTACATATTCTGGTTTGGCAGATTTAGATTTGTCCCAAATATCTATATCTGCATGTTAATATTTCTTCACAGACTAATGTACTACATAGACTATACTCATCTCAACTCTTTTCTTTTCAGTCTGAAGCCAACACATTCCGAGAATTTACAACAGAGGGTGATAATTCTGTTTCCAAAAATTAATATCTGCTTCAAAGTTAACAATTCACTTTACATCTTTGTTTCTAAAGTCACAAAACAAAAATATTTGCATGAACTTCTTAAATTACTTTTTTGCTTAAGATTGCTTTCTCTCTAATCCAGAATTTCCTAGAACTCACTACGTAGACCAATCTGGCTTCTAACTCACAGAGATCTCCCTGCCTCTCATTCCTGAATGTTGAGAAGAGTTGTGTACCCGTAAGCCTAGCTTCAGGATGATGGAAGCAAGAAATCAGGGCTGGAAGTCAAGTAGCACATCATGTGCTTCAGCGTTGACTATCTGCCTGCTAGTTTTCACTATTCTTTCTCTAAATCATTTTAACATTTATTATATGATAGAGATTAACTGAAATCCACTCATGTCTATCCTTTCCCTCATCAATGATATTTCAAGACTTGAGGAATAGAAAATATCTATTTTCTATAAAGTGAACAGTGGGCCTAAAACTAAGAACCGGGCAAAACTATGTACTTTATCCAAGTGACTTCAACTATTGCATGTCAAACTTGATATTTAAAATCTTGATCTTTATCTCCTGACCACTTGGAGACATGAAAAGAATTTTCAGTTCTGCCATTTTCCCCACATTGAATCTGAAGTAGGGGTGTGGCATGTGAATTAATAAATACTAGACTAATTTTCAGTGTAATTGAATAAATACATTCTGTGTAATTTGCTAGGCAGTATCATCATTAGTCTGTTGGAAAGTATATCCAGATGCCCTATCACTTACTAAATGATTGACTGAGGATTCTAAAAGGAACTTTTTTGGAAACTATAGAAGCTAATATAGCTCCTAAATTGCTATATCTGCTCATCTATGCTGGAAAATCTAATGGTACAATTCCTTTTCATTCTGTCATATTTTTCTAAAAGAGAAAATTAAACAGCAAAGTCAAGATATTCTATACTAGAGACAAAGTACTCACAGTCTCTTTGACAACCTAAATTGTTATCACTATGCTGACCATACTGAAGGAATCAGAATAAAACAAGTACCCAATAAAAAGACACTATAAATATTGTAATTAGGTCAACATGTATACAGAATGAAGGAGTTACATGTTCTTGCATGTCTTAATGTCAAAGAAACACAATTATCACAGTTAGAAGGGGAAGCCAGCATTACAACCCAGAAAGATAGGATTAGTAAGTTTTAATATCTTTGTTTCATTTGCTGTGCAATGCAAGAAAGGCCTTAGAAATATTGATGATTATTTTTACAAAATAGTCATGTAGGTTACTGTTTAATGACAGTTCTCTATCTTGAGTTTAATGTTGCTTATATGAAACTGTTTATGTGATTAAACACCATGGAATGATAGTACAGGCCTACAGTAAAAGATAACATTTAAAAACAGTGAAATCAAAGTGAGATCTGCAGTTTCTTTACACATAGGACACTTATGTCAATTTGCCTTCTCTACTTCAGATAGTACTACTTAAGAGAACTGAGTGGCAGAAACACATGTATTCTCTGTACTGCCTTACTACTCCTTAGGACTCTCTGAATATCTCATTATAAAACCTGAAACATGTAAAAGCCCAGTAAAAATTTGGCTGGCATTTTAACAGTAAGCAAATATGTGTGTGTGTGTGTGTGTGTGTGTGTGTGTGTGTGTGAGAGAGAGAGAGAGAGAGAGAGAGAGAGAGAGAGATAGTCTCACCACCATTTATACACACAAAAACAAGGAAGTTTATATGTGCCCTGAAGATTAAACAGAAGCATCTGTGATATAGAATAATGTTAGAGGCTACTGAGTAGTAGCAGTAACCCCAGAGAGGCAGTAAACTCAGAATATGAGATTAGGACTCTCCTTGCAGGAGAATGTTTTCTTAGAGACCAGAGTCTGTACAAAATGGCAACGAACTACACAAGGGAACAGTTGCTCTAAGGAAACACTCAGCAAATTGTGATAGAGCTAGCAGCCTACAGTTAGTCTCAAGAGATTATATTGAAAATTTCTTACATCCCTCATCCACGTTAATTGTTCTTAAATGCTCAAACTCAGTACTAAATACTTTGTAAATGATTGTTTCATACTAAAAATATTTTTAAAAAGTTGATGTTTTGAGAAGTCACAAGGCTTAAGAAAGTATGAATACATTTTCTACATTCAAATGAAAAATACACTAAAACTCTTTATTCTACACTCATTTCTACCTTCTGTTTACACACTATCTATGTAATCTAGCAAAACGTAGTCATTGATTTTAGGTCATGACTGAGTTGGCAGATTGTAAGACAGCGCTTCAATTTACCATATGTGAGATATGAAGTAATATCATAGCTTATATATAGAATACTTTGTGTCTTCATAAAATTCAACTTAGTTGTTCCTAAGTTGTTTAAGAACAAACCATCTTGAAAACATTAAATAGAACAAATTAGAATTAATGATTTTTAAATTGTCAATCCATATTTGCTTTCTCTATTTTCTTTTAACAAGATAATACTATGGAAATTAATAGCTAAGAACATATTTAAGTGGCAACATATGAGAATCTTCAACACTTAAAGTTTCAACAGTAAAGTCACCTTGCAAAACTCAGTTATCATTAAACTGCTTTTCAACGTTCATTTTGATGTATGTTGTCATTAAATTATATTAGACACATCTCTTTCAAAGTTATATTGATTCTAAAATAAAAGTGGAAAGTCAGCACTGTGTCACTGAATTTACAACAAGAAATTCAAATATAACATGTACTGTAAAACAATACAATTCATATTCTTGAGAAATGTATACTCAAAATGCTTAGATAGTATTCTGAGGAAAGGATCATAGGAGTATAACTCTCATCACTGGTAATCCCTTTACTTGGTGTTCAGTGACATTTAACACTTAAAATTGAATTCTGTTAATTCCCTCTTCTGATCTCAGTGTGCTGGTAGTTAAAAGCAATTAGTGTATAAAAACTTAAAACTACAATTATTTTTCTTTTATCTCTGTGCTTCTTGAGGCATTTGCTTTTATTTTAAAGACAGTTTTTTCAGCATTGCTCACAATTTAAAAATCCAGAATTCAATTTGATAAAGAACTGAATACACACACACACACACACACACACACAAACACACACACTCATGAAAGCATGCACTCACACACATGCACACGTGCAAACATTCACATATGCGTGTACATTCTTTCTCTCTCTTTCTTTCTTTCTCTTTCTCTTCACCCCTTCTGTCCTTCCTCTTTTTCCCTCATTCAGTGTTGTATTTAGTTTTCAACATAATAGACACATGTGTAGAAATTGCAATTTGCAATTTACAATGAGTGTGATTCTTTCTGTTTCATGGGCAATGATAAGACTTTAGGTTTTCTTTGAAGACCAAAAAAATCACAATGCAGAATGGAGAGATAGAGATAAAAGACATAGTTGATGTGTATGATAATCCCCTGATTCATTCATCTTTTTATCTAATACATATTGAGAGCTAACTGTATCTCTTTTGCTGTTAAAAATGCGAACTGTGGGGGCCTTGCAAATGGTTTTGTAGGAAAACACTTTCGCAATGCTACAGGTAACCTGAGACTTCCCAGAAACCATTTAAAGGTAGAAGCAGATAACTCACTCCACAAAGTTGTTCTCTGGCTTCCATATGCATGTTATACCCCACCAAGATTTATACACACAAAAACAAGAAAGAAGTTTACATGTGCCAAGAAGATTAAAAAGAAGCATGTGTGTTACAAAAGGATGTTAGTGGCTACTGAGAGTGGAGGCAGTAACCCCAAATTGTGAGGTCAGGACTCACCTTGCAGAATACTTTCTTAGAGCCTTGAGCCTGTACAAATTATCAAAGGACTGCACAATGAAATACTTGCTCTAAGGAGACCCTCAGCAAAGGGTGATAGAGCTAGCAGTCCACAACAGGGATTTAGTCTCAAGAGATTATGTAGAAAATTGTCCTACCTACCTCATCCACCTTAGTTGTTTTTAAATGCTCAAACTTAATAAAAGATATTTCGAAATAGATGCTTTAAAATTTGCATCCGTTACTTGCATTTCCTGAGTTCCCTTGGGAAATCTACCTCTATATTATATACCTCACAGAAAGGTACTGAAGATAAAGGAAAACAATGGTCAATACTGTGCAATGAATATAGTGAATATTGTCTTTCTTTTCTTAATGCAGGCATTATGAAGTATAAGAAATCTTACTTATTCTATGATATTGTAAAACCAATATATATTTCTTTGCAATAAAGGGAGATAAGCTGGTATGTTGTCTTTGAACGTAGACAGATCAGGGTCTGATTTCACTATTTTATTCTTTCTTAGTAACCTTGGGAAAGTTATTTAATTTTTCTCTACTCAGGATCATAGTTGATATATTAAATTCAGAATCGAGTACATAGCTCTTGGAATGCCACAAGTGCATATAAGTGCTTATCAAAGTGTCTGATAGTTATCATGATCATAAATGACCTTAACACATCTATGGATGTATTGTGCATGAGATCTAGACTGCTCCTGAATTTTAAGTCAGCATTTAACCAAATATTTTACCTGACATTCTCCAAATCACCCTTCACTCAGCATCATTTTCTTTGCATTCACTTTCAAGTATAATAAATAACCTTTGCCACAGTTTAGACTAGCTTTTCTATTGTTTCCCTAAATTTAAACATTTTTTTGTGCCCAACCCACCTTGCAAATAAGTGGTGGATGATGTAATTTTTATGTTGTGTGCTTAACACTTAACAAACAACTCTATTATTATGGCAGAATATCAACATAAATATTGAATATGATTAATGCTACACCTGAATTTCTTCTCCAAAACTTAATCTTTTCATAACTAGAGGCATTTTTATGAGAAGGCAATTCCTTAAACTCCCATAACAATCGTTGATTGAACTACTCATCTTCAATATCCTCCTGCTCATTTCTCCAACTCAGATCGCTCTCATGAAACAGGAGTGCTAAAATTAAAACCAGGTCCATTTGTTAGGCAAGCAATTGATCCTGCACATTAAACTGATGTGAATCAAATAATGTTGTAGACTGTCAGAGTGTCTCTACAGTTAAAAGCTTAAGGAAATTCTTGTATGCTGTCTCTACCAGATATGAAAGACTATTACTTATTTGGTATTCAGTATAACCCAACCCTTGGGATTTCTATGGGACTATGAAGCCTGGTCTCCCCAGTGATAGTAAGCTAATGAACTATTAAACTAAGTCTATCATCTTCAACAAAATATAGGCAAACAACATATTTTAATAGAATTTCTATTTTTATCATTTATAAAAATACATAACAGTATTCTCTGGAAATTCAGAAATCCCTAAAGCAAAATCTAGTTGCCACAAGAATAGAAGATGCTGCCACAGGCTTCCCTGAAGTATATTACTTTTGCTATAAAGTCATCTCAAGTAAAACCCGTTTAAAGCTGAATTCTTCTCTGTTGTAATTTTATGGAATCTTACATGAGTTTTAAAAGAATAATTAGCCTATTTTCTTTGTATGCTTTAATGAGAATTGTCAGCAAATTTACCATGAGACTAATAGAAAAAAAGAGAAAAAAACCTTGCCATGTATATTATAGAGACATTTTCAAATTAACATTTACAGTAAATCATTTGAAATCTTAATTGCTTGAAAATAATTTATAATGCCATCACTTAAATGTAATAAAAATGGATGATATCTGAAAGTAAGGATTCATTTTGATATCTCATAGGTTGGACAAAATGAATATACTCACAAGTATATTCTGGTCAATGAAAAATTATAGAGAGGAAAACAAATAAAATGATCATTGCTAAAGAGATAATTTAGTCTTCATTATCATAAATTATATATGCAATTAGGCTAGGACATGTTGGACTTCCAAAAATATTATGCACATTTTGAAATATAACTTCTTTTAAACATATATAATAAGTCATAAGCAAAATTCTCACTGGCTGAAACAACAGTGGAGCTGAAGTGAATATAAAAAAATTGTGTGACACCAAAGAATGAATAATTTTTTTAAGAAGGCACCATGAGGATATTGCTGACCTTTAACTAATGACAGAGTTTTCAAAATGTGTAACATATCAAAGAAAAGACAAATAAACACAAAGATATTGTGAGTAGTTGCAACATACTCAGTCATTGGATCTTTTACTGTAAAATGCCTTGTATCTCCAACTAAAATATATTTTCTGACACTTGGTATCTCTTCTAAAAACTATTTCTAATGAGTCAGTGGGGGGAGATAGTTTAAGTTCGGCACAGCATACTCAGTGCAGTTGTGAATTGCTCTGAAGAACTCCTGTTCTGTTGCACAGTAAGAACTATGTTAAAATGTGTTTGTATTGATAGAAACATTGAGTTCACCAAAACTATATATCCTCAATTTCCAAGACAACAGTGTTCTCCAGAAAGTAAAAAAAAAAAAAAAAAAAAAAGGCAAAAAAAGGGCATTGCTCACTCTTATAATTTATCATCTCCACATGAAAGTGCATTTGCATTTTAGATGAATATATAATTTTTAAAAATCAATGATTAAAATAAATGAAAAAAGCATACCCATGGGAATAAAACAGTATTATACAACTTGGAAACCACAATTTGAAAAGATCAGACAATGTGTTTTTGTAGTATTAAAGGTATTAATTACTCTTATAGATTTAGAAGTTAGAGTGACTTATATTTAAGGTTATAAGAATAAAACATCAGAATATTTACCAAATTATAATACACTTACTTTTTATTGGAAGGCATATGAAATATTACCAGAAAAGTATAACAAGGGTCATATGAAATAATGTACATGAGTTTACATGGCTGCCATATTCCTCCCATATTATATTGTGCATTTCTACTGCTTAGAATATTGTTTCCATGTGTGCATAGATCACTCATGTGCCACTTATTCTTAGTATGGTCTTTTATTAAAAGAAAACTTTAGCATTTTTTTTAACCTCATTCTACAAAAATGTTTTCAGAATATAAAAATGTAGATATATAGGTATGAAAATGGCAGGGGGAAGAAGGAAATTGTGAAGAAGGGTAGGATGGAAAGGTAGAAAGGATAACGGAGGACAGAGAGAAGATGAGGGACAGAGGGAGAGAGGGAAGGAACAAAAGAGAGTAAGACAGAGGGGCAGACACACACACACACACACACACACACACACACACACACACACACACAGAGAGAGAGAGAGAGAGAGAGAGAGAGAGAGAGAGAACTAGTTAGATGGTTGGAAGGATGTACAGGTAGAAATACACATAGCCATATATATAGATATGAAACATATCATATTTTGAGAATTATTCAATATAGCTGGCTTTATTTTTATTAAATATACAATAGGATAGAACAAGTAATCAATTGATGGAAATTCTCTGAGTAGTAAGTTAGCTAACCAGGGCACACTGTAATATTATAGTATTAATTATCTTACTATATTTGTGATTTTACTATTTCACAATCTGACACTTTAAGTATATATTTCACACAGTCTGGTAATGAAGTGGCACATCTTCCATGTTTAAAGGCATTGATGTTTTATTCACTTCAAGCTAAATAATGATGAAAATAATATTCTATGATATGGGCCATCCCCCAGCATACAGATGAGAAACAAAATACAAGACTTAAAAGTACTGCCCATGCCTTAGTGCTGGACAGTCTCTGAGACAAGCATGGAAACCAAATACAATACCAATCATGACTAATTCAAGTTGCTGTACAACCTTTATGGGCCTTATTCTGCCCATCATAGTGACTTCAACAACTCAGAAGGCTTGCTGTTAAAAAGAACTCTGTTCATCTTGGTGGCATCTATTCCTTAGAATGGATGTTGTTAATTTGAACTAAAACAATGACTGATTCATGGGGGGAGCATCAGTTGCAATAGGCCAGTCCCCACAGAGCTCCCGGGGACTGGACCACCAACCAAAGAATACACATGGAGGGACCCAGGGCTATGGCTGCATATGTGGCAGAAGATGGCCTTGTTGGACATTAGTGGGAGGAGCGGCCCTTAGGCCTGAGGGGGTTGGATGCCCAACTGTAGGAGAATGCCAGGGTGGGGAGGTGTGAATGGGTAGATGGTTGGCACCCTCATAGAAGCAAGGAGAGGAGGGAGGGATAGGGGGTTTCTGGAGGGGAGGGGAGACCTGGAAAGGAGATAACATTTGAAATGTAAATAAAGAAAATATCCAATAAAAGTAAAAAAAAAAAAAAACAATGAATATGAACTGAATGCCAAGAACCATTAAACCCTAAATAAAATCGTTTACATCACCTTTTCTACTATGAAGTGTAACAACATCTCTTGTTCCTATTACTATTATTATTATTTTTTTATCATTATGATTAAAATCCCCCGCTTTGTTCTATAGTATATTACACTGTCATTTCATTAACTGTGAACATATGTCTCTCATTTAAATAGCTTAAATAATATTGCCCATTTAGAGAATTTGGGAATGAATTCACAAATACTGTGACTAAACCACATACGTAATGCTCATCTTTAATTTGCTCCCCACATGCGTTGGATGATAATGCTCTTATATTTGACACATTCTAGAATCACATAAGAGGCAAGCCCCTCTGCATGTCTGTGAAACTTGTTAGAAAATAGAGCTCCAGTTATTCCCAAAGTATCAGAGGCCCTCTGTATGATATAGGTAATATTTGGCAAAAAATTATTATGTATTTGCTAAAACAATTATATATATTCACATATAGTTTTACTGAACACACAAAATATTCTTTTGATTACATCCATAAGTAAAATAATCTCATTTTCCTAATTAGACTAGTTGCTCCCATTTCACATACATATGCATTTTAGAAAAGTTAAGAAAAATAGAAGCCGGGCAGTGGTGGCACACACCTTTAATTCCAGCACTCGGGAGGCAGAGGCAGGTGGATTTCTGAGTTCGAGGCCAGCCTGGTCTACAGAGTGAGTTCCAGGACAGCCAGGGCTACACAGAGAAACCATGTCTCAAAAAACCAAAAAAAAAAAAAAAAAAAAAAAAAAGAACTGAATAAGAATCTGCATTGTAGGGCTTTATGGTTTTAGGTTCCTCTCAGCCATTTGCTATCTCTGTAAAATTAAAATCTTTACTTTCTGTATTTAAATAGGCTTGCCTGCATAATGACATTTGCAAGATTACTTACTGTAACACAAACATCTTATCAACGAGCATACCAATAAAGACTATGATTTCCCTCCTTCTAACCACTACAAACTGTCAATAGTCCCCCAGAGAAAGGTTGGGTAAAATCTGATTTGTGCAAGACAGATGTTATTCTGATTATATTATCAGTATTAATTTAATAAGAAATATAGGTTTAAAGACTGAGAATCTGGAGAATACAACTGATCATAGTTTAAGTATTAATTTTATTTTCTTGCTGGTAGTGTTTCATATTTGTTCACAATAAATCTGTGACAAATAAACAAATGTGGAGCTCATTTATCCTAATGCAGGGCTTACATGTGAAGGAACTTATTTACTCTTTTATTTTTATATATACTTATTAAAGTGCATTTATTCTATCCTTTTAGAAAAAAGATCTTTGTAAAAGGTGATCTACTATTTCCTCCTGTCAGGCCATACACATTCCTAATAAATGAGTACATGCTTATAAAATGGGTTAGAATAAATCCTTATAGAAATACTAGCTGAGTATGGTTTCTAGCAGAATATTTTAAATAAACGTCATGTATACTGGTAGAGAAAACATACTCATTTGAATGCTTCTGAAGCACTCTTTTCAAAAGTCAATAACTTTTCTAAAAAAGATGTCAAATCATGCAATTTGCTAAATATAAATCACAGCAATTTTACAACTGCTAAAATAGTTTCTGAGCATTATAACAAGAATATTTCACTTGGCTAGTGTCTTCTCACAGGATACACTGATGTAGTTATGGTAATAAAATGACAACTTTTATTTTATACTAGTCAGTTAATGAAAGGAGCTTTTCATAGATGAGTGCCTAGCCCAATCATCAGAGAGGCTTCCTCTGGCAGCTGAAGGGAGCAGATGCATAAACCCACAGCCAGACATTAGGTGTAGAGAGAACACAAATTGTCGATCTCTCACTGGGTCTCTCCCTCGGAGCTCTGGAAGAGGGACAGGAAGAATTGTAGAAGCCAGAGGGATCTGGAACACCAGAAGAATGGGCCCACAGAATTAACTAAACAAGGCTCACAGAGGCTGAAGCGATAATCAGAGGGCCTGTTTGTGTCTGTGCTAGGTCCCCTGCATATATGTTGTGGTTGTTTAGCTTGGAGTTTTTATGGAATTCCTAACAGTGGAAGATGGGTTGTTTGCCTTTGGGACACTTTTCCTCTTGCTGGGTTGCCTTGCCCAGCCTAGAGTTATTTAATCCTGTTTAACTGATACCCCTGGGAAGCCTGCTCTTTTCTGAAGGAAAGGGAGGAGCAGTGGATCTTAGAGATAGAGGAGTTGGTGGGGTGGTAAATATGAAAGGAAGCTGCAGTGAGATATATTGTATGAGAGAAGAATTTTTAAAAAGGAGCTTTTAATTTTCATCAGGAACTACAAAATATGAAATTAGCAAAAGACAGCTATGACTGAATACATTTGAGGCAAGCTGCCATTCATCTTTGCTAAATTGATCTGCTGAGTCTAGCAGAAATGTCTCCAATGCTTTCTTTTGATGATTCAAAGCTAAAGGATACATTCAGACAACAGTTCAGAGTCATCTACTGAGACTCCAGTGAAAGAACTTTCTTTTCCATTACAAGTTTCAATGCCTACATCAGTACCTCTTGTTTTCTACACAGGAAATTTGCATTATTTAATACTCATTATAACCATATGGCTTATATGAGACACTCAAAATAACTAATAATCAGAAAAGAACACATATTTAATAAGCAAAAACTGTCAATTTTTATTATTGATACTTTATGTGTATCATTTTATAACTCTTTATAGCTACTCTTTGAGGTAAGTGTTATTAATATTTCTACTCATATGATTTATTGATCTGTAAAACAACACAAATGTCATATGTACAGATTTATTCACAACCTAGTATATAATGAATATGCTATAAGTGTATGATATAATACAGTAGGTTTGCTGTCTGTGACCAAGGTTTCATTAATAAATTAAGTAGAATCCACAAATTAAGAACAAAGAATTTCAACCTGGGCTATCAGGCGTGATTTTATATTGGTTACTTACTGACATTATGGGCAATTTAAAGCAAGTTTCCCTTTTATAGAAAACCTTTAACATAGGCACCCTAGATAGAAATTCAGAGATGTTGCTTCACGTAAAAGTGACAACACAGGTCACGTTTCCAGGAAACAATGGTAACAGAACAAAACTGTGAGAATGGGGAAAGGAAAGATCAACTTGTTCATATCATACAAGTCTAGGATGGTGGTAGAGCTTATTCTGTATTTCTTAATTGAGGGCAAAAGTGCTCAAGTAATTATACCTCTATAAACATATAAACAGCCATCATTGGTTAAGATCTTTACACACATGAGGATACAAATTCTAGGGCAAATCTAGCTATATCTTTGTGCAGATCACACAGGCTTTGTAAATAACATGAAAGGTCACTGTGAGATATGAGAGTAAGATAAAAGAAGGAGGAGGGGGGGGGAGAAATAAATTCCAAAAATGATAGCCTATGCACTGACACCTGATAGCATACAATGATGTGGATGCAGTAAGCTATGCCATATCTATGTTACATTACTACAACTCTCCATCCCTTTGGGGAAAGTTAGGGTTAGTTGTAAATGTATGTATAAATATATACCACCTAAATGCTAATATACTGGAAGCGAGGGGATAAGTATTCAACACTTCTCTCTGAAACTCCATTTTGTTCAACATGTTTCAGCAAGCATTTTGGGAAAATTTACCTTTTTTAAGAACCTAGAAAGTGGGTGATGGTCCATTTAGAAGATATTAACAGAAGAAGAAACCTGTCCTGCTTTTTGAAAATGGTATTTTCATTCAAGTAGGAATTTAAAAATAAAGAAAACCTCAGTTAATAGAAGTAAAGATCTTTTTCTTATCCATTCTCTAATTTTGAAGTATACATGAAATTTATGAGAAATAGATATGATTTTCATTTTCTGAGGAATGAGACTGAATTTAGGAACTGATTTAATATTCTGTTTACATATTTAAGGTTCATCAGGTGATGAACTTCTATCTTCATCTTCCTTGGTAAAGAATTTGGGTGGGATTAAAGGAAAAGGTGACAATTATAAAGGGCTTTTCTCAACCGGCCCTTTTACAGATTAAGTTTATGTAGGCATTGCATTAGAGAAAGGTCATGAAATTATACCTTTGATTCTAGGACATGCCGTGAAACTTTCTTGTTATGTATATTTCCATAACCACTGACAAACAATTCAGCTATGGAAAATCCTTATTCGGCTTTAGTAGTAAACATGGATAGACATTTAAAAATTCAGTCTAAATACTTAGAAACCTTTAATGATAGAGAAGACATTCATCATTTGTCAGAAAAACAAAGAATTTTTTTTTTTTTTTTTTTTTTTGGTCACTGTGAGTTTATTTTTCTGTTGCACTGGGACATCACTGAATCTTCATTATATGTACTGGTATTCCTACACTTGAAAATGTCATCAGGTTAGAAATGATATATAATAGGTTGTTCAAGGTGAATAGTGATTTCTACATTTCTGGTGTAGGCAATAGCCACTGCTTGAAATCTTCAAAGAGGGATTTCCTGAATATTCAAACAAATTACTATTTTGACAGCCATGGCCTTTGAGTGCATCTGTCTTATACACATAAATGTAAGAATGCACTTGCAAACACACAAAAAAGGAAAACGAGCTGAAGTTCATTTTAAAAAGAGTTTCACACTTAACAGAATAACAAATTAGGATAGTTTTCTGAATAGCTTATCAGTATATTTTTAGCACAAACACCTCATATTGATCACACATTGTTCTTCAAATTAATGTATATATGGCATTTGAAATCAGAAAATTGCTAGAAAGTGATTTTTCAATCATTGTATTTTGTATGTGTGCATGATGTGTATGGTGAGTGTGTGTGTGTGTGTGTGTGTGTGTGTGTGTGTGTGTATGTGTGTGTATCTACATGTGCCACAGTTTACATGTGGAAATCAGAGGACAATGTCCAGTTCAGGTTTATGATTTACACCTCATGTAAGACAGTGTCTTATTGTTCACTGCTGTGTACGCTAGGCAAACTGACTAGCAATTTTCAGAGGATTCTCCATTCTCTGCCTTTCATCTCATGATTAGAATTCTTGAATTACAGATACAACTACAATGTTCAGGCTTATACAATGTTTGGGGATTCAAACCTACATCCTCATGGATTCACTTT
This sequence comes from Uromys caudimaculatus, assembly GCA_028551405.1. NCBI lineage: Eukaryota > Metazoa > Chordata > Mammalia > Rodentia > Muridae > Uromys > Uromys caudimaculatus. Next base: position 34,852,712 of record CM052722.1, on the reverse strand, counting down.
ACTCACTGAGCTGTCTACCAATCCAGGAATCACGTGACTTTAGAGAGAATATATACATTCATGTATTATAAAAGTTGTAACTACTATTCCTTTAAAATACTTGACTTTCAATGATGACAAGTTTTATTCCTCTTAAAGATATAATTTATCTTGGATATGGTCATTGTACTAGACAATTAGTGCCTAAGAAACCTAGAGATGTAAGATGCTTATAGGTTTAACTGCATTTTCAGGAAGTTAAAGCCATAAGGCAAATATTCTTGTCCCTATATTTGTCTCATAACTTATATTTTTATATAACATACACATAAACACCCACACATGTACACATTTTTAAAATTTCCCTCAAACAGAAATCTGTCTCGCCCTTTTACTGATAATAATAAAAAAGTCTTGTTCAACATTTACTTTAAGATCATATTAACCATTAATATTTAAAAGTAGATAAATATGTTTTTAAATGTTAAATCAGATTCAAAAGAATAAATTTTTAAATATTCTGGACAATATGCCCCTCAAATAATGTCCTATTATCCAGTATGGGGCTTATTCAAACACAGAAAAGAATCATCAAAGGTTTGATTATATTTGCCACCATTAAAATTTCAGTAAAACATTCATATATATATACATATATATATACATATATATACATGTATATATATATACTTTAGATCTTTCCTTTAACAGCATTAGAGAGATTAGAACCACTGCTCTAGAGAATAGATAGCACCAAGAACTGTAAAATAGATTTGATTCTCTCTCTCTCTCTCTCTCTCTCTCTCTCTCTAGCTCATACTCACATAGAGAGAAAGGCAGAATTAAAATGTATCTTTCAAATTAAGTAAGTTACATTAAAAATAAAGTTATTTTTGGATTGTACTTATCAGATGCATTTCTAGCTATATCCATCCTGATAACTACGTAAGTTTAGTTAAAAGAATGTGTGTGTGTGTGTGTGTGTGTGTGTGTGTGTGTGTGTGTGTGTGTATGAAGAAACATAAACTCTAGGTGTACTATTATACATTTAGTCTCATTATTTTATATTCCTCTTTTGAAGTAAATGAAAAGAAAATACCATAAGAATTATTTTATTAAGAAATGTTCAATTAGTAAAGTGGCTCTTATAGGGAACCCTTAATTATTTTTGAATGAGTCTTAATAGCTTCCAGATAAAATAAAACTCTCCACTGCACCAAATCAAATACAACTGTACTGAGGTTTGAAGTGTTACATACACTGATAGACTATGCTAGAAATTAAAAGAAAATATCAAACTCTCAGCTGTAAACTTGATCACACAAAATACAAACAAGGCCCCAAGAAAAGGAACTTAAAACATGCTTAAATCCATGTTAATACAATAATCTTTGTTTGTGAAAGAATAGTATGCATTTTAAATTAAGTCACCAATGATTTGGTATTTGTTTTTGGAACTTTATAAGCACGAGTATTCTAAACAATTCAGTGTTTTCCTCACAAGACCAAAGCAACAGTGCATGAAATTGAACTCAAAAAGAGCCACCATTCTGTGTGATTTCTTGGCTGACACAATTTAGATATTTATAGCTTTATGAATGGGCCACTGGAGAAGAATTTGAAGCTTTCTCTGGCCAGGAAGGATTAATGAACGTGTGCACCTGGTAATTACACCACTCCATCTTCCTGAAAGCCCTCACGCTGCCTCCGTGGCAGAAACTATAATGAAAATGCATTGAGAAATATCAATCTGCAATTCTATAATTTAAATCTAAATAATAAAACTTGGTATCTTTTTCTCCTCACACATTCCAGATGTGATATCAACATTGACAGCATTTAAATTTAAAACATGGAAGCTGAATGTCAGCCTATTATTGAGCATGCTTTATTTCCAAAGTAAACCTCATGAGAGAAAAAAAGAAACAGTAATATAACAAAAAATTACAACATTCAAATGTACAATAGAGAGCCTGTAAGTGTTCACCTTTATTGAAACACAGCATACATTATAAATAATCTTTTCATGCATGCAGACAGGGACACTTGCGATGGTGAAATCACAACGGTAAAATTGAGAAGTGTAAAGGGTCTTCTGAGTCCAGTTACCAATTCTGTATCTCTTCTAAGCTCTTACTAAAAGTAAAGCCTCACTTAATAACTTTCATAATAACAAAATATAAATCATTCTATTTCCATGCTTAACTATACATGAATTGTAAAATTACTTGATTAAAACCTGATATACAATGTCTAAGTTGCACTGAAAAAAAAAAACTGTCAAAAAGCAACTTATATCTGAAAACTTTAACAAATCAAACTTTTGACAATAGTTATTTTTTCTCATAGAGAAACTGCTACATTGAAGTTCAAAACTACTATTTCACAGTGTGGCACAAAGAAATTATATTTATATTGAAAAGCCTGTCTTAAAAAAAAAAATCAAGGTACTCCAAGCAAAGCAAGGTTTTATGATAAACTTTCATGCTACTCACATTGAATTTTAATGACGGATTTAGTGAAGAAGAAAGAGAGAAATTTTAATGTAAGCACAGATACTAAAAGTTAATTGCTAGTGTAAAGCACAGGCATCAGGATTTTCCTAGCAGGAGTCTCTTCAAAACATCTTTAAAGCAGAAGAGGGCACATGCTTTGGGGCGGGCAGGGGGGTTGCCTGTTACTGTTAAACTCTATTGTTCCCTGATTGAGTATAGAAGAAAAAGAGGTTGCAGGAGCGGGAAGTGAATATGAATTGTCCCTTCCAGAGGAGCCAAACAAATTGTCTGTAAGAAGGATACTTCAAAAGCTAAAAGACCAGAGAGGCTCAAAGACCTTACAAAACTGGGCTACTTGCCCTCACTGCTGTTATTATTATTTTTTTCAATTTCCCTTACAATGATATGGTTTAACTTGCGAGAATTAATGGAAGGATGCATTTTGTTAAATGCTTTGATCTACTGCTCTTTATTCTGCTTCTAACTAGCTATTGCAATATCACTTAATCCGGACCTCAGCCTTCCAAGTACAAAAGCATCTCCTCCCACCTACTGCTCACACGCTCCTGCATCAGAATAGAAGACTAATATAGAGGCTGCCAGACCTACGGAAGAGCACTTTCCTCTCAACAGATGTCTTCCGGCTTTTTGGCGCACACACACTCAGACACACTTGCCTACCTTAATAAGGTGTGCAAAACCCCCTTCTGATCCACACTGATGATTTTAGCTCAGAACAGTCAGCAATGCCTCCGCACAAAGCTTTGCCATTGCTAGTCTGAAGAGAAAGAGCTGCTGGGATGCTGAATGGCACATCAGCCAACTTTGTGTGTAGCAAAGGCTCTAAAGAAATCCTGGGCTGAAGCTCTGCTGGATCATGGATTGGACTCAATTCCACTCCACACACAGCCTGCAATATCCAATAGAGACAGTTTCTGCAGGCTCTTAGTGCATAGTTTTGCACAGGGAGGCAGACACATATTTTCTTTAACTGTGGCAAACTAAAGGTGTGACACTTAGAGTTCTAGCATTTAGAACAAAATCAGAACTCGAGAACTATTTGTCCAAATATTGAATGTTGAATAACAGGATCAAATTGCAAACTAAAAATTTTTATGAAAGATAATGAATTAAATGAATCTGATGATAACCTATCTAGTGAGTTGGTTGAAATCAATTTCTGCTATTTGCTTATTCTCTCAGTCAATTCTAATGTGATAGTAGATCACTGTAGTGTTCTGTTTCTCAATGAACAGTAGATCTAGTTTATCTCATCAATATATATTTTGAGTCAGCTGTACTAGGGAATGCATGTTTATTAAGTTCAGGAGCAAGTGATCAAAACCCTACACCAAACAAGTGTGCTAGAATAAAAAAAAAACAAAAACAAAAAACTCCTACTATTCAAGAAAAATGTAACTTCTATTATAACTTCTTCATAGCCCTAAATCCACAGGCACATTCTTTATCACGATACTATTCTAAAGAAAAATGCATGCTGACAAGGCAGCTGTGAGTTAATTCCTGAAGCCATAAGGAAAGGTTCCAGGTTGCTTTTCATCATAGTTTCTTCCCACAGACATCCCCACAGCTGGAAGCAACCTCTGGCAAATGTCTGTAATAAGGCACAGGTGTGTGCAGATGACAACAGCCAAAGAACACACCTAAGTTGGCAAAATGTCATCCCTAATGTAGCTGGGTTTACTATATTGTTTATGAAGATATGTAGTGATTATGATATGCTTGTTTGACGGAGTACTTAAGTGTACCCCCAAAAATGAGAACATTACTATCCTAAGTGGTGTTGAACTGTTTGTGCACCACAAATGGCTAATCAATTCTTTATTGCTTACTACTCCATCTCCAAATGTCCTCTGAAGGAATCACCAGCTTACAGGAACACATCTCTGGGTTCTGTGCACAATTCTGTATGTTTTTCAGGATTATCTATTCACACCTGAAGTCTCAGCATGTATCACTACATCTGTAACAGATGTGCAATAAATATTTGATGGATAATCAGATAAATGATGAATGAAGGATGAATTCACTGGTATGTACATCTTTAAGACTGCTACTATTGGCATATGATTTTTATAAGAGTTACTACTTGTGTTTTCTAGTTTTTCAATGTACATTTCCCCCCATAAAATATCATTAGCACTTGCCTTACAGATAGAATAAATCTGATAAATTCTGGTATTAAAGGTGTCACATTAGTGTCACGTAAGGAAGAGTAAGTTATTTATCTTGACAGATGTGAAAAATGTTTTTCCTGAGTCACTAAATTCAGATTGCATGACAGAGGAATTGATGGGGAATTTTTATTTATAATTATCAATATAACTTGTAAGTAGACAGTCTTTCTATGTTTAACAGTTCATGCCCAGCCCTCGACTGAATGTGGACCTGTTTTTTCTTGGCTAATTCTGTGATGTTCACCACAGAGGTTATCAGAGAATCTTTTGCAGAATGCAAATTGAACACCTTGAATGGAAAAAGGATCAAAGCTCTTCACCTAAGCATTGTTCAGACCTGCTGTTCATATTTTTATGCATCAGAAACCTTGAAATAGGAAGATAAAATAGAATTTAAAAGGAACTGTACTTTCCAATTGGATATAATTGTTTATTTTTTGCCATATTTATACTTTTTGTATTACTCCATCTTCTCCCCCTGCTAAAACAGTAACTGTGTTGGGAAGAATGGAGGCCAGAGACTCAAGTGTCCTCAGTTACCTACATGCTCTATACAGATAAAGCAGGCATGTAAATCAAAAGCATATAACAAGGTGTGATGATTTGTATATGCTTGACCCAGGGAGTGGCACTATTAGGAGGTGTGATCTTCTTGGAGTAGGTGTGTCCTTATAGAAGGAAGTGCGTCACAGTAGGGGTGGGTTTTGAGACGCCCCTCCTAGCTTCCTTCAGAAGATGATGTACAACTCTCAGCTCCTGTTCTATGCTTGCTTTGTCACTGCCATGTTCCTGCCTTGATGATAATGGACTGAGCCTCTGAACCTGTAAGCCAGCCCCAATTAAATGCTGTCCTTATAAGATTTGCCTTGGTCATGGTGTCTGTTCACAGCAGTAAAATCCTAACTAAGCCACAAGGAGATGAGTAATATTGCAGTAAGATATATTAAGGGACACTAGCCCCTTTATTTTTTTTTTATCACAAATTAATATACAACTGAAGTAAAATCAGTGCACTTAATTTTTGGCAAACTTATTTTCATAACTAAACCCCAACCATCTTTATTTACTACATAAGCATTTTGATAACATCACTGACAGCATTCTTAACTCAGGTGAAGGATGTGATGAGTTTATTTTTGAATGCTATGCTGAAAACATTTGAGTAATGTTAACCAAGACTATGAGCTAGGAATGGTGGATCACACATTTAACCAGCACTCAGGACAAGCAGACAGAGGGATCTCAGTGAGTTCGAGGCTACTCTGCTCTCCATAAAGACTTCCAGGCTACACTGAGAGACTCTATCTTAACAAAACAAACAAATAAACAAACAAACAAGTGGACTAAAGAACAACAGAAAACCTGCTGATACCTAACCTGAGCTAGAACATTAAGGGAAGAATTGAAGGAAAAGAAGCATCTGGACACACTGGCATAGTACAGGAGCTGAGAGTTCTACATCTTCCGAAGGCAGCTAGGAGGAGTACCTCAAAGTCTACCCCTACTGTCACACACTTCCTCCAACAAGGCCACACCTACTCCAACAACAGTTTGATCTTGTTATTGTTTGCTTGTTTGCTTCATTTTGGTAAAGCTAGTGAGAAACTTGGAGTTCACCAATAAAGTAACAATCTATCATATCAGCTAAAGCAACATATGTCATTGCTTCATTGCTACTCAAATTGAGGTCAACTGACCAACATTATTTTTATAACCCTGAGCTCTTCTCTAAAAATTCACAATCTCTGACTATACTCCAGATCAGCTGAAGAGAACCTCAGGTGATTATCTTAGAGGTCATGGTAAACCTTCCAGGATTTAAAACAAGGAAGTGACATTATTGAACTGCATTTCAGAAAAGAAAGTAATTCTATGCCCATTAATTTCCTCCAGGCATTGACCAGAGGCTGTGAATTTAGTGTGGATTACATGAATATTCCTATTCAGTATTCATTCAACAAACATTTATTGTATGCCTGCTTTGGTTCGCCTGCTCCAAAGCTAGATTTAGAAACAATCATGCACCGGTGACTGTATTTTTAATTTAGTCATCTTTTCCTGATCAGCACAGATAATCGTTGAGAATTTCCTACAATGCTATACTCAAAACTGTTGGATCAAATCTTTAAAAGTATTGTTGATGCAGTTTTTTAATTAATTAATTAATTTATTTTTGGTATAGAAATAGAGTTTATTTAGGGCATGGGGAGGAGAGTTAAGAGGGTAGTAGAGGCAGAGAAAGGCAGAGAGAGGAAGAGAGTAGAGAAATAGAAAGGTGGAGGCCGGCCATGACCACATGGAGAGATGTGGGAAGGGAATGGAGAGAGGTAAGAGAAATAAGAGAGAGGCAAGAGAAGGAGATAAGAGCTGTTGATGCAGTTTTATAGCTATTTTATTGTGATGATTTTGCTCTATGGCAATTTGACCCAAGTGATAGCTGTAGTAAACAATGCTAATCTTTACTTTTTAAAAAATGAATACAGTGAGATGTACAGCTTGAAATCTGAATATTATATTATAAATATTACACATAAACCTGTCACTCTGTTTTGCTAACTTGCAGAAGATTGCTCATTGTAACTGAAAAGAAAAACAATAAATTTGAGGATTCTAAATACGCAGAATCTCTCTCTCTCTCTCTCTCTCTCTCTTTCTCTCTCTCTCTCTCATAATGGCGATTGCCTTATCTGAACCTGCACAGCTGTGCTGTGGTGAGCAATTTAAAACTAGCTAGCATATTTCATAAATATTTTCTTCTTGTTTCCTATATAAAAAGATAGTAAAGAGACGTGAACTACAGGATCTCAAACAGAAGTTAGCCATTCTTGGTTTGTCTGCTTAGCTGCAATCTTCTAGGTCATAATTATTGTAAAGTAAACTAATTACTGTGTCTAAACATAAAAACAACAGGTTTATGACTTACTTCTTTTGTGGTTGTGAAAGCCTCATGCTTCCTACTCATGACTATAGTTCAGGAGTCTGTCTCCCAAACTTTAATGGAACCTCTAAATATTATTTCATGCATTCTCCTAGCCTCAAGTGCTTTCAAGAAGCCTGTGATGGAAGTTACTTTGAGTGAAATGAGTTAGGAGACAGACAAGCTTTACATGAGAGATTGACGAAGACACTATGATCAGACTCTTTCCTTGTAACTCTTTCTAGCTTCGACCTTGTGTTGAGTTTCCCCATTAGTCAATTTAGATGATAAAGTGCTAGTAGTTCGAAAACTGTGACTTTGGATGCAACTAGACTTTATAACTTTGCTCGTGCTGTGACAAAATATATGACAAGAAGCAGTTTAAAAAATAGTTCATCCTGGACTAAAGCTTGAGGTGTTATATTCCCTCATGGTGGAGAGGCATATCATCAGGAGTTAAAGGCCAGCTGGTCACATTACATCCACTACCAGGAAGTGTACCTGGAATATGAAACTTCCAAGTCCTCTCCTGGTAGTCCACTTTCTAGAGCCGGGCCCTATCTCCTAAATATTCGACAACCATTCCAAACCATTTCTCTCTATTCTTAGGACCAAGCACTCATACATATGAAAGGATGGACATTTGACATGCTAGTGATAATGCAGATCAATATTAAAATGCAGCCTTCTGAGCTGAAGGGTTTGCAACCCGATAGGAAAAACAACACTATCAACCAACCAGACCCCCCAGAACTCCCAGGGACTAAACCACCAACCAAGGAGTACACATGGAGGGACCCATGGCTCCAGTCACATATGTAGCAGAGGGTGGCCTTGTCAGGCGTCAATGGGAGGAGAGGCCCTCGGTCCTTTGAAGGCTCGATGGATGCCCCAGTGTAGAGGAATTTGAGGGCTGGGAGGTGGGAGTGGGTTGGTGGGTGGGTGGAGGAACACCCTCATAGGAGCAGGGAGAGGGGGGATGGGATAGGGAGTTTCGGGGAAGGATAACTGGGAAAGGGAATAACATTTGAAATGTAAATGCAGCCTTCCATAAACAACAACTGCAGACCTTTTAGAGGATTTATTTATGAAAATGAAATTTTGCAGTTATTTGGAAGATTATGTATAATAAAATGCATATAGCTTTTGGCAATTACTACCATCTCAATAAGTATCAGACTCTTTCTCCAGTCACATATTTGTTATTAAAATCTCTGAGACATAAAAGTTTAACTATGTCACAACAGTTACTTCTGAACAGATGAGCTAACTGAATTGGAAGTACAATTATAAAGAGTATTTTAGAATGAAGAAGGTATGGATTACATTATTTAAAGCAAATGATACTTCCAGGAAAGCCTTAAAACACTGACATCCAAGAAGAGAGTAACGTTAGTTCTCAGAACCATTGAGCATTTGAGTTAAAGATGTTATCAAACTACCCACTTGGTGTATACATATATTGAGAACAAGTGGAGTGAAATAAATTGCATAATGTCTCCATAAGAGAACAACAAAATGAGGGTTGAAGCCTAGAGAATTTGAATCCTCAAAAGGGAAGAAAAGTTTGCACATACACACACACACATACACACACACACACACACACACACACACACACACACAGAGAGAGAGAGAGAGAGAGAGAGAGAGAGACAGAGACAGAGAGAGACAGAGACAGAGACACAGAGACAGAGACACAGACACAGAGACAGACACAGAGAAGGAAGGTAATGAAGGGCAGCTATGTTCCAGAGTAAGGTCTTTGGTTCCCATTGCACGTGTACTCTCCTCAACAAAATATAGTGTCCAGAATATATTTTTTGCCTCTCCTGTGAAATGCTAGAGAACCTCACTAAGCAACAAAGAATTATATCCCAGAACACAGGAAAAGTGGTGCATCTTTATGTTCAGCATATATCAAGGACAACTAAACATTTTTAGAGATAAACCTTCCTCATAGTAAAGACATGTCACAAAACCCTGTGAATGGCTCACTTTGTACTATCATGCCAAATGAACTGAAAATTACAAAAAAATTGAAACAAAAAGACACTACTATCCTGAAGACCGTGTGTGAGCAGTCATGCACTCTAATGGTGCATAACTTAAATGTCTTCATAAAGATTAATCTCCAATGTTGACCTTTAGTTCAAAAATACTACATGAATTCCAAACCCATATCTAATTTCTATCTTTATGACATTGGTAGGATCTCTGAAAATCTTTTTTTGTTGTTGTTGTTTTTTTGTTTTTTCGAGACAGGGTTTCTCTGTGTAGCGCTGGCTGTCCTGGAACTCACTCTGTAGACCAGGCTGGCTTCGAACTCAGAAATCCGCCTGCTTCTGCCTCCCAAGTGCTGGGATTAAAGGCGTGCGCCACCACTGCCCGGCTTCATAACTACTTCCTAATTGTGTACTCATCTGTAGTGTTCCCCTCTGCAACTGGGATGCTCTCTAGGAGCCCAGATAAATGTATTTATTTTTCCCTCATACAATGAGTCCAGATTTTCAAATCCCTTGAAGAATCAAATTATAGAAAGAGTGGATTACTGATATTAGGAATTAGTAATTCCTCAATATTTACTTAATAATTTGAATGTATGAATGATTTTTAATCTTTCTAGGTTGCCATATGTAAGACATTCATTTCTTGTAATGTTTTGGCTATCCTCTGGATCTTCTTAGCATTTTTATTTGAAATACTAAGTTATCTGTTTATTTCATGTTTTCATATTAGAGTATCTTTATTTTTAATTTGGCTCTGAAGGTTGAATGAATTGCCTCATGACTGTGAGGCAAGTGCTTTACCAATGAACTAAATCCCTAGCCCCTAAGTCATCTTCTTAAATAAAAATCCTCATCTTTAATTTTAAAAATATATATTTCATGTTAAGTCTATAAATACTTTATTTTCATGTATGTGGATGCACCACATGTGTGTCTGGTACATGTAGAATAAGAAAAGGACATTGAATCGCCTGAAGGTGAAACTATGGATGGCTGTGCAACACTACATAGGTGCCAGGAACTGAACCCAAGGCCTCTGAACTGCTGAGCCGTCATTCTAGTCATACTATATCTGCTATTGGTGTGCATTTGACACTACCTGGAAAAGAGTACACACTCAGCAAATACTTGATAAATGAGTAAATGAGTGACCAAGTAGAACAAGAAAAAAGCAGCACAGAGAATAATCACATAAATGGGTTTAATGGGAATACCAGATGTGGCTTAAATTAATTAAATTACTTGTTATTACTTAAAAGTACCTTGAAAAATGAAATTCTATCCCAAATGTCTCATGATTCCATGATAAATGAAATACATTATTAGCAATTAATTTCATTTTTCAATGCACATGTGTGTTATCATGTGGTATTCCGACATAGATAAAAGGATACACCCAAATACAAACACACAACTTCCATGGGAAGAATCAATACTGGCAGTCCCCAGATTACGAATGAATTATTTTTTGAACATTTAAAAGGCATTTGTTTAGCTGGGCAGTGATGGCGCACACCTTTAATCCCAGCACTCGGGAGGCAGAGACAGGTGGATTTCTGAGTTTGAGGCCAGCCTGGTCTACAGAGTGAATTCCAGGACAGCCAGGGCTATACAAAGAAACCCTGTCTCGAAAAACCAAAAAAAAAAAAAAAAAAAAAAAAAAAAAAAAAAAGAGGCATCTGTTTAATTATCTGCTAGATTCCGCTCAACCTTTCCAGTTGGGTTTCCTTTGCCCCTACCTGTGCAATCAGGCATACTCAATTCCTCAAATCAAGTCTGCCCTTGAACAGAGGAATTCAGTGTGACTACATTTCATAGATTGGTCTGCAAATAATGTTTCATTTATATATAAGCTGAAATACCATATAAATAACTGTGATATGATTCTGCATGCTTTGAGTAAGAGGTCAAGTGCTTAGATTTGAAGAAACTTTTATAGTGTATTTAAATCCTATGCATGGATGGCAAAGTTGCCTTTGAAATCAGGTTCATTTTAAAGTTAAACTCTAGATCTGACACTTGATGCCTGTCTGATTTTGGTCATGTATCCTAATGACTCAAAGCTGTATTTTCTTCAGTTGTTTCTTGGAAACAGCAGCTGAGACATATTTCTAGGATTGCTTTGAGAATTAAAAGAAACAAGCATTCAGCACAGAACTAGACTTCCATAGTATTACATGTTACTGACTCTTTTATTAAAAGTTACTTTGAGTTACAATTGTTTTCTACTTTATGGTAATCTAAGAATCAAGCTCCGTCTCTGGTACATTGGTAGTGCCCAATTATGTGTCCAGTGAGTGAATATGCAGTGTATGTATTGATTTACAAAATGGAGAACAGTAAATTTTAGGGTAAAGTAACACTGTTTTTAATATTTGAGATATAAAATTTTAAACGTTTAGTTTTTTTCTTCTGTTCATTTCTAATCACAGGATTGATAAACTCTCCTGTCTCTACTCATGGGAAGAACATTGGGGAATGTTTACCATTTACCTTGAATTGTTTCCCTTTGTTTGGAATTTTGTGATTCAGTATTTTGTAGAACATATTTCTTCAAATGGAAATATTTAGAGATAGAAGACAACCATTTACATCATAGTTACTAAGATTTTACCAATAGGTTGAATTATTATACTGAAAATAGTTTCAGACAATGTATACTGATCACAATTTCCCCTCTTCCAAGCCATTGCAGATCCTTCCCAATTCCTAGGCCACCTAGCTCCAGGCATCTCTTTTTTTTCAAATAAATAGGCAAACAAACAAAATCAGAAAAAAGCCTAATATTTAAAAAAAGAAATAAAACTGAATCTAATAGAAGAGAAAGTGGAGAAAAGTCTCAAACACATGGGCACAAGAAAATTTCCTGAATAGAACATCAATGGCTTATGCTCTAAGATCAAGAATCGACCAATGGGACCTCATAAAATTGCAAAGCTTCTGTAAGGCAAAGGACACTGTCAATAGTACAAAACAGCCCACAACAGATTGGAAAAAGATCTTTACCAATCCTACATCCGATAGAGGGCTAATATCCAATATATACAAAGAACTCAAGAAGTTAGACTCTAGAGAATCAAATAAACCTATTTTTAAAAATGGGGAAAAGAGCTAAGAAAAGAATTCTCAATTGAGGAATATCCAATGGTGGAGGAACATCTGAAGAAATGTCCAACATCCTTACCCATCAGGGAAAGGCAAATCAAAACAACCCTGAGATTACACCTCATACCAGTCAGAATGGGGAAGACCAAAGACTCAGGTGACAACAGATGTTGACAAGAATGTGGAGAAGAGGAACACTCCTCCATTGTTGGTAGGATTGTAAGCTGGTACAACAACTCTGGAAATCAGTCTGGTGGTTCCTCAGAAAATTTGACATAGTACTACCTGAGGACCCAGCTATATTGCTCCTGGGCACATACGCAGAAGATGCTCCAACATGTAATGAGGACACATGCTCCACTATGTTCATAGTAGCCATATTTATAATATCCAGAAGCTGGAAACAACCCAGATGTCCCTCAGCAGAGGAATAGATACAGAAAATGTGGTACATTTACACAATGGAATTCTATTCAGCTATTAAAATCAATGACTTCATGAAATTCATAGGCAAATGGATGGATCTAGAAAATATCATTATGAGTGAGGTAACTCAGCCCCAAAAGAACACACATGGTATATACTCACTGATAAATGGGTATTAGACAAAGAATGTGGAATACCCACGATATAACTCACAGACCGCATGAAGCTCAAGAGGAAGGAAGACCAAAGTGTGGATGATTCAGTCCTACTTAGAAGGGGGAACAAAAATAATCAAGGCAAGTAGAGGGTTGAAGGAACTTGGGAGGAAGAGAAGAGGGGTAGGAGAAAAAGAGGGGAAGAATCAGGTATGGGAGGAGATAGAGGAGATGTACAGAGGGTCAGGAAATCGAACAGAGTTGTGTAGCAATGGGGGATGGGGAACTGGGATTAGCAAGCAGAAAGTCCCAGATGCCAGGAAAGCAAGAGCCTCCCAGGACCCCATGGGGATGACATTAGCTGAAATACCCCACAAAGGGGAAAGAGAAGCTCGAGAGACCATATCCAGAGGTTAGGCATGGTCCCAAGGTTGAGGGATAGGGCCACCCACCCATATGCAAAATTTTAACCCAGAATTGCTCCTGTCTAAAGGAAATACAGGGACAAAGAGTGGAGCAGAGACTGAAGGAAAGACCATCCAGAGACTGCCCTACTTGGTGATACATTCCATATACAGACACCAAACCCAGGCACTATTGCTGATGCCAAGAAGTGCTTGCTGACAGGGGACTGATACAGCTGTCTCCTGAGAGGCTCTGCCAGATCCTGACCAATAGAGATGCAGAGACTCACAGCCAACCATCAGACTGAGCACAGGGATGCCAATGGAGGAGTTAGGGGAAGGACTGAAGGAGCTGAAGGGGCCTTATCTGGCGTCAATGGGAAGAAAGGCCATTGATCCTGTGAAGGCTCAATGCCCCAGTGGAGAGGAATGCTAGGGAGGGGAGGCGGGAGTGGGTAGGTAGGTGGGGGAGCACCCTCACAGAAGCAGGGGGAGGGGGATGGGATAGGGGTTTCAGAGGAGAAACCAGGAAAGGGGATAACATTTAAAATGCAAATAAATAAAGATAAAAAGAATGTACTTATCAGAAAACACACACACACACACACACACACACACACACACACAAACCTATTCATACAGAAAATTAGAAACCAAATTATACAAACAAAAGACAAGCAGGATAAGAAGTTGGAAATTTATCTCTCCTCTGAATATATTTTGGCCAAGTAAACTGCCTAATTTGTAGCTTGGTTTAAATTTTACTATAGAAGTCTCTGAAATCTATGGAGATGACTTATATAAAAGCAGAGATCTGGGCATGGCCTGGCACAGATGACATCTCAGTAATGTTGTAGTTCAGGCTGGTGGATCAAATGCAAGGTGTCAAGCCTGGGATATACAAGACTCAGAGAGATATACGTCTCTGCCTCAAAAACTTTTCAAAACACCAAAAAGGAAATGAGAGAGACAGAAATGAAAAGAGAAGGGGCCAAGCGCTTGAGTTATATAACAAACTGCTGTTTAATATTTCACCTCAACTTTCCATGCTGGCTCCAAGTAGATATCTTAATTGCCTTTGATGGCTAGTGAAAATAATTGGTCCCTCTCCCTCTTTATTGCCTCCTTGACCTATTAAGTTTTTACTTGATGTTTTTTCATGCATGAATGTGCCAGGAACATTTACCCAGGTCTAGTAAATAATATTCAAAAATAATTAGCCTCACATAAGCTCTGTAATATATGCTTCAATCCTTGCCAATTTTCCTAAGGACATTCTTCCTCTATCTGTTATCCTACTTCCTTCTCTCTTTTCTATTCTACTGTAAGCTGATAGACTGATCATTCTTCAATCCTTGGATGAACTTATTCTTTCTTATCTACCATTTATGACTTTCTCACGTTCATGTCTAGATAACGAACTAGACTTCTATCTTATCAGATTATGATTAATAAATGTATAACTAATGATTGTACTCAGAATCACAGGATATTTCTTTATTGAAGTAGTGAAGTTCATGAGTTGGCTAAGTCTCTGAAGGTGACATAGATTTGTCAAAACTAGAGACTCATTACAGTTAATGATTTTTGTGCTCTGTTTAGGAAATTACTGCTGGACAAGTGCAGTTAAATGATCTATGTAGGCTTATATTAAACATAATGTTTATCACCAACATAATTCATCTTATAGATTTGTCCCTTGAGATCTGAGAACCCAAGCTTTCTTATTGTCTTCCAATATTTTCTTATCAAATACAAAGAAAGGTCACTTGATTCTTTACACTTTAAGAATGTATGACTCGTGGGGTGTGTATTGTCAGTTAAATTTTTGTGACTACTTCATTTGGCTACTTATTAAATTTCTGAGATTCTCAGATATTTTATGTATCATCTTTTATTTATAACAAAGTGATCCCTGGAATGGGATGAAGAAAATAGGAGTTCTTTTCTGTTTAACCATTTAAGTGCGGTTATTTTCTCTGAACTAGTCCTCATTCTGTAAGATCTTACAACAGCAATTGGGAAATATTCAGGTCATGATTCATACAGGTTCAAATATTTAACTGTAGTATTATGAAATGTAATCAATTTGGCTAGGCACACTCTGTTTAAATCACTCACATACAATAGCTCTATAATGATTTGTAACTGTTTCTTCCTCTCTCAGTAGTCATTGCTCTCCTGTAGCTCTTCCTCCAGGGGAGTGACCATATGGAATTATCCATCTGTGCAATGGTGTGCAAACTGGTGTTATCATTGTGTTGCTCTTGTTCAGGAAAACAAACTGTTGAGAGTTCATTTGTGAAATGTTCCCAGTGGTATTCATGGGACTCAATCTCTCAAAGAGTATCTTGAGTCTCTGTCTCTTTCTATTTTTATGCCCTGTCTTCTATGATTTTTCTCTCAGCACTAGATTTGGGGGCTACAGTACAGTTATATCAGAGTTGGGCACACCATGCATATATGTGGTAAAAGAACTTTCTAGGATAAACATACAATTGTGCATATATATGTAAAAACTAAAATTAAAAATAGATCATGCATTGGGGATGGGGAAGGAAAAGTTTCAAGAGGTAGAGATGGAAATGAAATAGAATCAGTATTCCTGTACCAAATTCATAAATAAAAACTATTAAAAAAGAATGGGGAGTATAAATTCATAGCAGGAAGTCTAC
This sequence comes from Uromys caudimaculatus, assembly GCA_028551405.1. NCBI lineage: Eukaryota > Metazoa > Chordata > Mammalia > Rodentia > Muridae > Uromys > Uromys caudimaculatus. The sequence goes on along the minus strand of CM052722.1, from coordinate 34,836,349 downwards.
ATGCATAAGGTGATGTTGAAGATCCAAGAAAATATTGACAATATGATATGATGGTATTGTTGCAGGTTTTATTAATAATAAGAATAAAAATGTTAACAGCAGTAAGAAATGTAGCCATCTTATGGTAGCATCTAATTCACATCCCCGTGCTATATGCCCCTTCTCTTGAATTGCTGTGGAGGATAAACTTCCATACTTTACTTATCTTTCCTAATTTCTACATGGAGAAAAGATAGTTTCCATGATCCCCTCTAACTGAAGTTAGAGTGCTACAATTCCTGGTCTCTCCATTGTTTTATTATGTATAGATCCACTTTTTCCACTGAAATTTATATATTTGTACCTACCATTAAGAAAATGAAAAAAGCAAAAACAAAAACCATCTTCTGAATGCTTAAAGAAAAATATCAAGGAAAAATCATCAAGCAAATTAATTTCACTATATGTGATGATAATTTTTACAAGTTTAGCTGGTTAGAAATTACCTTCTATTTTCTACATTTGAGATATTATGATATGCAATATGTAGTAATATCTGTGCTATACTACTGTCATATATGTTACTTTTAATAAAATTACTTTGTTCTTTAAAAAATTAAATAAAAACAAGCCAGGCATAGTGGTATATGTCTTTAATCCCTGCACTCATGAGAGACTCAAGTGATCTCCGAGTTCAAGGCCAGCCTGGTTTACAGAGCTCGGGATGTCAAAGCTATATGGAGAAACTCTAACTTGAATAACAAAACAAAAACCAAAAGCAAAAAAGAAATGAAGAGAAAAATAGAGGAGGAGAAAGATGAGGAAGAGCAATCATAGGAATCTGAGAACACCATGCTTACTAAAACATTGTTAAAAATTTGTACATCTCTCAGCTCTTATTCTGATGACTTCCTCTATAGAATCTTACTCATTATTTATGTCTGTGCCAAGTTACAATTCTCCAAATCTTGTTCTAGTTTGATTCATATTAGAAATAGCCAATAATATACTAATTAGCAGGCTGGATGAAGAGAGCAATCAGTGTTTCTCTATACCTTGTGTGGTACTTTCATTAAGAGTTGGAGTCTCTGTGGCTCAAGCATCTACTTTAAGGAATGTTCCCTTAGCACTCAGTCCCAAGTAGCAGCACCAATCATGTATCTATCTGTGGTGTAGTTTGTCTAGTTTAATATTCCTCCTGCATCCCTTTCTCCTTTATTCCTAAGACTCTAGAGTTGATGCTGGATTCTTCCCATGGCTATTTACTTCTGATCTGCTTTACTCTTCTTTGTCTGTCATAATAATGACCTCAAAAGTCTCATAACTAATTCCTCATATTAATTTCTTTCTATCAGAACAAAATCATTCTTTGCTTCAAGAGGTTTTCTTGTTGACTGGTTAGCACTGTCTGTCTCTACCCAGAAAATGCAAGTAATATGGGTCTTCAGATATTGACAGTTGTTCAGTGTGAAGAATTATCTCTGGAAGAGAACCACTGTATAAAATGTATATAGCACTGCATTTTCCTGACAGAATACTTTTCTTTTGAACTATATTTACCCCATTATATTTGAAAATCCAGTGTGAATACAGTCAAATAATATCATTCTTTGTATAATAGTAGTGATATTTGGAACAAGAAAAGATTTGATAGGTAGATTAACAAAAGTAGATTTTACAAGTGAACTGAGTGCAGTTAGGAACAAGAATGGGAAAGATCAAGAGGGGAGAAGAGATGGAGGGGTAGAGTTCAGGCAAAGACAGCTAAAATTGGGGGGTACTTGAAGAGTGGCATGGAAACCTAGTGCAGTGCATATTTCTTGGAATGTATGAGAATCACCCTAGTGAGGACTTTCAGTAATATAGGATACAGATTCTGATCTAGAAATCTCTTGTAGCCATGAAGTGCTTCCAGTAGTGGGACTGAGTTGCATTCCTTTGTCCTGTTGCCTGAGGGGTTCCAATGGAAATCCTTAAACATATCAGGCTGATTTTAGGAAAGGTTGCTCGGCAAAATTGACATTAGGCCCCATTCATGAGGACAACATCCACATAGATAACTGAACATAGAGGTTGAGCTGGTCCCTGCATGGAGCTATCACCCTATGTTCTAGTCTCTTTGCCATGTGAAGATACTCTGCAGGCTATGGAAAGAGAAACCTGGACACCAAACCAGCCACAAATCCCTCAAGCTACAATCTGTCCTTCCTGCAAGATGTGCCTTTCCTAAAGTCAGCCTGATATGTTTAAGGATTTTCATTGGAACCCCTCAGGCAATGGTGGCACAGAACTTGTGGGAATGGCTAAACATTATTTGGTTTAACTTGAGACCCATAGCATAAGAAAGAGTCCATGCTCTACACTGCATGTATGGCCAGGAATTGTAGACTGGATAACCCAGAGACCGAGGGTGGGACAGGAAAAATTCAACAAAAGGATTCCCAATGACATTCTGCTACAGTTATAGATCAGCACCTTTCACAGTCCAGTAATCATCAAAGATCATCTGGCAATAGATGAGTACAGGTGAAGAGACACACAGCCAGAAATTCAGAGAGAGAGGCTAAATTGTAGGATTCCATTGGGTTCATCTATTTGGAGCTCAGGAAACATCTCAGAAGAGGTGGAAGAAATATTCAAAGAACCAAAGGGGATACAGGACAACCAGAGAACAAGGTCCAACAAATCAACTAAGCAGCGCTCTATCAGCTCAGAGAGACTATAGCAGCAAGTATAGGGCCTGCACGGTTCTGCATCAGGTCCTTTGTGTATATGTTGTGGCTGTTAGCGTGATGTTTTTGTGGGACTCCTAACAGTGGGAATGAGTGTTTCTCTGACCCATTTGTCCACTCTTGGGACTCTTTGTCTGTCATCAGGTTGCCTTGTTAGTCTTAATATGAGAGTTTATGACTTGCCTTGTTTTTTGCTATGTTTTGTTATCTCTTAATGTCTTATTCTTTTCTGAGCAGAAATAGAGGCAGAATACTTCTGGGAGACAGAGGAGGTGGGGGAAGCTCTGAGGAATGGAGGAAAAGGAAAAATAGAAAGTTAAAATAAAAATTAAAAAACAAATTATATGAAAAATGATGTATAATATTTGATTCTGTTTATAGGAATTTTTAAATACACAGTATTGCGTAGCTAATTTGCAGTACATCTTTCAATATTTTGTATGTATTTATATATACATATGTAAGTATCAGTAAAGTTAGGCATATCATAATTTAACTGATACAAGGAAACACAAAAACATGCAAAGGTATAGGAAGAAAAAATACACAACATTGCTGGTTTTATTCCTCATCAAGCTATGGACAAAATATATTTTCTCAAGTGTGGTGGCTTGAATATGCTTGGCCCAAGGAGTGGCACTACTAGGAGGTGTGATCTTGGAGGAAGTGTGTCACTGTTGAGGTGGGCTTTAAGGCTCCTATCTTAGGCTCTTCCTCCTAGCTGCCTGCAGATGACAGTCTTCTCCTGGCTGCCTTCAGATAAAGATGTAGAACTCTCAGCTCCTTCTCCAGTACCATGTCTGCCTGGACATTGCCATGCCTCTGCCATGATGAAAATGGACAGAACTTCTGAACCTATAAGCCAACTCTGATTAAATGTTGTCTGTTATAGGAGTTGCCTTGGTCATGGTGTCTCTTCTCAGCAATGGAAACCCTAAGACACCTAGCATTAATATTTGCTTTGAAAAAAGTTAAAGGTATAGTCTGCACTTGATGCTCGTTAACTACAATTTTAATCTTTTAATTCTTCTGCTGCTAATTTTTAATTAACTGTGTTCTTAGTGATGAAAATCTGAAATGATTAATTTACATAATTTTTTACAAATTTTTACTAATATAACAATAAATTTTAATAAAATCACATTAAAATTCAGTGTCATTTTTTAGTGATAGGAAAGCAAGATCTAATGAAAGAGAAAATAAATTTGTAATGATATCATATCTAATAGGTCTTATAATGATGATTTTCACACATAAGCAATTTAAGTTATTTTGCATTAACATATATATATATATATATATATATATATATATATATATATATATATACTTAAGATGACTATCATGTTTAATGTGATAGTTCATAGTAATTTTTGCCCAGACATAATATACAACAATCATTTTCATCCATCCTAAGACTGTGAATCTTTAATTCGGTTCCTCATGTTATGGTGACTAACCCAACCATAAAATTATTTTTCTTGCTACTTAATAACTGTAATTTTGCTACTGTTAGGAGTTAATGTAAAATATGATGTGCTGGATATATGATATGCAAGATATCTGATATGTAATCCTCAAGTGGTTTGTGACCCACAGTTCATGCTGATTTACTGTAACTTAAGACAAAAGCCTCTAGGTATGTCTCTGAGAGATTATTGAGGTTAGATTTGTTGGAGTTTAACTATCCACATTAACTGTAGGTAGGCACCATTCCATGGGCCAGGGTCCTGAACTGAAGAAAAAGGAGAAATTTAGCTGAGGTCTAGAATTAATTGTTGTACTGCTGCAATGTGATCAGTGGTCTCAGCTAGGCACAAGCCTTATAATCCCAGCATGTAAGAGGCAGCAGCAGGTGGCGATCTTTGAGTTGTTAGAGGCAGCCTGGTCTGCAGAGCTAGTTCAAGGACAGCCAAAGGCTATACAGGCTACACACAGAAACCCTGTATCAAAACAACGACAGCAGTAGCAACAACAATAATAATAATGATAATGGTGGACTCAAGTTTGTGCTCCCATGATGCCCCCCTCCATGAGAGAACATTTTCTCATACTCTGAGCCACAATAAACCTTTCCTTCCTTATGTTGACCTTGGTAGACATTTTGTCTCAGCACAAAGTTAACTAACACATTTAATACTTCATTTTTATCATTCATGTGTCTGGTAAACCTTTGCTACATTATAAGTATAATGTTCATGTAATCGAGGTGTAATGCACATTTATCAAAGGATAACATTTATCTCAAAAGTATTTCTCAACTAAATAGAAAGCACCTAATTAAAAAATATTAAGTTCTCTTTAATGCAAACAAATATTATTTCCTCGGATAGAAAAGAATATAATAAATTCAATAATTTAGAAACTTATATAAAGAAGTACATATGCTATTAGTAATATAAAGAATGAAAATGAAAGTATAAAAGATTACCAGTAGTTTCAGTCTTAACATGGGAAATTGCCAAATATGTGTCTGATTGTTAATCTTAGGATATGTATGATTTAAGAAATGGTACAAAGCTAAACAAAAGGAGTATATTTGGATGGGTGCTCCATAGACTTTGTTCATTCTAAACTTAATATGTTTTAACCATGAGGCATTTTTAAATAATCAAATACCACTTTTCATAAAGATGAGAAAACAGAAAACGAAAATAGATCATGGGTTACATGGAAGTTCTCATTTAAATTTTATAAGGCATTTGCTTTTAAAAATTTATCATTCATGTCATTTATAAATGAAATTTATATAGAGAAATATAATTGATATTACATTTTGTTGACCATACTGGTTTCCAAAAAATGGCACAAAATCTTACTTTGGCACACTCGTTTCACTAGCTACTGAAACTTGGTTATTTTTTAAACCTAAGCTAACCACTAGCCCTATTAAAGATTTCTTAAGCCTCACATCCAGAATTGGATGTGTCACATATATACCTGTTGGGAATTGGTTCTAATGCTTTGTCTTGATTTGGCCCCCAAATCAGATATCTGCATGTTCAAACGTGGCTGGAGAGAGAGAGCAAGAGAGAGAGTGCGAGAGAGTGAGAGAGCGAGAGAGAGAAAGACTGAGACTTCTAGGTTCCAGTGAGAATAAACACAAGGAGGAGAAAGAAAGGATCTTGACCAGAAGAAAGGAGTAGGAAGGACAATTATGGAAGTTTACAATTAATCACACTTCTGTTTCGTCTATTTTAGTGAGACAACAAAGGAGACAGAAGGGAAAGGAATGAGCAAAAAGAAATACATCTTACATCTATTTAGTGTTATAGTTTCTCTTTATATAGTTTCCAAACAGTGGAATCCTCACAGAATATTTCATAGTTCTAAATCAGAGATCTACAAACTATAGCCCACAGGCTTATAGAACCCCATGTATTTTTAATCAAATTCTCTTTATTTACAGCCACACATATCCTGTTATGTGCTTCCTATTACTGCTTCTTTACTCTAAAGGAAGAGCTGAGTATCTATAATGCTGTACACCAGTTTCTAAAGTATGTACTACCTGTGTGGGGGGTAGATGCTCACTCAATAAAAGTATTGCCAGCAAGCAGGACCTAAGTTTGATCCACAGACTCCAATTAAAAATGCTGGGTGTAAGTCAAACAACACAATGCTGGATATAATGCCACATGCTTGTAATCATAGTGTGAGGATTAAAAAGATAGTTAGAATCGCCTAATTGTTGAGTTCTAGGCTCGTAAGTCACCTCATTTCAAAGGAGAGCATGTCACTTTCAAATAGGATATTAGAAGACATTCTCTGTGTTCTATACATACTCACATAAAAATTAAAATATTTAATATCTGGCTCTTTTTACAATGTTGGAAGTAACTGTGTTTGTTGATGGTACGATAAATAAGTGAAAAAATAAATTTGCTTACATAAAAAATAAAGTAAATTTTTTTACATTTTTCCTGGAAAGGGTTTAATTTACAATTTCAGGGAACAACCGAAGTAGAAGTGTGCTTTGTAGTATAAATAACATGAGGTCTGAATGTGTTTCCAGGAAATGTACAAGCTTTGAAAATTAGAAACTTGGTACTTATATGGGAAAATGCATGGACAATTTCCCTTTACAATTTGAATCAAATTATTTTCTACTCAGGAGTCCCTCATTATGAGCTAACAAAGTTTACATAAAAATATACCATTAGTATATTTAGCATGATATTCACTGGAGACACATTTGGTCCTGAGAAAAGTCATGATGGAAACAGGTAAGGAAGTGAAATAACCAAATAAACTCATATATACTAATATGAATATATGCTTAATCCTATCACATCAAATAAGTGTGCTTTCATGGATCTTGTGTGATTTCCTAGCTTTTAAATATTCCCTTAAATGTTAATCTTGGATGCTGGTGAATGTAAAGTGTCTTTGAACACAAGCACAACTTTAATATTAATCCATAAAATTCATTGGCTGATTCCACCTCATACTCCTGTTGGATGATTATATTATGTAAAGACATTTCTAAGTAAATCTTTCTCACACTTTACTAGTTCCATAGAGTTCAACACTAATTAAGATATTTCAAGTACTGTTTCAAAAATGAGATTAACAGTGAATCACAGCAAGGTGTCGGATAATGTGTCTCTTTGACATAGTCTAAGAACTCATTTTTTCCCTCACAACATTAAAGACACATTGTTTCTCAGGGTCTTTTTCCAAATATAAAGCTGGTTCAAACTTAGGGTTTCTGTCTCACATGTTCCTATAAGTGGGATGATTTGCACTTATATTATTAACTGGTTTTCTCCCATTTCTCAGAAAAAGGTCTTAAAATTGCCTATTCATGAGATATTAAAATGATTTTGAAGATTATTTGCCTTATACTTCTACCTAGTACATTCTATCTTCTAAATAGCCCTCCTGATCAAATCTAAAATTATGGAAATCGTGAACTTTATATAGAGTGTGTATGATATTGCTAAGAATATGATGGGTACTCAATACATGTACAGGTACATTTAGTTTGGAAATATAGACTTACTTAGTAGTTCATATGAGGTGTTAAGGATGGATATCAAGGAGAGAATGCATTTCCCCTGCCATCACAGTGTTCTTACCTGTTTATTTTGACAATAACAAAGAAATAAAACAATTGTACCACTCGAGAAAAGAACTATTTGATTTAAAAGCCAAGTATTACTATAACTTTTTATAAAAATGAATAGTAATACCAATGTAGCAGGGATGGCAGATCCAGAGAAAAATTATTGTGGGTGACTGCTGAGTATAAACATCAGGAAATGGACAGATTTCTGTCATAAAAAACTTAAAGAATTCAGGGAACGATCGGAGGCCTACACTTTTCTAAACAGAAAGGGAAGAAGTGTGGATTGGGGAAGAGTGACAAAAGGATTGGGACAAAAGGCGGGGGGGGAACTGTAGTCCTGATATATCATAAATCATTATATAATTTAAAACTAATTAGAGTATACATGAATTCCACAATGATCAAGTTTTTTTTCTGACATTCACATTTATGCTTCACTGCTTTTTCAAATATTCATTTATACATTTCACATATATCTCAAAACTAACTTATGAAAAGTGTTCAATGCCTTGGTTTACACTCCTTTTATACATTTAATTTTTCATTAGTTTATCCAACAAATAATTATTGGATATTTATTATTCTCTCAATTCAAAAGGGACAGTGTTCTCTGCCTTGACAAATGATTCAGAAAGTGAGAAACAATTGACTATCCTACATCCATTCCCCCTCCTACTGATCCTTATTAATTCACCATCTTCCATATGTATAGCTCTTTCTAATTCTTACATTATTATATTACTACTATTGTTTGGGTAAGACAATCATTATTTCATGCAAAAATTATAGTCACTCCATCTGCCTCTCCCTTCAGATATGCTTGTGTCGAAACCATTCTGCATATTGCTTTGGGAATGATTTGGATCCATCCTGAGAAAGTAATTCTAGACCTGTCCAACAGTCACTTAGAAGACATCTAAGGATATCCATCTTCCCTCGGAACCACATATACAATGCTGTGGTTTTTATTCTGATAAGGCACAAACCTCTTAAAAGAATCTTGTCTTCTACAAATGACAGCAATTGTAAACAACAACATCAGTCTCAATTGCTTTACTCATTTTTGAAAGTGAGCATTGTGCTGCAAATTACCTCCACAACTGTACTATTCCCGACAGGCCACGACACTATTTCCTATATGTCCATGACATGTAGATTTATTAAATGAAGGGCATGTGTTTCGTGTGTTAAGCAGAGTCATGACCAAGGAATATAGCTAACTAATAAGGTAGTTGTTGGACTGACTCCACTGGAGTCAGGGAGTCCCCTCGGATATGGGCAGGATAGCTGAATCAAATGGTATCTTTACATGCACATTATATAGCTACACATATAACTATACACTTTAAAACTTATGATATTCTCAAACTTTACTGAATGTTTACAGTCTTATCTATATTATTGTTATTAAACTTCAAGGAAAGAACCTGATGTAAGTAGATTCTGAAGGTTTTTTATCATACTTTACATAAACAATCATAGCTTTAGGAGTAATACTTAAATGTGTAAAATCAGATATATCATTCAAATTTATACATTATATGAACAGAATTTACAACATAATATACATCTAATTGTACATTTGGCATATTATTGTAAGTCAATGAATGAATATGAAAGGAGTAAATAAGTGAGGGAAATAAAGCAAGTGAGGGAAAATTAAATAATTATTTCACATTAATTGTGTTGTTAGATTATAATGTTTGACAAAACATAGCCATATCTATATTTAAAATAATAGGTAGCTTCAGTCTTAGATGTTTAATATAGACAAGCAAGAGTATTAACAGGTGTCTAAATCTATTCTTGTCTAAATATTTTTATCTTTTTGAATCTTCACAAGGATTGTGGATAAGACAGTCTTTTGGCAGAAGAGATAGACAATAGAGTCTTTGAACAATATGCCCAAAAGGCCAAGCCAGAGTTAAAATCTAAATTAGTTTAATTCCAAAGAGACTTTTTTTTAAACTAGTACCATCTCCAAGATCTTTATTTTTCATTTATCGCATGAAATTTGCCAAATTATCCAAGATGTTTTCAGTGGCATGGCCTTTCATTGAATATAAGTGTAGTTTAACCAGAACCCATTTGAATAAGATTATTTTAAGAAAATAAACTGAAAAAGTTTAATTTTCCTAGGTATAAATTGTGATTAAAGTTAAGCTTGCTTAAAGGAAAGCCTTTATTTTGATATATCCTTTAAAACAAATATGTGTATGAAAATCTTCAAAATTATAATTGCATTTTTCAAGCTATCATATTTGCTTAGTACTGTCCTCTGTTCAAACACTATAAATCCACACACATACACACATACCCAAGAGAGACAGAGAGAAAGAGAGAAGACACACACACACGCACAGATAATGAGAACTTGTCATATAAAACTTTCACTTGCTTCATTAGAGTTATATTAAGACATTGTACATGATTTGTGGTTATTGTAAAGAGTGTTAGTTCACTAATTTCTTTCTTGGCCAGTTTATCATCAGCACAAAGGAGGGATACTAATTTCTTTGAGTTAATTTTGTATCCAGCCACTTTGCTAAAGCTGTTTATCAGCTGTAGAAGTTCTCTGGTAGAAGCTTGGGGTTTTCTTATGTATACTATCATATCACCTGCAAAAAGTGATACTTTGACTTCTTCTTTTCCAATTTGTATATCCTTGATTTCTTTTAGTTATTTTGCTGCTCCGGATAGAACTTCAAATACTATATTGAATAGATAGGAAATGAGCAGTCTTGTCTTGTCCCTGATTTTAGTGGGATTACTTCAATTTCTCCCCATTTAATTTGATATTAGCTTTTGGTTAGGTATATATTGCTTTTATTATGCTTAGGTATGTGTCTTGAATTCCTGATATCTCCAAGACTTTTAACATTAAGGGGTTAGGATATTTTCAAAGACTTGTCCAGCATTTCATGAGATTATCATGTAATTTTTTTCTTTGAGTTAGTTTATGTAGTAGATTACCTTGATGGATTTTCTTATATTGAACTACCTCTCCATCCCTGGGATTAAGCCTAATTGATAATGGTGAAAGGTGTTTTTGATGTGTTCTTGGATTTGGTCTGTGAGAATTTTATTGAGTATTTTGTGTTCATAGGCAAAATAAGATTGAAGTTCTCCTTTTTGAGTCTTTGTGTGGTTTAGGTATCAGAGTAACTGTTGCCTCAGAGAATGAATTAGGTAGTTTTCTTTCTGTTTCTATTTAACCCAATTTAAAAATGTGGTAAAGAGCTAAACAGAGAAATTTAAACAGAGAAATCTCAAATGGCTGAGAAGCACTTAAAGAAATGTTAAACATCCTTAGTCATCAGGGAGGCATCCTCTCAGAAGCAAAGGGGAGGGGGAAAGGAGGAAGAACTCTATGAATGGGAACCATCACCGAGGTGGGCTGTAAGGAGCGGCTAGAGTATTCGCCATTACAAGATGGCGCTGACCTCCGCTGTCGCTCTAAGGAAACTTACGGATAGCGTGGGAAAACCCCCGAAGCGCATTATGGGTGTACATGACTAATCACCGCCCACTCCTGGGGCGCGCCAACCAATGGAGGACACGCTGCCTCGGGGCTATATAACAGCGCCATTCTGGGGCCCCGGGGTCTTCCTCTTTTCATCATACAATAAACGCATTGCTGCAGAAGGATCCGTGTGTCCGCGTGGGTTCTTGCTGGCGAGAGGTGCGCAGGACAGTGGGCAATATTTGGGATATAAATAAATAAAATTATTAATTAATAAAAAATAAATTATACATAATGAATAATAGAAGTTCCCCCTGGTAAAATATATACTAATGGTAAAAATAAAAAAGTTTGTTACTTGAATAAAATAATTGATATGTTTGGGCTTATCAAATAGAACAAACCATTTAAATTAAAGTGATGAAGCCACATGTGGTGATAAAAGTAGTTATCTCAATTAAGTTATCTCAGACTCTGAGGCTAATCTGAGGTTAGCCTAGACTATGACAATTTGTCTCAAGAAATACAAAGAAGAGAAAACTACATAGTCTCAAATACGGAAACAATAATAAAAAAGAATGTAAATCACAAAGGTATGCCCCAAAATGTATAGCACTGAAGAAATAGCAAATTGTTAGTAATGTTGTATCACACACTTAATTTTATATTTTATACAGAGGAATGAATCTTTCATCTTGATAGTCAGAAGTGCAGGAGGATTTTATCTTAGAGATATTAAAATGTGTAATGAGACTAAATTGGGCATGAAAATATGTTATGATAAATTAGCAGAAATTATTAATGGAAGTTTTACTTTTGAGGGGCAAAACTGCTCAATGTACAACTTGAAACTTTTTTTTGCAATTAGTGATATAGTCAGACCTTTGATTTAAGGGATTTCTTAAATATGTATGTCACTGACAATTCAGATTTCATGTTAAAACTATTTGAAACAACAAACATTTTTGCACCAAAATCTATTATGTTTAGCTATACAAATTGAGGTGAAAACCAGAGCAATTATTTAAATTAACAATAGATAAATTAAATGAAATGACCAGAAAAAAAAAAAAAGAAAAGAAAAGAAAAGTCATCCTTGGTACATTTTAAAATAAAATTTAGAATTTAGCTGGGTGAGTGATAGCACACATGTGTACTCCTATATTCCTAGTACTCAGGGTGAGGCTGAATGACTGCACTATTATTAGGTCAGCCTGAGCTACATAATGAGATGATGTACCAAAAAAAAAAAAATCCTTGACCTACCACATAATTTTTTTTTTACTTGTATTATCATGCCACACATATGAAAACAGGAGTGTATTTTTGACTCTCTTTGATAAATGTAGGCAAATGGTTTTTGTCTCCTTTTTCTAGATGTTTATATCCAAGTGCTGGGCTGCATGCTGGGAGCCTTCCTCAGGGGTCTCTGGCCCAGCCGAATGCGAGGGTTCCGGCACGGGAGGGAGCACGAGCGGGGATGGAGTCTCCTCCGTCTTGGTCCCTGTGGCTGCCGCCCCGATTGCTCTAAGATGCTGCACTTGCCACCCTGTGCTGTGTCAGTCCTAGGCTGAGCCCATGAGAGGCCTACTAGCCAGTGGAGTGTGGGAAGCTTCTGGAGGCTCTCGGGAGAACAGATCTCTTCTGGGGCTGAAAGTGTTACAGCTCTTATGATAGAAGCTCTCAGACGCTGGAGTAGTTCTCGCACCTATATTCCTTCTGGATGGTGGTGGTGGGCAGGCATTACACAGGTTAGGATGGTCTAATATACTGTTTGGGAGGGGTCAGGGATTTTGCAACCGCTACTTCCCATTGGTTTGGTCTGGAGGTTTCGCGGTACCTCATTTGCTTGTGGGAGGACTCAGAGTTGCTTTTACATGACAAATCTCACATGCCAGGCTTCTCTCTATACAGGGGTTGTAAAGCTGTAGCTGTTTTTACAGGAGTCTTCCAGGAGCATCGGCCAAAAACATATCCCAGTCCGTCGTGGATATTCCACTGGGTCTCCCAGAGTTTTCAGCCTATGCTCAACCAGGTGACTGATTGTCTGCCACAGACCACTGCCCCACACCTAAGTTCATTAATTCTTTTTCTTAACTCTTTTAGGAAATTTTACGACTATCTCATGTATGTGTGTCTCTGTGTGTGTGCGTGTGTGTGTGTGTGTGTGTGTGAGAGAGAGAGAGAGAGAGAGAGAGAGAGAGAGAGAGAATGATTTCACCTTATGCAATGTGAAGTATCTAATTTTAGCTTGTAGTCAGTTTTTATATGGTAAAGAACATCAATCATTGATGCAAAAAAGCATAATCAGCCAGGATACTATCTCTAATGCATTTAAATTTGTTTACTTAAATGCAAGAAATGCCATTTTGAGAAGAAATCAATACTTTTGGTGATATTTTTTGTTTCATTTGTTCAAGCTGTTAGAAATTTTTGTTTACAATGATGGAAGATAGTTACATATCTATAGGGTGTTATATATTAATTTTAGAGATTTTGGTCCCTTCTGAAAGTCAGTATACTTAATAGGATTCATTAAATGAGTATAGAAAATCAGTACTGGCATGAGTATCTTGAATTTCACTTCTTAAATCAGTAGAACAACTGAAAACAGACTGTTTGTAAATGCTCAGCGGAGGCAACATCTGAGGGAAGGGAGGAGAGCAGGGAGCTGCACAAAACCAAAGAAAACACACAGTAACTGCATTATTAGGAAATGACCAATGGGTATGCTTTTTCACACTGATTCTTGTTTGCTCTCTAATGTCTATGTATCTGTAGAGCAATCAATACTAGCATGAAATTTCTCTTTTCAAATAAAACTTTCCTAAAAACCAGAAACTTCAATGTTCAATATGAACAGACCTAAAGGATAAGAGGAAAAAATAATCTGATGCTTTATTTTTTGAAGAAATATGTCTCAAATCAATATTTTAGACACTTGAAGATGGCCCCCTTGCTTTTCAACCTTCACACTTTGGAGGCAGGGGATATATATGTTTATATTTTCTCAGTTTCAAAAATAAATTGTTTCCGATTTGGCATCTCTTTTATAGAATCACCTACTGCAACTGTCAATTTTTTATAATTGACCAGGACCATAGCAGTAGGAAAATTGAAGGGAGAAGTGTACAGATGTCATTCGGGGTATTTTTGTGTGGTTGTATTTTAGGATGGAATGGCATCTTTGGTACTTTATTTCTTAAAGTCATTCACTTCTACCCGCATCAGCTCTCCCTCAGGAAGTTTGAGTCAGAAGTGATCTAGCAGTGGGAATAAAAATGAAAAGAGTCAAACTTTCTTTGTGAAAAGATTTACACATTTTTAAAGGGCTACATATGTTTGTTAAAATTATTCCAGAACACAGTTCTCTGAAGGGTAGTAACTGTATCCAAGCTAGTTTCTGCTGTGAAAATACCAATATGAAGCTCATGGGGAAATTTAAAGGCTTATGCTGCCAATGAATTAAGATTCATTCTAGTGCAAGGATTCTAAGAATCAAAGACAAGTGGCTGTTTCTAAGAGACGACATAAAACTTTGTGCTTGTGTGTGTCTGTGTGTGTCCGTTGGTATCTATGGATGTGTAAGTATGTGTGTATATACATGACCCTGATGTTTGCTATCATACTCAGTTGCTCTTGGCTTTATTTACTTATTCATTTATTTAGATATAGGATATCTTACTGAATGTGAAGCACATTAATTCAGCCCCAGTAGCTATCCACCAAGCTCTAGTTATCCTGATCTGTATCCCCAGCAATGTAATTACAGATGGCGGTCACAACACTTGGTTTTTTATATGGAATCTGGGGATCAGATTCAGGTCCTTGTGTTTGTTTAGCAAGTACCTTTATCAACAGATCCATTTTCCCAGTTCTAGTTTAAAATTTTTAACCTGCAAAATAATGTTTACAGTAATTCTAGAACCAGCTGTTCTGTTTTGCTGCCAGTCTCAAACATAAATTCCTGGGGGAAATGAGGTGACATAAATTGAATTCATAAAAGTGCTATTTAAATCTGTTTGTCACCAAATGTAAACAAATTTCAATGATGTACTATAGGAATTTTAAATGATGGAAATATAGTTGGATAACTGCAAAGCAGTGAAGTTGAGATACTGGAGCTGAGACAAACTTGATAAACAGGGAAGGAAGAGGCAAATTCCTTAGCAGTGATTCACAGTGTTCCTCATGCTGGGACTCTTTAATACAGTTCCTCATGCTAGTGAAGAAATATAAAATTATTTTTGTTGCTACTTCATAACTGTAATTTTGAAATTGCTATAAATATTTCTGTAAATATGTTTTCCAGAGGTCTTAGCTGACCCCCTGTGAAAGGTCAGGTGACTCCAAAGGAGTTGTGTACCACAGGTTGAGAACTGAATGCTGATATGATAGAGCTGCATTACAGTGACTGCTGTATCAATAAGCAAAGACACAAGGCTACCCAAAGCCAGGTAGGGCAAATATAGCTGACTGTGCCAAGTACTAATTGTTCTTTGCTTCACTATGATGGTCCCCTAGATCATGACTTTCATGAGTGTGTACTCTTACCATGGACCTGTTGCCACCATTTAACACACCACAAGTCCTATATATGGACAGAAAACGGCAATAACTCTATTGGTGAAAACCTCCCTCTGCTCCTTCCCTGCAATTTATCAATTCATGAGTAATCCTCCCTTTGCTAAAGTTGGTTCACAAACTTAGCTTTCCAAGATAGGCAGCAAGGTGACTCTTTTTTAAAAACCCACAGTCCTTCGTGAATATGAACATCTATATAGTTATAAAATGTAGTGATTCTGCACTCTGTCACTTTTTTGATTTTAATTTTGTAGATACAAGGGGTTTGACCTGTCAATGTGCTATCTGTTCAGAACTCCCTAGTCCTCATCAACTAGTAACAGATTTTATATCTATCAAGGATGAAATGTAATGTGTCACTGAGTGAGAAATGTTTCCATAAATGACAAACCAAATCAAGCACAATTATAGTCTGTGTGTTAAATAAATATGTATATTTCTACTAATGATTAACATTGTTTCATGAGCTTATAATCTATTAGTCACTCTTCCTTTGTGAAATCCCATTGTGTATAATGTTTGTATATTGTTATTTTTCAAAATATGGTCATGTACTTTGTAAATACTTTATTTCTGTTACTTTAACTTTGTTTGTAGTTGCTGTTTGTATATGTAAACATTAACAAACATTTAAATCACTGTATCATTTTTATGTTTTAGTTTTTCTCTCTTTGTAAAACACATCTTCCATCACAAGATCAATGATCTAAATTCAAATTATTATTTTTATTAACTTATACTTATTTGTTGGCTCTTTAAGTGACATGTAATTATATAGTGTAGCGCATAGGTAAATAGCCAGTTGTAAGATGTCATTTATTAAGCCAAAGCAACCAATTCCTATAAAAGTGAAGTACATACTTTATTGCATTTTGACATTTTATTTTCTTTTTTGTAAACTAAAATCATACTATTTCTTAAGAATATTTGGATTAAATTGCTTATAAAACCATCAAAAGCTATTTGATTGGAATTGCACTAAATTAAAATGTTAATTTGGCAAACATTTCAATTTTAATGAAACAAGTGTCAAATTCTAGTGCTAATGGAATGTAGGCCTATACTTCCTGAGCTTTTATCTTATGGGTGTATGTTTTCTTCTGATATTGCCCCCATGAAACCTATAATGTTATCCTTAGGCATTTAACTCTATAATCCATACTTTAGCATTATTGTGAATGAGATTTTTTCATTTATGTTTGTAAATTCTTTATATAAAATATAATAGAAAGCTAAGGATCTTCAAATATCTGTATTATCCATTCTTCTTAACATATTTCCAAATACTATTTTTACAATTTTAATTGAATGCTCTCAGTCTTCTCTGTATACAACTGTCCAGTTTCACATTAGTTTTATTCTTTAATGTGGATATAATACATGTGTCTTTTGCTTCTGACTTAATTAGGAAGACATAAATAAACCTAACATCTTTGAGAAATAATTATCAAGGTCACCCTTGGTATGTGTTAGCTATGGGACAGCAAATTACTGCTAAGCTTTACACTTTCAGGTCTTATTTTGTAAATTCAATTTTATTAAAAAACATAGCTACTGGCCGGAGACCTCAGCTTGGGCCACAGGGCCCCACACCTGATCAGCGCCGGGACAAA
>CM052722.1:34626935-34818407 GCA_028551405.1 Uromys caudimaculatus | reverse complement strand
CAGCTTGAAATCAGGGATGCTGATTCCCCCAGAGGTTCTTTTGTTGTTAAGGATAGCTTTTGCTATCCTGGGTTTTTTGTTGTTCCAAATGAATTTGAGAATTGCTCTTTCTAAGTCTATGAAGAATTGAGTTGGACTGTTTCTGTCATATTTTTCTGAGCACCTTGAGTTGTAAAAATTTGAGCTACAGTATTAGATGAACAACTTTGAACTTCCATAGTATAATTGAAAATAAATAAAAATTTAGCACATGTTCCAAATACCCATAGAGAAAAGAATAGGAAGAACATTGTCTTAAATTAATTGCAATTATTTTTGATAAATTATCTTAAACTTGAAAAGAATCCAAATGGTGATTTATGTTTCAATATAATGACATCTCATTTCCTCACTGAAAAATAGTCTATATTTCCAGGAAAAGAAACTGAGCATTGGACTTTAAAAAGGATGTACTTAGTCAAACAAATTTTATTTATTAAAGATATGGTACAAAATAGTATAAGGTATTAACAAGTTTTAAAATTTATTCACTAATCTTATTTCACAATAATTCATCTTTTCTCTAATTAATTTTTAAGACAAATTTTAACTTCATTATATTTTGATCATTTTCCTCCCTTCACACAACTCCTTCTAGATCCTCTCCTCCTTCCTGCTAATTCTCTTTATTTTTCCAAAACACACAAAAACCCAATACAATAAGAAACCCTCCCTCCAAAAAATAAGAAAACCAAATAATGAAACACCAGCCAAAAAATATAAAAAGACAAACTAACAAACAAGCAAGCAAACACTGTGCCGCCAGCATATGTTGGTTAACTACTCCTTAACATGCCACCTGCCATAAAGTGGTTGATATATCTAATGTCACTCAATTGGAGAAAACTGGTTTTCCATCTCACAGAAAGTATAAATGATAGTTCAGATTTTACCCTTTACCTGAGCAGCTCGGGCTCAGGTTTTTCATCCATTCCTTCTATATTCATATTTAAAAAAAAACCAACAAAATAAATCATAATACACAAAATTAAAACTATCACATTGAAGTTTGCCAAAACAAAAGAATGGAAGGAAAAGTAAGCAAGAGAAGGCACAAGGAAAACAGACCCACTTATCTGTACACTCAGGATTCCCATGGAAACAGCAAACTGGAAGCCATAATATATGCACAGAGGACATAGTACAGACACATTCAGAGCCTGTACATGCTGCTTTGTTCTCTGTGATTTCATATGAACGAAGGGATTACATAGAGACATGCCATTTAGAGTGATTCAATCTCTCTCTCTCTCTCTCTCTCTCTCTGTCCATAATATCTGACTGTGGCCTTCTATATTTGTTCCCATCACTAGTTGTAAAAGCTTTTATTTTTAAATCATCTTTTGAACCAGTTTGTCTTTCCACTGACAGGTATTTTCTATTATGTTAAATCTATATTGCATTTTCTATGATTTATATGAAAATTAGGTTTTAAAATGATTATTCCCTTTGTGGTTGTGGATTTCCTCCTTTTCTGTTTTCAAAATTTTCTTCATTGAGTCTCTCATACATTTGTCATATGAAAAATACACATTTAACTGAGTTTGCAGTCTATGAAAATCTGATTTTTGCTTCATGTTGCTTTCTACATTCATGATCATAAATATTGTGCATAAGAAACTAAGTTTAACAATCAATACTATTTTCTGATTCCTTTCCATTAGTAGTAAAATGGACACATTAAGGAGGCTAAATAAAGTTGGAAGATAGCAAATGTGTATATATAGACATACACTTATGAATGCACTACAATAGGCAAGTCAGGACAGTCAGGCTGAGGTTCATTGTATTCTTTTCTCATGTTATAAATGAAGGACTGGAAAATATTGGCTAAAATTCAATAATTTCCACAGCCAAGATATACACTATAATTGGGTCATTGATTCCACTTGAGAGCCTTTCTCCTCAGGGATGATCAAGACAGATACCAATAATTAGTAGTTCAGCTAGGGGTTGAACCACAAATTTCAAGTGTAGTACACTACAGCCCTGGGGGATACTGAGCCACTGTCACAAGTAAGGCTGTGTAGGACAATAGTTTATCATTGCAAACTACTAAATTTTTCTGATTGCACACATTTTGATTCTAGGAAAAAAAAATGAGAAAATGGATGGGCACCTGGCATTTAGAACATCAGTTCTTATAAACCATACTCCCCAGCTGCGTTTTCCTGCACCTGTCTCTCCAATTATCTTCTTATACTGGATGATAAACTTCCTTTGGAAAGGCAAAAGTTTAGAAGAGAGCTAAAGTTGTTTTTTATTTTCTAAACCAGAACACCAACTGCTTCTTTTTTTCATTTTTGACTTACAGGTAGCATTATATAAACTTAAATAGGAATATATATATATATATATATATATATATATATATACACACACACACACACACACACACACACATACACACATATATATGTGTATGTGTGTGTGTGTGTGTATATATATATATAATATATATATATGTACGGATATATGAATATAATAACAATTAGTGGATAAAAAAAACTGGGCCATGAATTTGAAAGAAAGCAAAGAGGGGTATATGGTAGAGGTTGGAGGGAGGAAAAGGAAGGTCAGAATGATGTTACTAAATTATAATATCCAAAATACAAATAAAATAAAACATACAAATTAAATTTTGAAAGAAGACAGGAAGAAAAAAGGCGAGGAAAGAGGTAGTACTGAGAGTTAGTAGACCCTAATCATTCTGGTTTCCAACCCTTTCCAATTATATTTCCTATTATCTCTGTATAATGAACATTACTTATTTATTGTCCTATAAATTGTTCAAAGTTTTCTGATTATCAAAGAAAATCAGAATGAAACAAAACAAACATACATCTATTAAGTGTCTGATGGTCTCATTTCTAAACTACGCAAATTGGAACTCCATAATGTTAGTGACAGACAGAAAAAGTTGCCTTTCAACTAATATTTTGAACAGAAAAAGTTGTTTGAATACCATTACACCAGGCAAAAAGATTTAGGGCAATTTACATTTAATGATATATTTTATTTGACCAAATATAGGAAAAATACTATTTAACATCAATAAAAAAAGTGCTTACTGCATTTTTGATTCTTAAGCCTTTCAATTTGTGTGTGTGTGTGTGTGTGTGTGTGTGTGTGTTTGTATGTGTGCGTATGTGTGTGTATCTTTGTGTGTGTGTGTGTGTTTGTCATTGTGTGTCTCTGTGTCTGTTTGTTATGTTTATAGCTAGAGAGATGGCTCAAAAGTTAACACTACTTGCTGCTCTTCTAGTAGTTCTCAGAGTTTGGTTCCCAGAATTCATATCAAGATATTTGAAAAATGCTTGCAACTCCAGCTACAAGGAATCCAACTCCATATACTGGACTCTGAGGGGACATACACACATGTACAGATTTCCACCCACAGACACATCACATAAACACTTTTAAAAGTCTAATAGGTTAGTGCTGATGTGTTGCTCCTGAAGTCTATCTGAGCAACAAAATAAGGATATTATAAATAGGCATTTTTGTTCTCCTTCCATCTAGCTATCAGACTATTGAAACAATCATCCTAAAGAAATTATAATTTCCCCCCAGTAATCTCATGGTGTGAGAAGGGAAGTCGGACAACCTAAAAACAATCACAGGGTGATTTTCAGTCAGAGGAGGAATATGTCTCTCAAAGAAAGATTTACAGCTTGTCAGAGGATCTTCCTAGAGACACTGGAGTTGAGACAATGGTGGGCTGATGACCATAACTTGGCCAGAGTGATTACCTATGATGTGAATAGCTACTATTGAAACCTTTTATTCTTGTTAGGTCTCGAGATGAACTAGTGGTAGTCTCTGAATGTTTTTTTTTCTTCTTACTAATGTGGCTACATGAAATAATTTTTTTACTTTTAGTTTTTGCTTTTCAAATGATTAGCTTATAGATGACAGGTGTCCAAGCCATGCTTATTGGGGTTGTCGTGGAAATGGCTATCATTAACACTGGTAACAGAACCATACATTAAGTTTAATATTTGCAAACATGGGACATTTTCATGTGGATATATCACTCATGGCAAAATCCTTCATCCTCCCAATGTACACATGCATTTTGTGAGCACTTTCTGCTGTATTCCTTACAGACTGAGCTATTTCCAAACAGAACATAATATGTGGGTCACCTCTTTGAAAGTTAATAACTCTTAGGTGTTTGAATTTTTAAGATTAGAACTGATACAGGCTGACTCCATGACAGGCTTCAAATCAGCAGTTCAGGAGACTAGGACTACATCGCTAGTTCCAAGGACTGGGCAAGTCCAGGCAGGCCCAGGCAGATCAGTTACTGGAAAAACCAACCAACCAACCAACCAGGCTTCTGGATTAAAATCTTTGAGACAGATGGGTCGCCTCATCTCTCAACTAGATGAATGGAATGGCCATGAATGGAATGATTAATTTAAAAAAAGATCATACTTACAAGAATAAAATTATTAATTGTGGAACTTTGAAACAGTGAGGACCCTACCTTATAGGTAGGACTATGGATATCATAAAACTGCAGGTTTTATTTCTTCTCTCCTTCATTTTCTGAAATTTTACGTACAAAATATCCCTTATTAGACGTTAGTTTCTTGACTAGTACCATTCCATTGCAAGTACCCTTCATTTTACAGCCTCAAACTGTGAGCAAATAAATTTCTGGACATTATAAATGACCTGCTAGTAGGTATTTTGTTATAGCAGCATAGAATAACCTAGAATTGTTGCTTATTTCTCTTTTCTGCATAACATGATACCTTGTTTAATAATTTATCTTTTAATGAAATTTCAAAAGTACTTTAAAAGAGTTTACCATACAACATCTTTTTTTAAAAAATGAAATTATATTATACGTCATTGTAATGATTGAATTGCCCTGAGTATTTCTGTTGGGATAATCCTGGTTATAAATTTAAATCTGTACATTTTTACAATGGTGTGTTATTTTTTCATTTTCATCATAGAAAACATGTTAAATGAATGACTATAAGCTTCCATGTTGCAATGCTTATTGTATTTGGCAATTGTGATTTTTTAAAGTTTCAGATGTTTCATCAATCCATTACTAGCCTGTAAATGTATGCAATTTGTAAATATACAGAAACTATATATTGTAAAAAAATAGAAATCTCGGGGAGAAATTTCATTAAAATGTATTATTTAAACTTAGCAGTAAAATGATATCTTCAAATAAATCTGTGTTAACAATGATTTATAATACAATCTAAGTCTGTAGGATTAGTTGTAAAGCCCAGATTTGGAGAATTATGCTGGCACATTAAATTTATTCATTTTCACAGCCTGCCGACATTTTAATGTCTGAGTATCAATAAGAACAAATTACCTAAAAACTTTTAATAGGCTATAATAAATTAAGACTAGATGGTAATGCAGGAGCAGCTACAACAGGACAAAATTATGAATCTCACATAATGACCCAACAACACTTAAAGTGTAGAACATTGGGACTCTGGGATATACGACCGCAGTGGATCCTAATTGTTTCTCCCGTGTCAAAGAGAAATTGCACATCAATCTTAACGTATTTGAAACTGTTCATTGCATACAAATGGTAATGATCTGCAATCTCTCCAAGGGGAACTTCACCTTCTTTATGAAAGCAACCAGGGGAGAAGAGATTATCTGATGACTGTTTATATCCTATTAGAGTTCTTAATTTAAAAGCAAAAGAAATTGCCTATACCAATACTCCTGGTGAGAAATAGAAAAGGTTGGTAAAAAGCAAAATAGTAAGATTTCAAACAGGCAGGATGCTAGCAAATCATCACAGCAGGCAAAACATCTTGACTGACCAGGAATTCCCATTAGAATAGACAAGGCTATTTTTACTACTCACCTTAAGTTCTAAAGCCTCATAACATAAGACCACTGGTTTAGTAGGGGCCTTGTGTTTAGCACCACTAACATAATAAGAGAAAGTTCAGATAGAACAACTGGAACAAGCTTTTATCATGGCCATTTGATTTAGTATCCCATTATGACTTTTCAGGGACCCAATAGACTTGCAGTAAGAGCTGTCAAGAGAAGATTTGCTGTGTGTTCTTCAAAAGTATTCAGCCCATTTCACTCTATTTACATGTTTTCCAAGGCTTTGCTAAACAACATTTTAGTATATATTTTAAAAATGTGATTTTAATCTTTAAAGTATTTGAATGTTCTGACATAAAAAATATGTTCATGGCAATAGATTTTCTAAATACGTTGATTTGGTTATGATCTTATTTGTACATATGTCAAAACCTATGGCTATCTCATAAAAAGTGCAATAATTATGGCCCAATAAAATTAAAATTTAGAAATAAATCACTTCAATTAATACTATAAATTCAAATTTGAGTTAGATAAGAAAACCTTTATTTCCTATGATTTTGTTAGTGTGAATTTGAATTTGATTTATGAATATAGACCAATTCTAATTTCAATGTATAGCCAACAATAAAAATTTAATTAGAGGATAAATGGGGACATCTTTTTACGTTACATTTTATTCCTCTAAAGTATGAGTTAGCAAACATTGTTTTCTGTAAAGAGTTCAACATTAAATGTTTTGAGGTATATAAACCATATGACTTTGAGGGCAACTGCTGATTCAGTCATTCCTTTGTAGCCATCAAGTAGCTATAGACCATATATAAATAAACAAATATTGTGAGATCCCATTAAAACTTTCTTAGAAAAAAATAGGTTGCTAGTGGTATTTGGCTTCGTAATTATCTCATTTTACTACTATGATATTCATATGTAAAATATTAAGTTGATAATTTATAATGTCACCAAGAAACTATATGTTGTATTTAAAATTAATTTCATTGCAAGTATCCTGAGTGGTGCCTCAGGTGATATATTTTCTCGTAATATTAACTAGCTCAATATTCTTGATGAAATTCTGGATTCCGAGGCAGCATATAAATGTGTTATTAAAACTTATCTGAAATGCTCTTCAAAACTAATTTAAGTAAAATGAAACACCAAACTAAGGAGACAGAATTAAAACAGTAAGAGCTATAAATTCATAAAACAAAATCATGTACTGAAAAATAGAGATTGATAATGGGACCACAAAACCTAAATGGAAAAATGACACTGCATAGAAGTACATTTGTATTATGTATGCTCAGTAATTTTTTCATTGCTCATGTCTTTGAATATTTCCTGTATTAATTTTTATCATGGGACATTAATATGAGTTAGCAGTCAATACAATTCTCTCTATTAGCCTTTTCTGATTAATAAGAGTTTTACATTTTATTTACTATGGTGTTTGTAAATAATTCATGTTTCTGGCTCCTACAAAGAATTCAGTTATGTAGTAGGAATATTTCCCATTATTATAACTAGGTACTTGCTATTCAACTTGATGAATAGCTCACCCTGAACATGTTCAACTGTGACTAAGCATCTTCTATAATTTGTCAATTTTATCATTTTTCCAAATTTACACCTATATTAGAACATTGTCTTTCTCTTAGTGTGCTTTGTTCACACACTACACTTTCCTTGAGCTGTTTTTCACATTATTGATCAAACTACTCCCCCAAGCAACTTTTTCCCAAGTGAGCCTGGAAATTTCAGATATGTGATACAAGAATATTAGGAATGATTAAGAGCCATGAGAATTTACTAGTGGGGAGACAAAGAAACAAACACGTTTTCCTTTGACAAGATCAAGTACTAGTTTAGAGTGTCTACACACTGCACTGCACTGAACCTTACTTAGCATTGATATGCTGAAATACTGAGGCTGTGAGTTCTTTAAAGAAAAACAGCTTCTTAATCAATCTCTGTGTTCCTGGTAGCAAGCAGTGTATGCTTTGTCCACAGTAGACTCAATTAATATTTCTGTTCAATTAGGGTATTCACGGTTTGTTTCAGGGCTGACAAAATGGCTCAGTGGTGAAAATAATTTACCAGCAAGCTTCAACATTTGAGTTAAATTGCTAGGACCATAGGATAGAATGAGAGAACTAATTCCTATAAGTTCTCTTATGAACTCCACATGCATGCTGTGGGATGAGAATTCCTGTAGACCCTTGAATGAATAAATAAATGGAGAAAAATTCTAAAATATGCTTCAATGGGTTAGATGATGGAGACATTATATTGTTAAACTGTCAGACTATATGACAACATCATGGGCATGGAAGTGGTTAGAGCACTTTAATATGAGATGTTTGGGTTTTGGATATGGAATAAGGGTAATAGCAGGAGGAAAAAACAAAGGATGCTTTGCCTAAATGATACAGTGTCATTAAACATAATTCTCTAAGCATTTGAGCATTCTAAAACTATTGGGAATTAAAGGCTTACAAAAGTTGTTTCATGTATTGATGCATATTGTTGATGAAGAAAAATTTAAGTTTTCCATTCTAATGGGAAAATATATATAGCATGAATGCAAACATATCTCAAATACTGTAAACTAAAAATATCAAGTTTATAAAGGGGCTAATTTAGATAAAAATCAATCTAGTGCATATATTTCTTCATATTTGTGCATAGGGATGATTGGTTTGTCTTTAAAATGCAGAGCTTTAAGAAAATGTATATTTGATAGTTATATTACAGTAGGTTATACATGAAAGAAGTGCACATAAGCAAACAGAAGTGACTTTGGGACATGGAGACTGGGAAGCTGATAGTTAGTGTTCACAAAGAAAGGAAAATTAATAGTAAATTCAGGAAAAAGTATTGAAAAGAACTACAAGCTGTGTATGAAGAAATGACTGAAATGTATATAAAGCATTGTTGTTTTGTGAAGATTATACACATGAAAATTAATTTGCTTTTCATTAAAAACAACTTCTCTTTCTCACTACTTCTATGTTGATGTGAACAGTTTGCAGTTTTATCATTTTGAGATGTGTAATTACTATGCTTCACATTTTTCTCTTACTCTTGATAATTTCATAAGCTAAGAAGGGGAATCCCTTAGGGACAGCTGGGCTTTCCTGCATGTTAAGTAGCTCCTGACTACTGTGGTAATCAGGGTTTGTTTCAATGGTTGTTCTTGCTTCTTTATAATAATAATGTATAACAATTTGTCATCTTAAAGATGGCATGCTGGACAACATAACTTTAAAAACAAGCCACTGACATTATCCAATTATTTTAATACACTTATTTATGAGAGACCTATGATTTAAAGCTCATCTCTGAATTTCTGCACTGTGCCAAATTTCCAATAAATATGTTATTTACTACTTCTGAAAAGATGCATGAGAGCCAAGAAGCTGTAGTAGACTTCCTAAGCAGCAATATACCTAACAATATTTACATAAGAATGAGGGTTTGTACCTATTCATATTGTAACTTGTAATGCCATGGTTGGTTGATATTTCTGGGAGGCCTGCTCCTTTCTAAAGGCAAATGGAGGAGGAGTGGATCTAGGACACAGGATAGGCATGAGGGGGTGGTGTTGGGGGACTGGGAGAAATGGAGTAAGGAGAAACTGTGAGGTCAGGATATATTGTAGGAGAGAAGAATAAAAAAAATAAAAACAGAAGTGCCTAAATTTTTAACTATATTAAGACACTGAATCCCCATGCTACTACCAGGTAATAACACTGAAACACTCATTTTGTAATGTACCCCCATCTTATAATAAATTGCTGTGAACCTAAAACAAGTGACTAAAACCAAATACCCCTAAGCAGTAAATTTTCTTGCTGATTTCCTTGTGTTAGCATTTGTCCTCTAGCTACAGAAAGAGGATAGGTTTTGTGACCACAAAATGAAATCATATGAAATTTTATTACTGCTGGGGAAAAATAAAGGGCAAGCAATGTATGAATTATTCTTAACACCAGGGTCCCAACGAAGGGCAACAGATGGCAGAAATATTTACTCAAGTGATTTTTCCATCAAAGTTTCTATCAGCAGCAAGGCTGTTAAGAAGGCTTCAAACTCACCAGCCAGCTGGTAAAATCAGCACTGTAAAAACAGACTATATACAAAGCCTTCTTGTATCCAATTTAGTCTTTTACACCATATGCCTTAAAAAAAGAGAGTGTTTCAATCAATCTGTATTAATAGAATACCAGTTAGCTCATATAGAGTCCTTTAAGAGAGTATATGTCTAATTAATATTAAAGCCCATTCTAGATAGAAATCGCATTCACTGCAGCAAATTCGGTCAATGACCTATGCAACTCAATCACCAGCCATCAGGTGTGCACAAGTCAATGACTTTTCAATAGCAGCCTCAGATATAAGAGGGCTTCATGGACTGCAAGTAGAGACAGTAGAATAAGAGTGAAAACTCTAAGTCATCCCATTAAGAACAAGAAAGCATAGTCTCAAACATTCAAGCACAAGTTCTTTCTATTCCTTTGTGTACTTTGATTCTAAAGTCATCAAAATTGGGTCCTTTACAAAATGCTTTCATCAATCACTGATAGCCAAGGTAAGGTGAAAGGAAGAGCAGCTCAAGTGGTCCTTAACACTGATGCAGGCTTCCTTCTACCTTTTCCAAATTCAAGACACTTAAGTATACCTGTTATTTCATCCATATGTTGTTCTCTATTAGATAAAGCAGAGTAGAGTCATATTCTATAACTATTTTAATAATTAATGGTAGAAGTATTGAAATATGCTACATTTAACCCAATTTTGGTATAAGTATTTTCCTATTACAGTGATTCAAATTTATTATTAAACAAACTGCACACTTGCTATTTACTCCAATATACATAAATAAATTTCATGTCAATGTAATTGAAATTATCAAGCAGTGAACACAATCACATTGCAGAATATACCTAGAAACAAACTAACATTGAAAAGTTACATCTTACCTTTAAAAAGAGTTATTAACTCATTTGAATATAACATATTATTAATTTACTTTCTGTTTGGACTTAATTTTACAATGGTTGATTTAAACTCTAAAATTTTACATAAACAATCCCTTTTTTAAAAATTCTTTTTTTAATTTATTTTTTGATACTTTATTTACATTTCAAATGTTTCCCCCTTTCCAGGTCTCCACTTTGGAAACCCCCTATCCTCTCCCACTCCCCCCAGCCTCTACCACCCGCCCACCCACTCCCATCTTTCCGCCTTGGCATTCTTAATGGTGAACTCAAATGGAATTTTTTAAGACTCAAAGCCTCACACATACACATGGCAATATTCTTTAGAAAGTGTTGTTAATTTTATTAGGGTTCACTAAAAAGCATTATCCCATAAATTCAAATAGGTTGCTTTTCCATTAAAAGGAAGAATATTCAGCACTTGCCAATATTTAGCCTAATGGAGATTTTTATTCTTCCTCCTGGCAACTGTAAGAATTCAATATCACTCAACAATAACTTATATTTTAAAAGTTATTTCTTTCCAGTCTAGCTGAAAGCAGCCCAGATCTTAACATTAGAGGATTTCTAATTTACATATTCCGGATTTTAACCAATGTAATTGTTAATACACTAATTCATACTGCCAAAATGTGAGTTAACATTATTTCCATAACTTCATGATATTTAACTTTTATTCTGAAAACTTACACTAGCATTTCTTCTTCTAACTTAGAAAACTGAAAAGACAGAAGTGTCAGCCATCTCAGACAGATGTGTCTGTATGAATAAGAATTTCCTCAATCCTTGCACCAAGTGCTATACTTTAATAATGTTTAACGGTAAGTTTCCCTATGCTCCCGATGTTTGAGAATAATTCAGTAAAAGTTTTAAATTTTATAAGTGTTAAGCTAATCATTCATGAATAGTAATAAGCCATAATGAGATTTATAATAAATGCATATTTTACATTTAATAAAGAAAAATAGGCTTAATTTTTATAGGGTTTGTGATATCACTAACATCTCATTATCTAGAAGAACACTTGCCTATATATATAATATATATATATAAGATATATATATATTATTTATTTATAAGTTAAGAAATAGACTAAAATATTTACTGCTTGTCAAATTGAGTAGCAAACATGTTGATAAATATTCAACAATTATAATTAATAAACTACACTATTAGAAATGGGGACTTCTCCATATTCTATAGGCATATAACATTGCATGCGACTTGCATGACTGCATTAGTAATAATATCTTGGAAAAACCTTAAAATATTTGGTTATTTGATTTGACAATTTGTTTTAAAAGGGAGAAAATTTAGCATCATATTTGATAAAGGAAAAAATAAGTAATATGTGTGAAAGAATGATTTTGAAGACACTGAACACAGGGCAAAGGATTATGATTGCAGAGCTAATGGAAACAATTACATTACCAAGTTCTAAATGTGCCCACCTTTCTGTCTGGGCGGATTTTTATACTATAAAACAAAGAAGAGGAAATGGTCAAAAAACACCAGGCAATTTGATTTCACAAGATGGAACTCAAAGTATAAAGGGGTGGTGGAGGTAGGATGGTGGTTAGATATTACAAGACAGATTAATATAAAGGAGAATAAAACATAGAGGAAGAACTTTGAAGATCTGAAGGAAGCTATTTTCCAAAGTTCAGGTAGGTCCTAAATAGCTTGTATAGGTGAAAAAACTATGAAAGACTAGGGAAAGAACCTACATTTGGGATCGGATATTTTACTTTTACTGCAGGCCACTATGGATTTAAAACAAACAAACAAAAAACTACCCCCACCCAAAAAAAAAAAACCACCACCACCACCAACAATAAACCATCATTTAAGAGGCATCAGAGTAAACAAGAAGGACTATTTCTCAGTAGTGTGACAAAATTAGCTGGCTAATTACAAATACTTATGTATAAAAGAAAAAACTATAACCATAAAGCTGTTTCACACTATTTTATCTAGTTTTCAGAAGATAGCTTAAGAAAGTTTATTTGAATGACAAATTATTTAGAATTTACCAGTTAAATTTCCCAACACTTAACAAAATTTAAAAGTTATAAGATACTTAAAGATACATTAAAATAGTACTCATATTGAGAATAAAATACATTAACTAAATGTAACCAAAATATGTACAGTTCGTTGAGTTCATAACAGAAACTAAGAATTGCTATATCTATATTTTATATCATATTGATGGGAGAGGAAAAATGGATTAAACCTAGTGTAGGTATATAACTACCCAAATGTCACATCTAAAAAATGTCAATAGCAATATATGCCATTAATAATATACACCAAATGGGAATAATCAAAGATTAGATACCAAAAATGTCATTAAACTTCACAACAAATTTATATAAAATTATGGCTGGGGTACACCAAAAAAAAAAAAAAAAAAAAAGGATAGACTAGAAATGACTAATATTACCACCTTGAATGGGATAATGTATAATCATTTGGTGGTTCTTCACTTAAAAATAAAGACTGACTCAGACAGATACAGACACCCACAGCCAAACAGTGGATGGAGCTTGGGGACTCTCATGGAAGAGTAGGGGGAAGAATTGTAGGCCCCTTTGGGGCTCAGACCTCCACAGGAAGACCAATAGAGTCAACTAACCTGGACCCTTGGGGCTCTCAGAGTCTGAACCACCAACAAAAGAGCATACACAGGCTGGACCTCGCCTCCTCATTCATATGTAGCAGATATGCAGCTTGGTCTTCATGGGGGTCCTGAACAATTGGAACAGGGCCTATTCCAAAAGCTGTTGCCTCTCTGTGGGATATAGTCTACTAGTTGGACTGCCTTGTCTGGCCTTAGTGTAGCCTCACAGACTTGAAGTGCCAAGGTGGGTGGGTGGTGGATACCCAGAGGGGGCCCACCTACTCAGAGGAGAAAAGTTGAGGGTTGGGTATAGGATTGTGGGAACATAAGTTTGCTGTGTGAACACTTGAGACAAAAACAATTGTAAAGTCTAGTATTATATTGAATCTAGAATTTTAAAATGTTTAAATTTGTAAAGAACTACCATTTTCTTTGCTTTCTTCTATCTTAATCATCATTTGGTTATTAAACATTGGCCACTTTTCAAGCCCATTTGAATGAAAATGGCAACAAAATAATGAAAGACAAAGCAACAAAAATATTAAAGACTTCACATAATAAACCATATATCTTGGACCAGATCTATATATTAAATCAACTAAATTATATACTCCACAATTCAATTAATTTTTATCTTCGCATTAAAAGACACAACAAGTTGAAATTAAATGATTCCCTGGTTGTAATCCATATGTTGCATTTCTATTAACATAAGCCAGGAAAAAATCAATAAGTACTAACAATTAACTCCACATTGTTTTGGCCTCTAGTCTGTCTCAGAAGGCATTTTGTCAATAGGATATATAGAAATATTGCTATATCACCACAAAATGTCTTGAGGGAAAGAGACTTGTAATTTTATCATGATGAATATTTGACTCAACTACATTACTAGTAAGTATACCACAGCTTCTCCTTCTGGACTGGTTCCAACATAAGGCAAACACACAGACACACAAACACACAGAGAGAGGCAGGAAGGAGGGAAAGGAGAGAGAGAGGGAGGGAGGGAGGGAGGGAGAGAGAGGAGCGAGAGGAGCGAGAGCCCTAAACCACACTATACCCTGCTGTAAGATGATTTCCTGCATCCCAGATGCAGTTACACTTCATAGTTCATCAGATGGAGCAGTAGAGCCCAGGAAGATGCTCTCATCCTTCCACAAAACATTCATAGCACAATTTTCAGGTACACTTGTTATGATGATTTTTATAGCATGTTCAGTGAGCATCAAAAATGTCAGGAATTATATATTTCATTCATCCTTTTAGTTGAACGTACAGTAGTGAAATATGCAAAATATTGCTGAAAAAATAAAGGCAGCATGGAAAGGGAGATCTCAAAAGTCTTACCTTAAGATACCATTTGTATTTAGCATGTTCCCAATGTTCAGGATTTTGTGTCTTTTTGAAAAACTGTTCAACTTCATTCAGCCATTGATTAAAAACCTTCATATCATAATGAAAGTGTCGCCATTTTTCAACTGATCTGTCAAATCGCCTAGAATTGGAAAATACAGATGAACAAAGTAAGTGGTTTATAAAACACATTTTGTGGACACCACCCATTCTTTGTTTTTTGTTTTTTCTGACAAATGCATTATTTTCATAGTATCTTACATTTGTAGATTTCATTTTCAATTATCAGACATAATAACTAATGTTATATAGGAAGTATGAATTAAAACAAATTAATATTTCCTTTAGAATTAAACATATACATTGATTAAAATGAGTATTAGACAATTGCTTGGGAGTATTGGCATCTTCTTCCTTATGATAATTTTTAAAAAGTAATTTTTGTACTTTTAAAACATTTTAAAATTTTAAAAATTGTTTGGGAAACGTATGTTCGATTTTTAAATACATTCAGATCAAAATAAAATTTTCCTATCAGTTTTATGGGTTTCAATCTTCCTCCTGATTCCCAAGTCCAGGTGAGATTACTCACTATCTAGCTGCTTGCAGAATTGCCTCCTACGACCACCTCCATTCCATGATGACTTTGCTAGACCTTTGTTCTAACCCAGCTTGCTCCTTCCTCCAGACTGTTTCATGCTCTCTTCAAGTCTACCCCAATTCTTTTATATCAGTCATCAATATGTAAATTCTGTCATACAACTTCTGTCATTGACCCTCAGTGACCACACAGGCCTAGGGCTCAGAAAGAAAATTTTCAGTATCCTTTTTGTCCTACATTATTATAATATCTACTGTCTCACCCTCAGCCCTCTAGCAGCCTGCTGGCTGGTGCCTCTCCTCCTACATCAAGTCCATTCACCAGAGACTACAATTCATCATGCAAGACAAAATCCCCCTAACACTTTCATCTCTGTCTCTCTAGACATGGTATTTACCTTAGTGTAACCCACTTACAGGAGCCTCAACAGGCCCTGAATATTACAACACAGATGAAGCAGAAGAAATAAGACATGAAAACCAACTAGATGAAGAAGAAAAAGCTCTATAAAGAAGCAATGAGCAAATCCCCTATAAACAAATCCAGGAAAACAAACAATTGGAGGAAACAAATAAATAACTTAAAGAAACACAAGAAAATCAAAAGAAACAGCTGAAGGGAATGAATGAAACTTTTCAAGACCAGAAACTGAAAATAGAAGAAGTAAAGAAGATACACTGAGGGAATTCTGGGAATCAAAAATTTAGGAATATGAACAGTAACTACAGAAGCAAGTCTCACCAACGGAATACAAGAGATGGAAGAAAGAAACTCAAGAGTGGAAGATAGAAGAAAGGGGTACATAAGTCAAAGAACATAGTACATCTAAAATTTTTCTTGATATAAAACATCCAGGAAATATATGACACTATAAAAACACCAAACCAAAGCATAATAGGAATAGAAGGAGAAGAATCCTAGTTCAAAGGCCCAGAAAATATTTTTAACAAAATCATAGAAGAAAATATACCTAACCTAAATAAAGGGATACTTATAAAGGTATAAGAAGCATACAGAAGGCTAAATTGGTTGACCCAGAAAAGAAAGTCTCCATGCCACATTATAATCAAAATGCTAAAAATAAAGAAAAGAAAGAAAATTAAAATTTGCAAAGGAAAAAGACAAACATTAAAAGGCATAAAACAAAATAACAAGAAAATGAATTAGAATTACACTTGACTTCTAAATAGAGACTAAAAGCCAGAAGGGCTTAGACAAATTTGTTGAATACTCAAAGAGACCATATATGCAAGATTATACCCAGTAAAACTTCCAATGACCATAGATGCCTAGATAGCCAAAAGCTGAATATCCCAGAAACCTGGGATAGAGCCAAACATGACTGGAAAAAAGAAGTCAAGAAATGATTTCTAACAGTATTCTGCTATACATATCATCAGAGCGGTTTCATCCAGCAACTAATAATAACAGACACAGAGACCTGCAACCAAATATATAGCAGAGCTTGGGAAATTTTGTAATTTTGTAGAGGATGGGGAGGATAAATTTTGGAGCTAAAGGGGTCAAGGACACCACAAGAATATGACTCACAGAATAAACTAAGCTGGGCTCTAGGGGCTCACAGACTTTGAAACAGCAATCCGTGAGCTTGCATTGGTCTAGGATACATCCTCTGTTTATATGTTACAGTTATGTAGTTTGGTCTGTTTATAGGAATCCTTATAGTGGGGGTAGTCTCTGACTATTCTGCTTGCTCTTGTGAATCTTTTCTTCCCAAAGGGCTGCCTCATCTAGCCTTGATATGAGAGCATATGCCTAGTCTTACTATACCTTTTTACGGTGATATACCTTGGGGTGTGCTCTTTTCTGAATGGAAACAGAGGAGATGTGAATCTTGGAAAAAGAGGAGGTGGGGCAAGGGACTGGGAAGAGTGGAGGGAGGGGAAACAGTGGTCAAGATGTAATATATGAGAGAATACTTTTAAGAAAATGAGTGTAATAGTGCTATCAACTATAATAACGAATTATTTAGTAACAGGAAATTTCTGCAAATATGTCTCTATCACTATAAATGCAATATAGGTGCATAATTATATAATTATAATTACAAATTATATTGATATTTATATTGAATAACAGCATTCAAAGAGCTTAAATGTTAAGGAAAAAGATATTCCAGGATAAAGTCAAATGTAAACAATATCTATCAACAAATCCAGCTCTAAAGAAGGTCCTAGAATGAAAACTCACACCCAAGGATGGCTACGCCACCCGTGAAAGCACAGGAAATACATAATCTCATCCCAGAAAAACCAAAAGAAGGGACACACACACACACACACACACACACACACACACACACACACATATCATTTCCACCACAACCACCAGCAGCAGCAGCAGCAGCAGCAGCAGCAGCACTACCACAAACCACCACCTCAACAAAATAACAGGAATTAACAATCATTATTCATTGATATTTCTCAATAATAATGATTTCAATCCCCCAATAAAAATACATAGAATATCAGAATGGATGCAAAAACAGGATCTATCATACTGCTGCATCCAAGAAACACCTTAACAACAAGAATAGACACTATCTCAGGGTAAGGGTTGGGAAAAGCTATTCTAAGCAATCAAAGCCATTTAATATCTAACAAAGTAGACTTCAAACCAAAATTAAAAGAAAATGGGGGAGGGCACTGCATACTCAAAGGAAAATTCTACAAGGTTGCCATTTCAATTCATACCATCTATGCTCAGCACACAAGGACAATTGTCTCAGTCGGGATTTCTATTCCTGCACAAATCATGATGAACAAGAAGTAAGTTAGGGGAGAAAGGGTTTATTCAGCTTACACGTTCATATTGCTGTCATTACCAAAGGAAATCGGGACAGGAACTCACATCACACAGGATAGGAACTTGAAGGCAGGAGTGGATGCAGAAGCCATAGGAGAATACTGCTTACTGGCTTGCTTCCTCTGGTTTGCTCATCTTGCTTTCTTATAAAACCCAGGACTACCAGCCCAGGGATGGCACCACCCACAACAGGCCTTCCCATCCTTAATCACTAATTAAGAAAATGCCTTACAGCTGGGTCTCATGGAAGTATTTCCATAATTGAGTCTCCTTTCTCTGTGATAACTCCAGCTTGTGTTGACACACAAAACCAGCCAGTAAAATTGACCCCTTGTCAACTTGACACACAAACACATCACTATTAAGCCTTAGCCCTTACTTTCTTATTCATCCCCAAGATCTAAGTCACTTTAAAAGTCTCACAGTCTTTACATATTAAAATTTCAATTCCTTTAAAATATTCAATATGTTTTAAAATCACAAGTCTTTTTACAATTCAAAGTCTCTTAACAGTGGACTCCACTAAGTTAC
Source organism: Uromys caudimaculatus (assembly GCA_028551405.1). Classification (NCBI taxonomy): domain Eukaryota; kingdom Metazoa; phylum Chordata; class Mammalia; order Rodentia; family Muridae; genus Uromys; species Uromys caudimaculatus. Next base: position 34,799,593 of record CM052722.1, on the reverse strand, counting down.
ATTCTTACTTCAAGAGGTAAAAGTATCAGGGCACAATCACAATCAAAACCAAAATCAACTTGAACCATCCAATGCCTGGAATCCACTCACAAACTTCCTAGCTCTTCCAAGGGCTTGAGTCATTTCCCCAGATCTGCCCTTTGTAGCACACACCTTGTCTTCTAGGCTCCAGCTGCCTGTATTCTACTTTTGCTGCTGTTCTTGGTGGTCATCTTATGGTACTGGCATCTCCAAAATACTACTAGCTACTGCTGCAACTAGGCTTCACCAATAGCCTCTCGTAGGCTCTCTTCATTGGGCCAAGCCTCACCTCCTTTGCATGACCCCTTCAGTCATGGGCCATGAATTGCAACTGAGGCTGCATCGTCACCAACGACATTCCATGGTCTCTCGCAGTGCCATGCCTCAGCTGTTCTTCATGACTCCTTCATGCCTTCAAAACCAGTACTACCTGGGTGATTCTTAACACATTACCAAGTCCAGCTGCCATCATGAAGTACAACAGTGGCTGCCTCTGTAACAGAGCTTCTCTGTGCTCTCAGGAAATAATTCTCAGAAGATTTCACTTAGTGATACTTGTCTCCTCTTAATCACTGCTAATTTCTTAGCTCTAGCTAGCCAGCATCAATCGTCCAAGTAATGCAAAGGTTTCTCTTCAGTAGTTATGATATCTTGTTAATCACAGCTGATTCTTCAGCCCCAGCTAACCCAAAACACAGAATCTTCACAATCAAAACAGCAATGGCCCTGATAAGAGTCTTTAATCTTGCCTCTAAATTTCACAAGCCAGGCCTCCATCTTCTGCACTGTTCTCAGCATTATCTTCCAAGCTACTATAACATCCTCAACATCCCAATGGCTCTTCTAGTCCAAAGTTCCAAAGTCCTTCCACAGTCCTCCTCAAAACATGGTCAGGTTGACACAGGAATACTCAACTATGTTGGTGCCAATTTGTCCTTGTTAGGGTTTCTATTGCTGCAAAAAACATCATGACCAAGAAGCAATTTGGGGAGGAAAAGGTTTATTCAGCTTACACTTCCACATTGCTGTTCATCATCAAAGGAAGTCAGGACAGGAACCCACACAGAGTAGGAACTTGGAGGCAGGAGTGGATGCAGAAGTCATGGAGGAATACTGCTTACTGGCTTGTTTCCCCTGGCTTGCTTATCCTGCTTTCTTTAGAACCCCGGACTACCAGCTCACAGATGGAACTACCCACAAGGGGCCCTCTACCCTTGATCACTAATTGAGAAAATGCCTTACAGCTGGATCTCATGGAGGCATTTTCTCAACTGAAAGTCCTTTCTCTGTGATAACTCCAGCTTGTGTCAAGTTGATACACAAAACCAGCCAGTATAGTACTCTCGTTTGTTAAAGAAACACAGCTACAGCTTAAGTGACATATTGAACCTCAGACATTAATATTATGAAACTTCAATTTTCCATGCTTTCCAATTGACAGATCATCCAAAAAAAAAAAAAAACAAAAAAAAAAAAAACCAAACCAAACACAAACAAAACACCTAAACACAGAAATAATACTGGAAGAAACAGACACTATTAAACCAAATGAAACTACCAAAAAATATGCCTTTTTCTCACACTTCATGGAACCTTCTTCAAAACTGACCAAATACTCATACACAAAGTAAGTCACAAGAAAAACTGTAATAACCTCTTGCATCCTAATAAACCACCATGGATTACAGATGAATATCAAAACAACAGAAATAGCAGAAAGCTCACTATCTCATGAAAACCAAACAACTCTCTACTAAACAAAAACTGGGTCAATACAGAAAATTAATATGTAACATACCCAAACTAATGGGATACAATCAAGGTGGTTTAAAGAGGAAAGTTCATAGCACTAAATTCCTAGATTAAAGAATTTGCAGAGATTTCATACTAATAACTTAACAGTACACCTGAAAGCTCTAGAATAAAAGAAATAAGCAATCTTGTAAACAGACAGCAAGAAATAGTCAAATTGTGGGGGCCTGAAATCAATAATATAGAAACAAAGAGAATGATAAAAAGAATCAATGAAACAAAGAGTTAGTTCTTTGAAAAAATCAACATGATAGGCAAACCCTTATCCAAACTAAATAAAATGCAAACAGAGAATGGCCAAAGTAACAAAATGAGAAATGACAAGGAATATGACAATAGACACTGAGGAAATCCAGAGAATCAGAAGGACATATTTTAAAAAATGATGTACTCCACAAAATTAGAAAATCTAAAAGAAATAGATAAATTAAATCAAGTTCAGATAAACAATTTAAATAGATTTATAGTCCTTAGTGAAATACAAACAGTCCTCAAAAATCTCACAAAAAAACCCTCAGGCCCAGATAATCTTAGAACAGAATTTTACCAGATATCCAGAAAAAAAGTTTACACCAATATTCCTCAAATTATTCCAGCAAATAGAAAGAGAAGCAAAATTGATAAATTAATTTTATGAGGCTACAGTTATCCTGATTAAAAATATACATTAAGAATCAGCAAAAATGAAAATTACAGAAACAATTTCCTTATGAAACTCAATAAAATTCTTGCAAACCAAATCAAAGAGCACATCAAAAAGACCATCCAACATGGTCAAGTAAGCTGAAATCCAGAGGTGAATGCATTGCTCAGCATACACAAATAACTAAGTGTAATTGACCATATAAAAAATTGAAAGGAAAAAAAACACATGAACATTTTTCTTAGATTCGGAAAAGGCCTTTGATAAAATCAATCCAACAAGACTTCATGATAAAAGTCTGGAGAGATTATGGTTACAAAGATCATGCCTAGTTATTAGACAGCAAGCCTGTAATCAACATCAAATTAAGTGAATGGAAAGGAACTTTAAAAATTCCACTAAAATATGAAATATGAAAAGGTTGTTCAGACTGTGCCTACCTATTCAATATAGAATTTGATATTTTAGCTAGGAGCCATAAGACAACTGAAGGATATCAAAGAGATACAGATTGGAAAGGAAGAAGTCAAAGCATTGTTATTTGCAAGTGATATGATAGTATACATAAGTGACCCTAAATATTACACCAGGAACTCTTACAGTTGATAAACATTTTCAGCAATGTGGCTGGATACAATATAAACTAAAAGAAAAAGAAACCACAATAACCTTCCTATATTAAAATGGCAAACAGTCTGTGAAAGAAATCGGTGAAACAACACCATTCATAATAGCCTCAAATAATATAAAATATCGTGGAGTGATTCTAACCAAACAAATGAAAGACCTGTATGACTTAAAGTCTTTGAAGAAAGGAATTGAAAAAGATATCCAAAGATGCTGTGATGGTTTATATATACTTGGCCCAAGGGGTGGCACTACTAGGAGGCATGGCCTTGTTGGAGTAGGTGTGTCACTGTGGATATGGGCTTAAGACCCTCACCCTGGCTGCTCGGAAGTCGGTCTTCCACTAGCAGTCTTCAGATGAAGACATAGAACTCTCAGCTTCTCCTGCACCATGCCTGTCTGGATGCTGCCCTGCTTCTACCTTAATGATACTATACTGAATCTCTGAACCTGTAATCCAGCCGCAACTAAATGTTGTTTTTAAGAGTTGCCTTGGCCATGGTGTCTGTTCATAGCAGTAAAACCCTAAAACCGATAGAAAGACCTCACAGGTTAATGGATATATAAGATTAACATGATAAAAGCATGACTTTTCAATCAGGTTGCTCTCCTGACAGTTCAAGGAATCATACAGAAGAGGGAGTGGAGAGACTGTAGGAGTCAGGTGGGATGGAGTACACCAGGAAAGTATTCAAGGACCCATTGAATCATCTAATCAAGGCTCGTATGGGATCACAGAAACTGAAGTGGCATGCTTATGGGTCTGCACGAGGTCTTCTGTGTTTATGTTATAGTTGTTTGCTTGGTGATTTTGTATGAGTCCTGAAGGGGGCGCTGGTGTGCCTCTGACTGTTTTGTCTGTTCTTGGGACTCTTTTCCTCCTATTGGGTTATCTTGCATATCCTCCTTTGCTTTTCCTTATTTTATCCTGTTTTGTTTTGGTTGGCTGTTTTCTCTTGGAGGCCTATTCTTTCAAAAGGGAAATAGAGGGGGGATTGGATCTGGAGGAGAGGAGAGGTTAGAGTAGTGGGGGAAGGGGAATCTCTAGTTGGGATATATTGGATAAAGGAAGAATCTATTTTTCAATTTAAAAAAAGAAAAGAGAAGAAGAAACATCCAGAACACCAAATAAAGGGGACCAGAAAAGAAATTCCCAAGACAAAATAATCAGAACACTAAACACAGAGAATAAAGAAAGGATATTAAAAGCTCCTAGGGAAAAAGAATAAATCAGATATACAGGCAGACACATTAGAATAACAGCTTTCTTTCAGCTCCACACTTTGTCTCCTCCATATTTCCTTCTGTGAGTATTTTGTTCCCACTTCTAAGAAGCACTGAAGCATCCACATTTTGGTGTTCCTTCTTCTTGAGCTTCATGTGGTCTGTGAATTGTATCTTGGCTATTCTGAACATTTGGGCTAATATCCACTTATCTGTGAGTACAGACCATGTGTTCTCTATTGTGACTGGGTTACCTCACTCAGGATGTTATTTTCTAGTTCCATCCATTTGCCTGAAAATTTCATGAAGTCATTGATTTTAATAGCTGAGTAGTACTCCATTGTGTAAATGTATTTTCTGTATCCATTCCTCTGTTGAGGGACATCTGGGTTGTTTACAGCTTCTGGCTATTATAAATATGACTGCTATGAACATAGTGGAGCATGTATCCTTATTACATGTTAGAGCATCTTCTGGGTATATGCCCAGGCGTAGTATAGCTGAGACTGAAGGAAAGGCCATCCAGAGATTGCCCCACCTGGGAATCCATCCTATATACAGTCACCAAACTCGGACACTATTGCAGATGCCAAGAAGTGCTTGCTGACTGGAACCTGATACAGCTGTCTCCTGAGAGGCTCTGCCAGAGCCTGACAAGTACAGAGGTAGATGCTTGCAGTCAACCGTGGGACTGAGCGCAGAGTCCCAGAAGGAGGAGTTGGAGAAGGGACTGAAGGAGCTGAGGGGGTTTGCAGCCCCGTGGGGGGAGCAACAGTGTCAACAGGCCAGACCCCCTGGAGCTCCCAGGGACTGGACCACCAACCAAAGAATACACATGGAGAGACCCAGGGCTCTGGCCACATATATGGCAGAGGAGGGCCTTGTTGGACATCAAGGGAAGGAGTGGCCCTTGGGTCTGAGGGTGTTAGATGTCCCAGTATAGGGGAATGCCAGGGCAGGAAGGCAGAAGTGGGTGGGTGGATCGGGGAACACCCTCATAGAGGCAGGGGGGAGAAATTAGGGGGTTTCCGGAGGGGAGACCTGGAAAGGGATAACATTTGAAATGTAAATAAAGAAAACATCCAAAAAAAGAAAAAAATAAAATTAAAAAACAAAAAGAAAAGAAAAGGAAGCAGGAAAAAAAAATAACAGCTTACTTCTCAAAGTAGTCTCTGAAACACAGAAGGGTCTGGATGTATGTTCTACAAGCTCTGAGAGACCACAGATGCTAGCCGAGAGTACTGTAACCAGTGAAAATATCAATGACAACAGAAAGAAGCAGAATGATATTTTAATATAAAATTAAATGTTGGCAGGATCTATCCACCAATCCAACTCTACAGAAGGCACTCAAAAATGCCTTTGACAAAATCCAGCATTCTTTCATGATGAAGTCTTAAAGAGATTTGGGATACAAAGGACATAATGTTAAATACAACAAAGACAATTTACAGCAAACCCACAGGCCACATGCAAAAAAAAAAAAAAAAAAAAAAAAAAAAAGAAGAGTTCCTTAATGCACACTAAAGTCGGGAACAGGACTAAGGTCATATTCCTATTCATTATAGTCCCAGAAATCTTATGTAGAACAATAAGACAATGGAGGCTATCGAGGGGGTATACAAATGAGAAGGAAATAATTCAATTATCCTTATTTGAAGATGATAGGATTGTATGAATAAGTGACTCTAAAATTCCCACAAGGAACATCTATGGCTGATTAACTCACAAAAATCTCTAGCCCTCCTATATACAAATGACAAATGTACTGAAAAAGAAATCAAGGAAATATCACCTTTCACAACAGCCTCAAATAATATAAATTATCTTGTGGTAACCCCAACCAAGCAATAGAAATTTACATGATAAAACTTCATGTCATTGAAGGAAAAATTTTTAAAAGATATCAGAAGATGAAAGATGCACCATGCTCATGGATCATGTACTAAAAATGAAGATCCTACTAAAGTAATCTCTGAATTCAATACAATCAATGTCAACATCCCAACCCAATTCTTCACAGATATAGAAAGCATAATATTCAGCTTCATATGGAAACACAAAAAAGACCAGAATAGAGCAAACTCTCCTGAATAATGATAGAACTGCTGAAGGTATCACCACCCCAGATTTCAAGTTGTACTACAGAACTATGGTAATAAGAACAGCAGAGTATTGCTATAAAAGCTGATACATTGACCAAAGGAATCAAATTGAAAATGCAAGCATACCCTTACAGACACAGTAGTTTTCTTTAAAGAAAGAAGCCAGAGATACACATTTGAGAAAAGAAAGCATCTTCTACAAAAATGGTACTAGTCAAGCTAGATTGTTGCATGTAGATGAATAAAAAGATCCATATTTATCACCCTGCACAAAACTCAACTTCAAATGGATCAAGGATCTCAACAAAAGGCCAATGAACTTGAATCTGATAGAAGAGACAGATGGAAATAATAGTTTTGAATTTACTGACACAAGAAAAGAATTTCTGAACAGCATATTGATAGCACAGGTCCTAAGAACAAAATTTAATCAAATGAAATAAAAAGCATCTGTAAGTCAAAAGACACAATCATTTAAGCAAACAAGCAGGCTACATAATAGGAAAAGACCAATTACATATCTAATAAAGGCTTAATATTTTAAATATTTTTAAAAAACTAAAAAATATTGGATATAAAAGAAATAGCTCAATTTAAAAAGTGAGCTGGAACTAAACAATTTTCAAAAGCTAAACACAAAAGGCTTATAAACATTAAGTGTTCAACATCCTTAGTCATCAAGGAAATGAAAAAAACAAAACAAAACAAAACAAAACTATATTATAGTATCTAGGAATTGCAAATCAAAGCTATCTTATATCAATCAGAATGGCCAGGATTAATAAAAGAAGTGAAAACTCATGCTGTTGAAGATATGAGGAAAGGGAACACTTACTTGTTGGTGGTGGGAGTACAAACTTCTATAACCACTACAAGTATCAGTGAGGCAGTTCCTTAGGTACATGGGGGATTTATCTAACTCAAGATCCAGCTCTACCAAAGGACTCTACACCCTACCACAGAGATAACTGCTCATCTGTGCTCACTGCTGCTCAATTCACTATAGCTAGGCATTACAGCCTAGATGTCTTCAACTGATGAATAGATAATAAAAATATGGTCTAATCCCAAAATGGCATATTATCCAGCTAAAAAAAATGAAATTTGCACACAAACAGATGGAAGTAAAAAATGTTTGAGGTAACATAGACCAAAGAAACAAAAAAATAAAAACAAAACAAAAACAAAAACAAAAAACAAAAAAACCAAAACACCAAACAAACAAAAATGTTTTTGCTTTTGCTTATATGCTGATGTTAGCTTTTAGACATTTGATAGACATTTCATAATCTATACAACCAAAGAGGTTAATCTAATAAGGAACTAGGTAACAACAGAGGAACTCCCAAAGAAAAGGAAATGAATTACATTGTTATGAGAGACAGAAAGAGAGAGAGAGAGGAAAGAATGATTAGAACCTTGTATTTGGATTGAATTTTCATTTAATATATCATTATATCCTTGTAAAACCAAACCTGAAACAACAGTTTGGTAGTGTGACGGATGTAGTGAATGGTAGCACCAATAGGTTTTCTCCAACTAGTTTGGTTAAAGTAAAATCTATCTTTAAGAAGTGTTAATATGCTCTTTGGTTGGTGACTTAGTCTTGGGGAGCATGCAGGGGTCCAGGTTAGTTGACACTGTTGGTCTTCCAGTGGGGTTGTCATCCCCTTCAGTTCCTTCAATCCTTCCTCGAACTTTTCTATAGGGGTCCTGTTGCCTCAGTCCAATGGTTGGCTGTGAGTATCTGCATCTGTCTCAGTTAAGTGCTGGCAGAGCCTCTCAGAGGACATTCATGCTAGGCTCTGTCTGCAAGCACAACATGGTATGGGTAATAGTGTCAGGGTTTGGTGCCTGGGCATGGGATTGATCCCAAATTGAGCCGGTCACTGGTTGACCATTCCTTCAGTCTCTGCTCCATTTTTGTCCCTGCATTTCTTTTAGACAGAAACAATTTTGGGTCAAAAATTTGAAGGTGGGTTGGTGTCCTTGTCCTTCTACCAGGTTCCCTGTCTATCTACTGGAGGTGATCTCTTCAGCTTTCATATCCCCACTGTTGGGCATTTAGACTAAGGCAACCAACACTGAGTCCTGTGAGCCTCCCCCATTCCAGGTCTCCCCATCCCCCAGCAGCTGCAAATTTCCATTCGTTTTCCTGGCCTTCTTGTCTTCTCTCCTGTCTCCCCCCATACCTAATCCTGCCCCCCTTTTCTCCTCCCCCTCCCCTCTCTCACCCACGCCCCTCCCTCTGCCTCCCATGATTATTTTGTTCCCCCTTTTAAGTGGGATTGAAGAGCATACACAGGCTGGTCTTAGGCCCTCGGCACTTATGTAGCAGAGAGAGAGAACTGTCTTGTCTGGTCTCAGTGGGAGAGGTTGTGCCTAATCCTGTAGACACTTGATGCCCCAGGGAAGGGGGATGTGGTATGTGTGTGTGTGCGTGCGTGTCACTCTGTCAGAAGCAAATGGGAGGGGGGATGGGGGAAGAATTCTGTGAGGTGGGACTGGAAGGAGCAACATTTGGGATGCAAATAAATAAAACAATTAATAATAATAATAATAATAATAATAATAATAAATTTATACTAAAAAGAGAATTAATAGTATTATAGAGTTACACAAATAAAACCCACACTTGAGCAACAAAATGATAATGGGGATGTTTTTCAAATTTACAAGTAATCTAGAATTGAGGTGTGATTAGTTGTATACAATAAGTGTTCTCATAATAAACTTCAAGAGGTTACATCCTTTAAGAAAGAATTATTTAATAATTATGTCTTACAAACATCTGTGTTTCTAGAAATCGAATGCTGCTGTTGAATAAGAATCTTAAATATTGAAGAATAAGTTACCACAGTTCCATATTGGTGAGACTAGGGTTAATTTTTAATTACATTTTTCTTTTCTTATGGGGTGTGTATGTGTGTGTGTGTGTGTGCGCGCGCATGCGCGCATGCACCTGTGTGGCTGTGAGTCTGTGTCTGTCTGTGTGTCTATCCAGGTGTCTGTCTGTGTTTCTAGGGGTCTGAGTGTGTCTGTGTCTGTGCAGATATATGCCATGTATTCTTGGGTACCCACGGGGGTCAGATTAGGGTATTAGGATCCCTTGGAGCTGGAATTACAGCCAGCTTTGTGTAGCTGTATCTGCATGCTAAGAGTGAAACTTGGGTTATCCAGAGAAGCAGCCAGTATTCTTAATAAAGGAGCTGTCACTCCAGCTCCTAGGTTGATTCACTTTTTATTATATATTTTTCAATGTGGTTTAGATTTCATTTCTACATTTCATGAGTCAGAACAATAAAACTATGTTAAAATAATTTGAGCGGCAATCTCACTCATTGATGACTGATTCTTCTACTACTAACATAGTCTGAGAAGCATAGAGTAGTTTACCAGAGCACTGTTAACAGTTGGTCACCACTGATCCATCCAATCTTGTAGAAGTCAGTGGTCCTCTTATTAGTTTGCATTTATTACCAGTCATCCTAATTACTCCTTTAACACCACTGGCTACTACAAGATAGCTGATGTTAAGCATTCATCTTATAATAACTATGCTATTGCAGAACCCAGAGGTTTCCAAGCACAGATTCACTCACCATCGCTCATCATACTGGCACTATTATTCTCCAACAGATTTTTCAATATCTCTTCCTAATCTCACTCTTAAGTCCATTTCATAGGCTATCTTTCTATATTTGTTCAAGAGAAGAAAATCTGTAAGAACTATAAACTTGATCTCTGAATACCTGGCCTCTAATAACAGAGAAAATACAAAGAGAAGGAGGACAAGGTAAGTGTCTTGTGTATTTACAGCCTGTTCAATACCCAAGGAGTAAAATAGGATGGACTGAGGTAGCATATGGTATAGTCTAATGTTCCTTCTAAATGCTCGAGTATTGGGGACTGGGTATCAGCCCCTGTCATATTTTTGCTTCTATGTTTTCTCCAATCCTTCCAAACAAAAGCTTTGCGGTTTAAATAATTTTATGTGAAGAAATAAAACACAATTTGATAAACTTATAAAGTAGACAACCTCTAAAACTTTGAAAACTGTGAAGTTGATTTACTTTTATGTGAAAATTCTTGTCCAAATGAACAACTCTATCCAAAGAAAATATCAAAGAATAAAAGTATATATTGACATTTAATATGAGTAATAATATTTTAAGCTCCATTTCAAATATCACATAAAGTTTTAATATAAATTCTTTAGCACTTAATATGCATTACTAGCAGCCTCTATTTATTCTTGAATTTATCAAATGAAATTATAACTTTTATCATGATTACTTATAAATATTTTCCCACTAAAGAAAATTGTGTGTGTGTGTGTGTGTGTGTGTGTGTGTGTGAGAGAGAGAGAGAGAGAGAGAGAGAGAGAGATGTTTTACTGCTTTTACAATATTACGTTTATAAAATTAGGCTGCAGTTTGTTACTGTGCTCCTTAAAATCCTCTCACTCCATTAACTAAACAGCCTATGGGTGAGCAAAATGGTAACAGCAGGCAGACACATATAAGGAGACATTAAAAATAACATTCTGGGAAATGAATGTTTTACTTTCTATGTTATATCAAAGGGTGAAAAGAGGTCCAATCTCTTTCCCTAGGAGTAAGAGGCAATGTAGGCCAAACTAAATAAAGAAACAAAAATGGCAGTGTAAACAGAAGGATAATAAATCAAGTGAATTTAAAATTTTGCAAATATTAAAATTCTCATTCACTATGCAAGCACTATTTAAAATCACAGTGTTGTTTCATTTATGTGCAGCATAACTGATTTCCTGCAGTTCTAAATCACGTTAGTCAAGCATAAATTACATTCAGGGCGTAATTTAGGTTCTTTTGAAACATACTTTAACACTTTCAACCCATTAAGATATTGCTCAATTCCAAGAAATAAATTTAAATAAATAACACCTTAGTAGCCTTCCAACATATCTATCGTGGCTTCATACTTAGCTCTGCAAATTCCACACAGGCCTGCTGATTATTTCCTACTACATATTTAGCCTTTGATGGTGTGAAAAGGAAAGATCGTGACTGACCTCTTATGTTTGAAAGTCTAGGTAACCTATAATCAAAGGGAAGTTGGTTATCTGCCCAGAATACTGTATCTTTCTATGATATGAATGTGAATGACTTCCAACGATCCATGGGTTAGAGGCTTGGTCCTTTTGTGTGATGTGGAGGTGGCAGAACATTTAAGAGGTAGAACCTAATAGAAAGTCATGGTGGACAAGGTTCTATTTTTTATTGCAATTAAGATACTTTTCCTAGAAGTATTATGATAAAATTTGGAGCACCCTCCTCGAAGAGATCCCCCTGACTTGTTACCTCCAGTGATGCAATTACTTCTTCCTCATGTGCTCCTGCTATGATGTGGCAGATGTTCCGATCTTACTATATAGACCTAATTTTGTCAGAGTGTACTGAATCACTAGAACTGTGAGCTACATACAGCCTTTATTTATAAATATGATCATCTTACATATTTCCTTATACACTGATGCATACTGACCCCTCACATTTCCAAGGAATCAAATCATTTCGTCATACCCCTATATTAATAGTTGTGAAGGTTTGTCTACAAGACATGACACATGTGGAAGAGTGTTCTCATAACATCAATGTTCCTCACACTTCCCAAACCCATTTCAGTTATCAACTCTTAGATACAGCCCTTGGCTTTCTAGGCCAAGATAAAAAGTTTACAATGATATACATATTGAGCCCAACATGTACACATGTATTATTAGTCTCCACAAATAGAGTTTAACCTATCCGTGTGACTCTTCAGGCAGGCCGAGAAGTGAGCAGACTATGAGGTTGGAATTATTATTATTATTATTATTATTATTATTATTATCAATTTGCATCCTGCCCAAAACTTGCTGAACCATTTACCAGGCAATCTTGGGCAAGCAAACTACCCAAAAACTGATTATAAAGCCTTACTCCTCAACTTTAATTATGAGGGAGAAATGAATACTTGCAAACTTCTTACACAGTATCTGGCAGTCTTTGCCACTACGTGCTAAAGTTGGGCTATTAAATTTCAACCATTGTGGTTGGTATGGTGTGTATTTCATTTTAATTTTAATCTGCATGTCACTCAATACTAAGATTTACAAACGATTCATACATTTATTGGCTATTTACATCTCTTTATTTTTGTGATGACGAGAAGTGTTAGTGTTACAGTGAAGGGTACATTATTGATTGTTAGTGATTATTTTATGAACACCATCCAGGCAAAATACAGAATAATACAAACATGTCTCTGTGTGCTCTCTGTCATGCTATCATTTTTCAAGAACTTTTCCCATTTGCCTATATTTTTTCTATTCTTTTCTTAATGACTAATAAGAATTCTTCATAATTATTGATGTACATAACTCATGTAAATTATGTGCATTTCAAATATCTTCTCCCACTCTGTAGCATTAATGTTTTGTCTCCTAATGGTGTATTTTGATATACCCAAATTATTAATAGGAAATGTAGTGTATGTAGTATATTGTTTTTTATTGAGGATTATTTGTTCCTAAAGTTTTAATAGTCTTGGTTTACCAAATACTCATGCATATATTCTTGTTTATCTTTGCAAAATGTATATTAATTTGCCATTTCCAATTTAGGTCTCTATAAAATTTTAAGATTTCATTTCTGTATATTATATAATATTAAAAATAATGTACACATATGTTCGTAAGCCTGAATTACTGTTTTAATTTTTTAGTTAAGGCATTCACTATGTACAAAATAATGAGCATGCAGTGAAAAAGTAAATATGTTTATAGTGAAAAATACTCATCTCGCTTTCAAACACCACTCAGTAGTTACACTTTTACTGTTAATAAAAATTTCATAATTTGAAATATTTATGGAGCAAAGCGAGAACTAAGCCAACACAGTGTTATAAAATGATAGCTTTTCATTCACTTTTACTGTTTTCAATATAGCCAATGCTTGTAATTTTACAGCTCTAGATTGACATTTTATTCTGTAACACACTGTTTATTTTATTGATCCTTAATCCTCCCTAGGTTGTGAGCCTGGTTCTCAGGCTTCAAAGGACTTTGGATTACTACTTTGATTTTACCTTTCTCACAGTTTTTTTAACGGCAAAGTTTAGAAATAAATTCCAAGACTTTTATTGTTTTCTTCACCATTGAAGTCTATCAGTTCTGATGCTCCTGCACTCGCTTCCCAGAATAACTTTTCATTCATTTTAATATGAAATATTTTTAAAAGTTTGATAGCATTTGAAATTTAATGGAGTTAATTCAATCCCTAAATACACTTTTAGCATTTTTAAGGGAGACAGCTATAATTTGCCTAAAATGATGCACAGGTTTCTCTCAAGCATCCCATTCCTTTAGAAAGGTTGAACTAAAATTTTCAGTAGGATTTGGAAAATATCTATTAAAGATTCAAGAAATAAATATTTTAAGCTTTATGTCACTCATAAACTTTTATGTTGTGCAGATATGCTGTTATAACTCAAATCCAGTGTTAGACTCAATGTAAATAAATGGTGTGTTGAATGTCAATAAAACTTTATTTTCAGAAATATGTGGTAACCCAGGAGATGGACTCTGGGTAGGAATTAATCAACCCTTGATGTACAGGATTAAGACACATGTCCCAGGTCTTCTCTGTTGTATAGGCCTATTTTTTGAGCCAAACTGTGACCATCTTCAGGAATATTTATAGACCTAATCACCAAAGACTATTACAGCTGGGCTTGTGGCCTGTTCTGGAAGGTGAGAATGGGGAGGGTCATGGGACCATCACTTGAGATTGAGACATTTGTACCAGGAAATTACTTGCAAATCTGCCTAGATTGCATGTTCCCTTGGAATCTCTCAGATGGATAGGTATATAAATGGGGAAGGGTGGTCCAAGGGGAATTGATCTAAACAGTCCTGAGGTTGTTAGCAAGCATGTTGTGTGCAGTGTGGACAGCTTAAAGTCAAACATGATTGTGGGCTATTCTTTCCAGGACATTCTTTGTGAATCACAAAACCAGTATGTCATTAAGTTCTTATTTTTCCCTCTATATCTATAATATTCAGCTAATGATATCTAACATAGATTGTTTTAGGTTAACCTTCATACTTCTCCTTTTTTCATGATTCTTTCTCCTATGTACCTTTATAGTAAAATTGATATTAAATGCACTCTCTATCCCACTGCCATAGCCTTTTGTGATAGCCCCTGATAACTTGGCTTTCACATATTGCTGATCATCTTTCCTATTGACGGTTTATTAATACTGCGACTAATTACTACACCGCCACACTTCCTTTTTGCTTCCAATATAGTCACTGGGCAAGTAGATTGACTGTGCTACATTTGAGGATTGAATATCTCAAAATTTCCCAAGCTTGCATGTATTCGGAACATTTAGGTATATCTAGGAATGTTACCTTCTCAACATTGACTGTTTTTGCTAGTAAGAGATCTCCTCAGAACACATTTTGAGCTTCTTGGGAAAACCACTGTGACTACACTACTTCAGGTCTTAGTGGCCCATTCACATTTACTGTGCTGCTTTCCCTGAGTAGACAGTAAACCTAGCAGACAAAAGCATGCTCTATGAAAATATGATTTCTTAATAAGCATTGTTCTTGGCCTTCATGCGTTCAATGCACTTTATAATATTATGAATGTATGAATAGTTTCCAGAGAGATTTTTACAGCTTTATATCTTCTGTTTAGGAACCACAAATGCTTGTTTTTCAGATTTCACTCTTTGGAGTCTAAAGAACCTCAGGAAAAAATTTAAAAAATGCTGCTTGTGCTACTTAGTGTTTTGCAGAAGACAGAAGTATGGTGTGGCCTATGGATGACAATAACATGTCTCTGTTGTTTATATTAATACAAATTTTAGTCACTAATTTTTTTTTTCCAGTTCAAACTTGATATGGAATGTATTACTACAGGAACCTGTTGGAAATAGTTTTTAAAATAATATAATTTTAGAAAACTGTTGATTTGTTAATAAAAACACAAATTGATTATTTAATAGAAAAATTAGAGAACTGAATCACATACTACAAACAATGATTCATGCTGCACAAGCCTGCTAAGGTATCACACAAATATGAGGACTTAATGATTACTAAAGATTTCAAATGAGTGTTTCTGACTAAAACAAGATTAATAACATCAAACATTCAATAAATACTCAGTAGTGTTACTTAAAAATAATAACTATGTCGAGTTGGGAGGTGTTTTAAGGCATTTGGTGCTCTTGCAGGGGACGTGGATGTGATTTCCAACAACTACAGGACAGCTCACAACCATATATAACTCTGGTTCTGGAGATCTGGCGCCCTCTTCTGGGCTTCATGGGAACTGCGCACACAAGAGGTGAGCAGAAACATGTAGGAAAAGTACACATAAAATAAAAAATAATAATGATAAAGCCTGATAAATGCTGATAGCATCATTGACTTACAAGTAATTAGGTTATAACTAAGAATATAATAAATATTCACCTTATTTCTATTGTACTTTTACAACTTTGCAAGTTTTTGTAGATGCTATTATAAGACTTTCCCTTTGCAGACATGCATATAGGTAGGTATATATGAAAGAGACAGCTCATAGCTTTATGAATAAGCTGCTTTCCTTAGGTAAATGAAGTACTTTCACTAAAACCTCCTCTGTGTGTGTGTTTGTGTGTGTGTGAGGGGTGGGGGGGAGGAGAGATTTTTCTTCCTTTATGACTGCATCACTTTCAGTGTTTGTGTGCTTGCTCTCTGCCAGTCTTATGTGAATATATGTATGCTTAAGATTTTAGGAGAGAGGACTGCCTGGTCTGGTCTCAGTGGGAGAAGATGCGTCTAATCCTCAAATGACTAGAAGCCTCGGGGAAGGGGGATACCCGGGGAAGGGGAGACTGTGAGCACCCTCTCAGATGCAAGGGGTAGGGGGAATGGGATGAGAAATTGTGTGTGGGGGACCGGTAGGGGGGCAATGGCTGGAATGTAAATAAATAAAATAATTAAAAATTTTAGGAGAATATTATTAAACATTATTTTGGTTTAAGAAATGCATTATAAATATCCATGTGTTTTGTTTATATGTTTATTTTTGAATGGTCTTTATTTTCACCTCCCGTTGACTGGATTGCTTAACTTAATTATATAAGGAGCAAAAACTTGCAGTTGATATTATTGGTTCCTAGACTTCTGGAAATCTCCCTTGCTCTTTTATAAATAATTCTGCCACAGTTCAAAGTCCCTTTAGACCAATGAAAGTGTAAAGAGTGTGATATTGTCAGTTCCATCATGTTGAGAAAATATTTAGGATATACTATTCCTGAAAATTTTCTGACAAAAAAATGCATAATGTGAGCGTATGCTAATGTTAGCCTAAAAATTATTCAACTTCAACATCTCGATTTGGCACAATTAGCACTCTGCAAAAATACCCAGGGTAGCAAAAATAGTTTTCTATCAGTGAGCTGTAATGTTACGTTAATATTAAGGTCTTTTGGAGAGATCAGTTATAGAAACTGATTCAGCAACCCTAATTAAATAATTATAATCTCTAAGAATTTAAGCTAAATCCTTTGAGAACTTGATAGATTCATATATCCTTCCTACAAAATGAAGCTTTAATTCAGTTCCAATTTACACATTATCCAGATTGCACACCAAGTGAAGATTATGTAATATAAGAGATATTAAATTCTAAAAATTAACTTTAATTTATCAGGACTTTCAAAACAATGTCTTCCTTTCTGTCCAGAGATGACACATGCAATACACATCTTAAGCTTACCATAAAAACTGCTGCAAGCCATTTAGGCCATAGGCTTGTAAAGCACACTTGTAAGACTTCCAGATTTTAGAATTTAATTTCCTTAAAGACATTTTGGACTAGGTACTATTATATCTACTTTGCATATGAGAAAGTTAAGATTTTGGCAAGCAGGGCTGTATACTTCTACTCAGGAATACAAGGCAAAAATATATGTTTATATACTGTGTTCCTCATATCATTCAGGTCAGCAAACATAATCTATTGAAAGCCCAGAAAACAGACCCCTAGAGTAGACTCTTCTGTTGGGTACAAATTATATTGTTACAGGTCAGTTCCGCACTTACATTTCTGAGAATTATAATTTTATATTTCAAAGGAAAGAATTCATAAATGATCTGAAGTTCTTGTAACATAAAATTTTATCATTCATGCCATCTTCATAGATAATGCTCACTTTCAATGTCTCTAGGCTTCCTAGGAACTCTCTAGAGAGTTACTATCACTTGATTTCCATGTAATGGAAATTATTATTTTTATTATTATTATTATTATTATTATTATTATTATTATTATTATTATATTCCCTGTTCTAAAATGGTTTATCGTCTACATTTTCTTAGAGCTATACCCTCTCAATGAGAATCTTTTTTCATATTCCCAAATAGAAATTCTTAATACTTTTTGTGTTCAAGCCTAACACATCTTTTCCTTTAATGATGGTATTCTCATTATTCTCTTTAAAATCACATTATTGACTAAAGGTTGACATAAAAAACCTCTACACAGTTAACACACGTATCTTAATGATATCTACCTGTGAAATCAATACAATCTAAAACATAAAAATATCACTCACCCACAAAGGTTTTTCTCACCCTTTTCAGTTTTGTTTATGGTAGCAATTTATACTGTCAGGTATACATTATTTACTTGATATCCATACGCATTGTGTTAGATAATAATAGATCTACAGAGCTTATCTTGTATAATTGAAAGTTTGTTCTTTTCAATCTAGTACATTTTATCTGCTCTGCTTTACATAATTTGTCCAACTTTGATTTGAGTTGCTGCTATTGCTAGTAAACTCTAGTAAATATTTTCCAAGTCAGAAAATTTATCAATGCCATTTTAACATTCTTTAATAGGTATCAAACAGATAGTTAACCTACACTTTTAGAAATTGAATTAAAATAGCCAAATAATTTATTTTAATACAAATGATAGGTATTCATTTTTTATTATTATATGTTTCAATAGAAACATATTCTGTAGATCAGTAATTTCATGTTTTATGATTTGATGTGCTTTTATTGTTAATATTTAAATGTTTTAAAATTTTATTTTCACAATGTTCCCAACTCTTTCCCTATTTAATCCCTTGTATTATTTCTGTCAGATTATATTTTCATAGTCTTCTCTTTAATAGCCACTGTTGTTAAATTTAAATGAATGAACATGTACATACAGCCTGGTAGCTCCACTTAGTATTGCCTATATGCATATGTTACAAGGACCGAATGCTTGGTATTGGAAAACCCAACCATGAGCCTCATCCCTGGGGAAGACTTATTCATCCTCTCTCAGCTATGATGCTATGCAAATTTCAGCAAGTTATTTGAATCCATCAATTTTATAACTGACATTTGTGAAACAAGCATAATTTCTTATTCACAAAGTTTTTGGAAGAATTTTAAATAATATAATAAAGCTGTTGAAATATAATAAGCAAGGAATCAATGAAAATAATGTTTATAAGACTACATATAAATATATATAAACATATACACATATTTATGTAATTGCCACATTTATATATTATTATGAAATTATAAAATAAACATATTATACACATAAACCTTTCAAATGCACAGCTAAAATATATAACTGTGAATGAGAAAGTATATATGGAAGTTACTTTATAAAATTAAATTTCTCTTTTTACAAGGATTCCTTTCTTTTAGAAAGCTTAAAATTAAAGGTTATGATACCTCTGAATTTTTAAATGTATTATTTAGAATTATAGTACAGTCATACACATAAGAAAGTAAGTTATTTCTGATTCAATAGGTCTGCAATTTCAGATGATTATTAGGTTGGTATAAGAGAATTGAATATTCTGAGCTTACTTGGATAACAGACTGATTAAAGTCCAGCTTGTCCAAGATAGTGAGAATCTATCTCAGAATAAAATGTAAGAAAAGAGCACTAGAGATATAGATCAGTGGAAAAACTTGTCTAACATGTCCAAGGTCCCTTTTTGTAGTCCCTTATATGGCTTTATAGTAATTACTATCATTATTAATAATTAAATTTAAAATAATTTGGAAGAAACCCCCTCTTGATTTAGCTTTATTCTATTTTCTCTTTTATATAATGTCCTTGGAGTCATTTCTTTGCATGAAACTGTACTGCCTATTAAGTTAGTTATAATTAACAAGAACACTTTATTCCTAATATGTGATGTTAATTGGATACCAAGATATTTTAATGTACTAAGTCTTAACTTCTACAAATTATTGTTTTTATAAGAACCACTTGTAAAGTTTGTGGAAACAGAACCTAGTAACTATAATCCTTATGTATACCTAATCATATAATAATATGTCAACTAATATAAAAGTAAATTCTCTATGAAAGAAAATATTCTGTAGTTAATTTTGAAACATGTAGATATAGCAATATTTTTTTAAAAAGGTGCCAAGTGGCATTATCAGAGAATTACTGTCAAAAATGACAGGATTAACATTCAAATAGAAATACCAAGAAGATATTTTCTAAGCTTAACTGTTCAAAAGTAATAAAAAAAAAGAAATATTTTCATTGACATGATGAGTTTTGTTGGGTGTTTCACTAATAAATTCGAGTGCAGGGGTCTAAAATAGATTCCTATAAAATTACAGATGAACTAACTAATTACAAAACACATTTAAGTTCATACATGCATAGCACATTTGTTAAATAAGTTATGTCTGTCAGGATTCTCTATGAGCAATGTGGCAGGAATGCTCATTTTACCTTGAATATACTGATGTGATGACTACTGGGGTACAGGCTTCTCTGACATACTCCCCACCCTAGATGCACCCTTAGGAGCAGAACTGCTCCAAAGTGAAACTGCAGAGGAAACATAGCCTTCCAATTTACTGAACTAAAATACCATCTGACATTAGTAACTTGGGGTCGAAGTAATTTTTATCATATCTGAGCACCTTATTAATAAATCTCATAGAAATCAGGTATCTTTTGCTATTTTGTATTCCAACTTATTAAAAATCATGTACATGAGGGAAATATTCTTGGCATAAAGTTACTATATTCATTTTTTTTTCTTTCTTACACCTGAAGGCACATGTCTCAGCCTGTGGAGGTACTTTATTATTTAATTAGAGCAGATACTTTGGTACCATTATAGATGTTTCATCTAAAGTTTGATTAACTTCAGCATATGCTGTGCTTCCAGGCAAGTAAATATAAACTTTGAAAACAGAGGAATTATCAGCACCATCTTTTAAATAAGAATAAAACACAAATATGGAAAAAGGTAGAATGCTGAAGAAGTGAAAATATCAACTTTCATAGATGACTAGACGTATTTCATATTTTATTTATTCATTTAATACATATTTATTGTATGATTAGTACTAGGAATAATAATGTAGTAGGTATCAAAGAAAGGAATGGTATAATCCTTCTAATCAGAAATTCATAGTTTAAAGGGTACATTAAATATCATAAGGAAGATAAGTACTATAGTTTTAGCAGATACTAATTTTGCCCTGGGCATATGGCCTCTACCTTCCATTTCAATTATACAAGCCTAAATTTGAAATGCCAGCATTTAGATATCAATGCCTAAGGACTGAAGAGGCCTGTTTTAACTACAACCACGGCAAAGCTAAATTGCTCAAGAATGAATACCCCTGGGAGCTGCTCTCAGACATGATTGATAAGAAGTGTTGAATAAGTAGTACAGGTTGCTAGCAATCACGACCAGATAAATCTAAGGCACTTGCTTTATACTGCTTCTTAGAGTTTTCTGATGGGGACTGAGCTCTTGAATCATTAATTGGGTGGAGAACACACATGCTTTCCTGGCTTCCTGGTTCCAGTATTGTTTTATCCTCTTAAGCTATCCCGTACACCTTTGAAACAACCTAAAACTGGAGTAAATTTCTGAACTTTTGCTTTTGGAAGATTCTAAGCAAGGAGAAAAGTTTATTCCAGTATAGAGGATATTAACTCACTTAAGAAGTTGTGAAAGTAACATGCAGACATTGTGAGCAAAGTCTTGACAGTGTGAAAAAAATCAGTAAATGGGTGCCTATAAGGGTGATCAGAGTTTGCCAAGGCACAGAAGCAAAGAAGGGCACTTTATAAACCAGAGAAAGCACAAAAAATATCATAATATAGTTTCTCAAACTTAATATCAGTCTTGTAGTGGGCTCTTCAAAGCACAGATTGATGGATCCCATTCTCAAATTCCTAATATAACAGGTCTGAGTATTTGTAGTTGTCACAACTACATATACACACACATAGTTCATAGGAAGTATTGATGGATATGAGAAAAGAGACATAGTCAAACATCACTGGAAGGAGTAGCTGAGTGACTAGATGAACTTGATCAATATGATAAAGGCTGATGAAAGTCCTATGACCTAGAATTTATTTGTTTTTCCTTCATTATTGTGCAGTTTATTTGTAAGAAGAAAACCAAAAAAACGTAAAAAACTTATTGTGAATATAAACAACATAATATATGACAACATTCCTGAAAATATATACACTATTCACATTACTGGGTATGACTTCTTGAGTTCTATGTGATATACAGATTTCATGTAAATAACTTTTTAATTTTTTATATGTTCCAATAACTATACAACTGCTCATTTTACTGATTCAACTTAAATTCCTGAAATAATGGTCTGTAATTTATTGATACATTAGACTTCTTTAATTTTACTAAAGAGAAAAGATTGAATATTACTTCACATAATTTTTTAATAGTGAATGAAAACTAGTATTTATCTGTATATGTGTCTGATATTCAGAATTTTTTTGAATCACTGAATAATTTTTGAAAGCTTTGAAACATTTTTATTATTTTTAAAAGATATTGATCAGAAAATAGTTTTGGTAAGTTCTGATGTTTATGACTTGCTTTTTGTATTGAAATATATTCTATGAATACACAATTAACTTTGTTTATGATATGTTTTTTTATAAACATAAATTGAAATGATCAAATATAATCTTTTCTTTATGAGTTTTACTTTATCATAGAGAAACCATCTTACATAAAGAATGAAAAGTCTTATATTTTAAAATGTTTTTGTAATAGTTTGCTTTTCATGGGTAAGTAGTTCATCAATACCCTATTTATAATATATTTTATGTATGATGTATACCAGTGTTGTAATTTATGTACTTACTGAATTTTTCAATTCTACTTCTACCATATCTTTTTCAATATATGTAAAATAAACTCCTGGCACATTCAAACCCTGCAAATTTTCTATTTTTAGGATTGTTTTCTTATTTCCATCATTGTTTCTGTTTGTTGGTTTTTTTTTTTTTTTTTTTTTTTTGGTTGGATGGTTGTTTTTTTCAAGACAGAGTTTCTCTGTGGCTGTCGTGGAACTTGCTTTGTAGAGGAGGCTATCCTTGAGCTAACAAAGATCTCCCTCCCTCTGCCTCCTAAGTGATTTTTATCCTAGTTTGCTTGACAAGCTTTCAGAGCACAATTTCTTGATCATGTCAGAACCATTTATTTTTCTCTAGACTGGTTATACGGAAGTTGTCACAGGATTGCCTATGCCATCTTCCTGGCATCAATGTCTTATGTTTTGTTTCATATATTTGTGTGTTTATCTGTGAGTGTGCATTTGCATGCTCTGGTTTGTGTACGTGTGTGGGGAGGGGCTGTTTTGTTAAAACAGTAATGGCTATCATACTCCTACTTGCCCTACCTATATCTCACGTGTGTAATGAATTACAATCCCTGACTCTTTACAGTGACACCCAATCTTATGAATTGCTATGGACAGTGATGCAAAGAAAATGTTACTGAGGCATGTCTGGGTAGAAGTATTTGAAAATCACAGTGGCATGTTTAAACATTTTCTCTGATATGGTCACTATTCCAATTTATAGAATGATGAAATACTAAATCAGAGATCCCAAGGCACGACTTAATCAGAACCTTTGGCTGACTTGCATTGAATTTACTGCAAAGAAAAAAAAAAAAAAAAGACCCGTGTGTTTCCAGTCACCAATACCTGAGTGGCTACTTGTTGCTACAGAATAAAATAGGTAATTATGACTAATACTTTATCTCCCTCTTTCATGATTTCTTTCTCATTTGCTATATCGACTAAGATGGTTTAAAAGGAGGCAAGTTTTGAGACTCTTCAAAATTGATTTTACCTTCTCTTCACATTCCATTTTGATTTTGTCAGGATAACTTGCATATCAATGAGGAACAGATTACCCCACGATTTAAGACCCCAAACACATTTACTACCAAGAACAGTTTCTGAGGGTTAAACATCTTAAAGTAGCTTCTCAGCCTTGAGGCTTCATAGGATATGCCATGAGTTTTTGATAATTTATTGCCTATACCTACAAACTCTTCAGATATATCTAGAGTTGAATGATTTACTGCTAGAATTTCCCAGAATCTTTAAAGAAGACAAGAGTTCCTCACATTGTGGGCTCTACATTGGGTGGGGGATGTAATGCGACAGCTTCTCAAGGGAAGAACTGGTGACCAAGACAAGAGGTGTGGCAGAAAACCAAAAGTCACAAACTTATGTAACCTAATTACCCAAATGTCTATCATCCTTTTCCTATTTTTTTTTTTATGAGAAATAATAAGTTAGCCTTGCCTATATCCAACTCAAGGAGAATGTGGGAAAATGTAGAGAGCATTTATTGTTAAGCACACAGAGAGAGGCAGGGGAAAGTAGAAAGAGGAAGAGAAAGAGAAAACTTAAGACCACAGCCTTTTTATCACCCAAATTTAGACATGGCTTATGATTGCAAGAAAACAACTAAATGCAATACACATTGAATGAAAGGATATTTTAGCATCAACCTCTGCAGAGAAAAGTGTTAAATAATCTGTGAACATAGTTTTAAAATTATCACATATGGTCCAGAAGCAAGGTTAAAATTTACTCTAAGAATAAAGGCAATGCTTCTTGTTTCTCTCAGTTTCTATTCTTGAACCATGGAAAACTGTCACTGGTTTCTGGTCCTTATCTTCCTTTCCCCTGTTTTCATAAAATTTCATCATGATAGCTAGGTGTGGCTTTAGATACTTCTTTATCGTGGTGGAAATTCAGTACATCAAATATGAGAATTTTTTTCTGTTCTAAGGCAGCTTCATCATTTCTTTAATAATTTCCTTTCCACAACTGTTTTCATTTTTTCTCTAAATCCTATCATTTAGATTTTAGACAATATGGATCACAGTTTATCAAATGAAACACTGTTGACGCTTAGCAGGCTAACCAGTTGTTAAGAACGACCATGCCATACATCCCCCTTTGTTGGTCACCCTTCACTAGGTTAATGTTGCATACTGGTCTCTTATCTTGCTAAATGATTCTGCATAATGTTAAATGATCTCTAGCATATAATAAAAATCACCCCAATTTGAGAACCACTTTGAGTATCCTTTAGAGATTCTTATATTTCCTCTCCCGTTTTCTGTCTTTGCTTATGCTATTTTATGTGAGAGTTCTTCAAATTTATCCTTTATCTTTTGTCTGAAACTCATTGTGCATATTCAATTTTATTGGATATTATTTTAATATGGTTTTGTTCACGACAAAACTACAGCGCATACAGACAGATTATGCATGTACCCTCTATATCTTACACATACATCTCACCCCATTGTCAAATCCCGAGCCATAGTTTACAAATGTGAACAGACCGTGGCACATCACCCCAACTCTATAGTTGACTCCAGATTTCACTCATGGTGTTATACAATCTATCTGTTTGGATAAATGTCTAATAGCATATATCTACTATTGTGTCATATAAAGTGATTTCACTGGTAGTATTTAGTTCAGTCTATAAATTTTAAAAACTCCATTCTCTGAAATAGTTTTTACATAGATTCTTCGGTTTTCTTTTCTCATATGATTGTCAGAGTAGTCTGAGATTTTAAGTATTTCAGGTAATTTTAGAATTTGTCCCTTTGTGCTTTTCTTTAGATTTCCTTTCCCAGTGTAGCTGCTGCAGTCCCTCATACCCACCCCACCCCATTTAGATAATAATTTATTTTTATGCAGGTTTCATCTTCTGCATTAGACAGGATTGCTTTTCAAATAACTGAAAATTTATTACCTGTCTTTAATTCTGGGTAATGTACAGTGAATATACCTTAGACAATTTAGTTCTTTATAGACTTGATAAGTCTTTGTAGATGTTTCTTCATTCATGTTCTTCAATTTACAATTATATGTTTTATTATTACTTCAGAGTTATCTTAAGACAATTTTCAATAAAGAGGAGGTAAGTGTCATTTTTAACAAAAACAAAACAAAAACAAAAACTGCATTATGTCTTGTTCTCCTTCCTCTTTTATCCTCATTTAGCATTTTGTTGTTGCATCTACATTGCCGCCTACCTTTTCTCGCCATGCCTCCGAAGGTTTAAAATTCTTGCTGTTTGGGGGAGGGCTAGGATAATTGTGATCTATTCCTCAATCAAGAGACAGCTTTCACACAGTTCTGGATTGTAATGCTGTGTCATTGTTTTCAGGCCTCCATAGGCTCATAGCTTTATATAAGCTATAGCCTCAGGCTATATAGCTGGAAGCTACATTTTCTTCTTCGGTTTCCTTACATGCATGGGGAATCTATATGCCAACAACTAGTTTTGAACACTCGCACTTGTCTCCGATTTCACACACTTCTCTGGAAGCAATTTATTTACTCCAAATCATTTAAACTATGGGTCTCTACAGTGTCAACTAACCTGGACCCCAGGGTCAACGAAAAAGCATACACAGGTTGATCTGAGGCCCCTGACACATAAATAGCAGAGGACTGCCTGGTCTGGCCTCAGTGGGAGAGGATGCACATAATCCTGCAGAGACTTGATGCCCCAGTTTGGGGAGATGTAGGGGTGAGGTGGGGGTGAAGTTGGGGAACTTGTGCCCTCTCAGAGGCAGAAGGGTAGGGAGATGGGGGAGGAACTCTGTGAGCTGGACCTGGATGGGGCAGCATTAGAGATGTAAATACATTAATTAATCTAAATAATAAAGAAATAATTGGTCTCAATTATTTTGTGGTTCAAATTCTAGTCTGGAAATGAAGATTGAATTGTTTATGTATACAAATTCATGTTTTGTTTTAAGTTTTTTCAATGTTATGGTTGAGAACCACAGAATTCTCTCTATATGCCACCAGAATTCTTTCACTCTGGGTTTGCATTGAGTTTCAATGATGTTTGTGCACTCAACACAATACAGTAAGAAATATGCATATTACAAAAGGTAGCTATAAATGACTTTAATATGGGAAATTATGTGACAGTTGACATGAAATTATATGGCAGTCTTGTATCAATGATGGAAGTAAAGAGTAAAAACTACACAAAACCTGTATATCATTTATAATATAGTTGTGAACATAACTTGAAAAGTGCTGAGTAAATGAATGATATCTACACAAGAAATACCTGTTAAAAATTAATAAATAAATCAAATATTAAAATCGAAGAAGTAAATCCTGCTTGAAAATTGTGGACTCAAGTTTAGAATAAAGGGCTAGTCTAATTCCTAAGATGGGTAAAGTCTTACAATCAGCTCTCTTTAGAAAAGAATTGTGTGCTTATCAAATGTGCAGCTAGTTCTACACATTTGATAATAGTACATAATTATATTTTCATTCCACTGCACAAATTTCAAGATGACAGATTAAATTAATGTATCTGAAAATAATTAGGGAATGACTATTAAAGGTAGATTTTTATTTTTATTTTTTTTACAATGTAATTTACTTAAAGTAAAAAATCGAGTGTGCATGGAAGATAAGGTTTTTACTATTATGTTCCTTTTAATTCACTGATTTTGTTTTCTGTTTGAAGCCAATTCGTTTCATATTGTTTTATGTTTTCAAAAGCAAGAGTTGTTTGTAGGGGGAAAATTTGTCTTAAGAGGAAAGAGGTTAATATCATAAATCGATTCTGAAATCACAGCTCACAATTAGCACCACCTAATGGCAAGTGTTTGAATTAGAGATGTAAAGCCCAAGACTTTTTCCAGGCACTCCACTTCTAGTATCAATTGTGTTAGTAAATTCATTTTCGTGCCCCCTTCCCATTCTCTTTTCCCCTCTGCCCGTATTGTTCTCCCAATTACATGGCCAAAGTTAACTCTATGTAAATGAAGTATTGTATCTCATTTACTTTTCATATTCCTTCCTAACCCATGTAACTTAAAATTAACTGTTAAACTAAAAAAAAAAAAAAAAAAAAAAAAAAAAATTGGCAGAGAATAAAGTAAATCCCATAATTATAATTTATTTTAT
The DNA here is from genome assembly GCA_028551405.1 of Uromys caudimaculatus. NCBI lineage: Eukaryota > Metazoa > Chordata > Mammalia > Rodentia > Muridae > Uromys > Uromys caudimaculatus. The sequence goes on along the minus strand of CM052722.1, from coordinate 34,771,821 downwards.
TTTATAATGTTGTTTTATAATGTGAAAGCGTTCAAATTATACACATATAAACGAAATATGAAGTTCTGTTTACCACCCTGAACATTTATTCTCATTTCATAATATTACTCCATTTAAAATAAAACTGAAACTATGAACAAAATTTATCAATAATATTAATTCACCTGAAAATACTTCAGCATCTCTCTGGAAATCCTCTCTATAATGTTCAATCTATTGTAACTACACTAAATATAGAAGTTATCAAGTACTTCATTTAGTAGCTATTGGGTCATATATGTCAGTAGGAGCTGGTACGTTTTTTTAAAAGGCAGTATGAAGTTTATTATTTGTGTCAGAGTTTGAACCAAAATGCTTGCGCAAGGTCAACAAACATCCTATTATACTCTGCTTAGCCAAAGACACTGCTATTTTCTTGCCATAGAATGAAGCTAATTGTTTATGAATCCAGTCATTCCTTGTCCATGACATTTAAATATTTCTCAGCTAAAATTTCTCAAGATCCAATTAATCCCTTCTCATTTTATGGAACTCTGTTCCAACACTATCTCTCCATGATCTTTGCTGACTGGAACATTTAAGCAGCATTGGCCATGCACATTTTTGTACAGTCATAACTTTCTACATGGACACCACTGATATTTCATGATAAAATGGCGAGTTGATCAATTATTTTCCTTCCATATATTTTTGGTGTAAGTGTCCACATCTTGATCCATTATATATATTTTTAACCCTTTAAATATACTATCCAAATCATAGTGGAGTCACAGCAGTATTTACTAAATAACGAGTCAATGAGTGTTGAGTTCTCACACATTTTAGGCATTGACAGAAGAAATAGAAGAAAATAGCCCGCATCTACAAGTGCATATTAGATATATCATTTCCTTTACCTAAAGTTAGAATAACGAGCTAGGTATGTTTAGCATGTAGGTTTATTGGCTTCCATTTGCACTTAGAATGGTGGGTTACAATGCACAAGAAGAAGCCATGATAATTATTTATTTCTTCTCATAAATGACTGAGGCTTAATTTCAATGACACTTAATGGGAAAAATGTTATTTGAATGTTATTCTTAATTCCTGGTAGAGAGGAAGACCAGAATAACAATGTTTATATCGATATAAGATTTTCTTTTCTACTTTTAAGTTCTGGACTTTAAATAGATTAAGGTTATGAAATATTTTAGTGTATTATTTTATTGAAAGGTTTAACATCATGTAGTCTGCTCTAAGAAATTAAAATATTATTTGACAACAATTATCATTTTACTTCAATTTATAGATAAGCTATCATTTGCTGCACAGGTAGCTTACAAACATCCATATACCTTCTTAATATTATGCTTTTATTAGGGTAATAATTAATTGTGGCACTAATCTTGGAAACAAAGAATAAGAGAAGAAAGTAAGCATCTCATTACAAATATAATAGTAACATTTTAACTTATTGGTTTCTTGGAAGTTTTAATTAGTAACTACATAATAATTGAATTTCTTAACACATTTTACTATGTGAATTTAATTATTTAGATTATTTTGAGTTGATTTATGGGTGGATATTTATACCTCAGTTATTCTGGGGGTGGCAGACTGTATTTAAACTATGAATATAATGAGGTTAAATATATAGGTATTGTTCTCAAATATTTGATATGCTAATTTATGAAATAGAACTCTTGTCTTATATACAGGTCCCTCCTTTTCCCTCCAACATCTTCCATATCCCATATCACAAATTAATGTCTATTTATTATTATGTTGTTTTTTCTTAATTTATTTATTTTCTTTACATACTGATCACAGCACCCCAACCCAGTTGAAAGGTTTACTATAATAGTAAAAAAACATAATTTATATTATTTCAGTTACTGTGCTTGCTAATTTTTATTGATAATGTTACAAACTCTAGTTATTTGAAAGGAAGGAAACAAAATAGAGTAATAGCCTAGAGTAGATTGGCCTGTGGGCCAACAGTAATTTATACCAAATGCACCTTCTCCAGGAGGTAAAACATACAATCTTACAGCAATATCAAGTTGTTTTAGTTGTCTGCTTAAAATTGTTTGTCTTGTGATATATCTTATATTTCCATCAAATGGGCTCTGAAACATTCAGTACATGAGTTTCTCAAGAGATATAAAATAAGTCTCCACAGCTTGCTTATTTATTTTCTGATAACATTAAATTATTTAATTAAAGTACTTTCCAGTTCCATAGAAAATTTACCTTGAGGATTTTTAGGAGCTTTTTATGTATATTACTCACTGTAGAGGGTGTTCCTGCCTGTTTCTCAGTGGGCATATTGGAAGTGACATTTCAACATTTAAATATGTACCACTTCAAAAATGTTATATTCTCTTCTGCTTATGATCTATTATTCCTCTTCAAAATGATAATATTTATGTCTTACAACCACTTAATAAAAGCTGTAAATGTGAGCTTTATTTTCTCTTGAGGTAATATTATTAAAAATTCTTTCTTACTTATTTAATAAGATATATTTTCTGATGCCTATTACTGATTACTTGCCTTATTTTAGAAGTTTTTTTTTCTTTTTGTATTTCTATCTATGTGGGCCAAAATGAAAAGAAATACATAAACTTTGATTTCCTTTGACAAAAACATTTCTTTTAATGCATAATTCTCTCTTCCTTATATTTGATTTTCAGACACAATTGTCATATTGGAAAAATCAAGAAAAGGCATTGAATTCACAACAAGCATATGTGCATCTACTTGTAATAGACAAGTAACTAATAAGCAGTATTATTACCATTGGAAGATAAAAATTTCTGTCTGTTGACTTCTCCTAGGAAACAATATCCTGGCTTTCATCTTGTGCCAGTTATTTCCAAGCTATGATATTCCTTACTTACTGTTTGTGTGCAAGTACATGTGCACATGTGTGTTTGGAGGCTAAAGAATAACTTCTGTTATTCCTCAAGCAAAAGTTACCTTCTCTTCTTTGACAAGGTCCCACAGTGGCCTGCAACTCACAAAGAAGAAAAGTCACCTGCCCAGGGAGACTCAGGGATCTGTTTGTCTCTACTTCATCACTGCTGTGTTAACTTAAAATTGCATGTCACCACATGTGTTTATTTTCGTTAATGTGGTACCCTGAGGTTAATTTCAATGTCATTCTTAGAAACATCATCCATCTTCTTTCTTGAGACTGTGTGTCTCATTAGACTGGTATCTGTCAATTGGCAGTACTGGCTAGCCAGTGAGGTTTATGGATACTTTTGTTTCTGCCTTTGAAGCAGTGAAATTGCATCAACATGCTACCATGCCTAATATTATTTACATTAATTCTCAGGACTGATGTCAGATGCTCATACTTGCAATACAAGCACTTTATCAACAAAGCTGCCCACTCTTCCTGCTTTGGATTGCTTTAGGTCAAACTCCAGAACTGAAATGTCTGCATCCTCTGTTATTTATTTTCTGAGGAGCTGGGTTTGTTTCTTAAAGAAAGTTTAATGGAAAATTAACTATTTGTGTATCATCTGTAGTTGCTCTTATAAAAAAATTCATAGTTGAATAATTCTGATATATAACAGTTTTAAAAATTAATTTTTTTTGCATTCGGAAAGACTGAACTTTTCCACACCTTGCTGTCAACTTAATAACATGCCTTCAGATAAGTTAAGACTATGCAGTTAAGCTGCTATCTGACTAGGTATCCAGCCTGTTAGGAATACATATGTATAAACATATATACACGCAACAACAGCTAATGGAAAAAGAGACCATGAATTTGAACAGCTACAAGGAGCAGCAGATGGGAAGGTTTTGGGGATTCAAAGGGGAAGGGTGAGATGTTGTAATTAGATTATATCAATTTTCAAGTTAAAAAATAAGTTTAACCTGTCTTTAAGAGAACAGATGTATAATGCCCATGATTCTCATGAAATAAGATTTTACAAAACAAAGAGAAATTAATGGCTTTAATCTTGTTATATCTTATTCCATGTCCCTGACCCAGAGAAATTTTAGTATGTTTGTATGTATGTATGTACGTATGTAATATATATGTGTGTGTGTTATGTTAATGAATTAGTTTAAAAAAGCAAACTGGATCAAAGAAATGGTAAACAACATATATAACAACTATTTTGTTGTAATAATTGTTACAAAAACGTGTATATAGCTTTATGTTTATTTTCCATGAGAAGTGCTATTCAGGGTCAGTAGGGGAGTACATACTTCCCTTGCAAAACCTTGTTAAATATTTCTGTAAAGGAATCCTTCATCTCTTTCCTATGGTATTTTTTATTTTTTATTTTGCTGTTGTTGTACAATAAATACAGAGTGAAGCTCTTTGTTAGGGACAAGAATGGAGACAAGATAGGCATGAATTCAAATTTAGACACAGAAACACACACACACACACACACACACACACACACACACACACACACACACACTCCACATCAGACACACACCATAGGCATATATATATATATATATATATATATATATATATATATATATATATATATATATATATTTTTTTTTTTTTTTTTTTTTTTTTTTTTTTTTTTGATTTCTCGAGACAGGGTTTCTCTGTGTAGCCCTGGCTGTCCTGAAACTCACTCCATAGACCATGCTGGCCTCGAACTCAGAAATCCACCTGCTTTGCCTCCCAAGTGCTGGAATTAAAGGCATGTGCCACCACTGCCTGGCACACCATAGGCATATTACAGACAGGACAGCAACCACAGATTGTAGACAAAAGACAGAGAGAAATGTGGAGAATTCAAATTTGGTTTTGCTTTTAGTCAAGCTACTCCAAGAGGAAGCTGTATTATTTTCTATCTTTCATGTATTACCAACATATTTTGGTACATGTTTGAGATTAATTTCAATTTGTTAACCAGTGTTTACATGACTTCAGAGTCTAAAACTTTTACTATTTGGCCCTATACAAAATAACTTTGCTTATTATTGAGACCTAAAATTGTATTATCAAATATTGTCTTTATGGGAACCATGTGTCTTCAAATAGTTAAAATACCATTCATGCTGGGAGGTCGAACTAGGGTAATCTCAACCTACAAATTAGGAATAAGAGCAGACATCAGAGAGATAACATTTTCCAATCTAGTTAAAACCATATTAATTCCAAGTTTAAATCACTGGAAATAAATCTTGTCATCTCATCATGAACATAGAATAGTATCACCAACATATGTGCATATCCATGTAGTGCATTAGATAGAAACTTGTTATAGATTTTCAGCATAATTGCAATGACTCATGCTTTCTCCTCTTGGTAAAAATGAGAGCAGTCCGGGAGGGGGGCATTGAGCAGGATGTGAAGTGAAGAAGTATAAATAAATAAAGAGAAAGAGAGACAGAGACAGAGAATGAGAGATAGAAAATGTACTTAAGTCTGTGAGATACAGGGTTTCTTAATTGCAAACTAATTTATACTTCAAATGCTTACCTGCAATATAAATCAGATTCATTGTCTATGTATGACAGAAAGCATACTTCTTCGTCATGCTAAATATCAGAGTAAAACGTTCTTTTTCACATTTGCACATTGCTATAGAACACAAATTATAAAGTAGAGAAATAAACAATTCAGAAATTATTCTCAGATGCCAAATTGCTAAAATGATTTAGTAGAATTATGTCCCTTCACTACAAACTGTGTACACACCATCATATTATATATGGCTGATACTTTATTCAAATGATTATAGACAGAATTGGCTGGAAGCTAAAAGTCTATATATCTCATTCACAATATGAGGAAGGATTTAAGATACATTTAAAATAGCACAGTAAATCTTTGCTTTGCCAATGTGAGTTCTGCTTGACATTTAAATATCTGTTAGTTAATAGATAAATTCAACATTAAGATGCTAATATCTAACACAAAATTCTTTGTTAAAATTTAAAATAAATGTATAAATATTGATAATTTTAGATCTAACCCGAGAGTGACTGACTTTTTAATTCACTCTACTCTTTCACAATGAAAGCACCATTCATGCAATAAATTCTTTTTTCAAAAGATTGATTGATTGATCAATTGATTGCTTGATTGATTATATGTAAGTACACTGTAGCTGTCTGCAGACACACCAGAAGAGGGCGTCAGATCTCATTACAGATGGTCATGAGCCACCATGTGGTTGCTGGGATTTGAACTCAGGACATCCAGAAGAGCAGTCAGTGGTCTTAATGGCTGAGCCATCTATCCAGCCCCATACAATAAATTCAAATGCAAACATTTCATGTAGTGCAAAGTTGAATACTTTCATATGTGTTTTTTAAATAGTATTAAACACAATTTAAATACAATATTTATTGTAGTCTACTTAATTTTACTAGCTCAAATTTTACTTCATAGTATTGAATTTACATTTATAATATGTTATAAATAAAATTAGTACAAAGACTATGTGAAGTTTGATAAGTTTTTATTAAACATTTGTTTAGTATTCTGGGATTATCACAGTTTATAAAGGTAATACTATATTTGCCTCAAAAAAAATATATATATATATATATATGTGTGTGTGTGTGTGTGTGTGTGTGTGTGTGTGTATTAGATCTAGTATATATGTTTTGATTGCTATACAAAAATAAAACAAATCCATACTCTTCACTAGAGTTCCAAAAACTAGAGTTCCAGGTATGTTTTGAGTTATAAGGAACAGTTATCTTATAATATAAAACAGGTTAAATTGATCAAATGTGGTACTACAGATTTGCAGAAAAGCTATCACCTGATAATCTGACCAAGAGTGTTTGATAACAACAACAACAAAAAAGGCCTCTGAGTATACAATATTGTAAGAACATTTAGTGGCTGGATTTATTTTAATCTATCCAGTATGCCTTGTGTGGGAGAAGAACTAGAGTTCCTCAACCATTTCAATCATCCACTGCACCTGTTGCTCCATTGAGGCTATAGTACAGACAAAGGAAATGAAATCTAGCAAACTATGTTGTCAGGAAAGTCATGTATCATTTCTCGTTTAAGGCCTTTACTAGGCAGTGTCTTTCATGTACTGCTCCATTATTAGAACCATTGTAATTTCATACAGATCTGATAGAGCCATGGAATAGAAGCACCCTGGGTCACAGAGCTAGGAATGCTGCCTGTTTTACATAACATATTATTTGAAAAAAAACTAGGGCTGGTGATATGCTCACTGGGTAAATATAGCACTAGCCCCACAAGTGAGTTTAATTACTAGAACTCAAATATAGGTTGTAGAAGAGAGCCAACTTCAAACTGTACTCTGACTTCCATATGCATGCCGTTGCATACACATGTAAACACACACAAACATAATAGGCACAAATTAATAATGAAATAACGAATACTTTTTTTTTTTTTTTTAGAAAAGCTACTAACATTTACAGTATTTTTCTGACACTTTGCATTTTCTGAATAAACTCATTGGTAATGACGTTTTGTTTGACAGAACTAGTCTTTCATTACATATAATATTGGGAGGACTCTTAATCATATTCATGGTCTATGCATAATCATAGTTCTTTGTAAATTGTCTTAGGGGTGATTAAAAAGTGACCTAACATAGGTCAGTTATATTTGAGAAATGAATGCAGAGTTCAGAGGAATAAATTCAAGTAAGTTAAAATATTTTAATCATAGTTAACAACAACAACAACAGTAGCAGCAGCAACAACAACTTCTTTGAGATCATGAGTTCTCAAAGTTCTCATGTTATTCTTCCTGGGAGAAGTGTATTCTTTTTGTTTATTTCTATGAATTATTCTATTATATTGGTACCCAACAAAGTCACTTTTCTTTTAATTATTTCTCTGATGGAAAATGTTGGATCTAGTTCTGCTTCTTATATTCAAAGATTTGTAGTACTTATAGATGGTAGTTAATTATATGTAATATTTTACTACAAAAGATTAGAAAATCAGTTGTGATTTTTGAAATCTACTTTGCTGTCAGAGCACATGGAGATCTGACAGGCCAGGATAAGAAAGTGAGTGACAGACCATGAACTACTGACTTATAAAAGCAAATGACTTCTGGGGACATGTGAGACACAATTCTGAAGTTTTACAAGATATAAGGCAATAAGTGATAATCTGATTGTGATGAGCAGCCCAATCTATGACATTTCACTGCCCTTTAAAGTTTCCTTCTGGCCAAAGCAAATAACTGGCAAAATATATATCCCAACTCACTTGTCTCTAGGGGATACCAGAATAAAAGCATATTTATCAATATAGAACCAGGGAGGAATTCTGTGCTGGGAAACTTGAAGCTGAAAGTACTACTTTCCATAGATTAAGTTGTCAAAATAGACAGCGATTTGGGTGGAAAGGCATCTCTCACAAGGAATCAGTTAGAGGGAGATTGATGCTGAGGACAAACAATGCAAAGAATGACAAGACATTAAAACGGATATAATGGCAGTATGCAGAATTCATAAAATAGTAAAATATGCAGTATGAGTTTAGAGGGGTGTAAAAAAGAGGAAGATAAGTCTTTCAGCACAGGTGCATTTTCAGAAATAATGGTGGTCATTCTTGATATTGAAAGGTCTTGGTAATGCTCAGTTTGAGGGATGAAAGTCATAGTATTTTGTGAGGATTATAGCTATGTTATTTATTTTGATTAGCAATGGATTCACTGGTATGTATTTATTTAAACATGTATGAGGTGGAATTCTGCAAATGAAATTGATATATTTGATGATATTTATACATCAATATAAAAGCAAATAACTTATCAAGAATAGTACCTACATGCATTGCTAGGTATAATAATGCTATTTAAAATGTATCCTTCAATAAAGATTATAAATTAAGGATTTGTCTTTCAGTTACTTGAAGTACTATCTATCAAAAAGTTATGGATAAACTATTCTGTGACATTTTTTTCCAGCAGACAGGCACTTCTTTATCTAATACTGTATAGCCTAGAAGGAAGCAGTTGGAAAGCTCAGATCCAAAAACTGATGGATAAAGCTACAAAGGTCCATCCTTGCCTCACACAAGAATAATGTGAATGTGATCATCGCAATAAGCTAAAGTCTCTCCTATAACTGCATGAGCTCACAAATCTTTCCCTGGCCCAATCTTGTTCTCTTTATGCCATCCTTCGAACTAGTCATTTATCCGAAGTGCATTCACCAATTAATTTTATCTTAGTCTGTTTTTTGGCTTTAAATTTAATTTAATTTTATAAATCTATATATGTACATCTTCATATATACCTATATGAAAGGTATGTGCACACAGTGGGAACAGCTACTTTTAGAGTCCAGATGAGAATGTTGGGTCTCCTAGAGCCAATGTTATAGGCAGTTGTGAGCCACTCAACATTGGTGCTGGAAAATAAATTTGAATCTTTTGCAAGAATGTATGTGCTCTTAACCACTGGACCATTTCACCATTCCCTAAGTCGATTTGTTGAAAAAAAATCAGAGCAGTAACTTAGTGTTTTGAAATATTTAAGTACAGTAAATTCAAGTATACATATGAATTAATCATACAAAACCATGAAATTATTTTTATCATTCATAGTTATTTTACTTTTGATTTTACCATCAAGCATTCTTTTATTAATAATTAAATGTTCATTTACTAAGTATTTTATCATCTGTCCACTTGTAGTCTTTAAAATTGGGACATTATAGACAAAGATATCAACATAGAATTAATTTAGATAAAAATTTCACATAGATTGGTCTATATTCCTGATCCTCCTGCCTTCATTCCCAAGTGTTACAATTACAGACATGTGCCAACATTGCATTTTTTCATTGATGAAATTTCCAATGAATAGATAGATGTATAAATTAATAAAATAAGAAATTTTATATACTTATAAATATATGAGTCAAAAGAATGATCAAGCAATCTCCGGCAACACCAGTGAATATCTAAATATGTGTCTTAGGTAAACTGTCATCTATTTCTTATTATACAAGGGATACTGAAAAAAGTGACTGGAAGTAATTTCAATCCTTAAACTCAATCTGCAATTTAATTTCCTTTGTGACATTTGGAAAATCACCCTCTTAAAAGTGCAAGCTTTTCCAACACCCTAGATTAGCCACGGGCATGTTCCTGTTAAGAGACGGATAAAAGCCAGACATAGTTCCATAATCCCTGTACTCAGGAGGCAGAGCTAGGAAGAATTAGAGTTTAATACCAACCTGGGCTAGACACAGTCACATAAAAAGACAGAACTGCACAAAACAATGGGAACAACAAAAACAAAACCTGTGCTAACTAAGCAAACCTGTAAAGCAATTTAAAACAACCCTCCTGCTTGCATTCTGCTTAGTAAATGAGTAATTTTTATTTCTGTTATCTCAATTATCTTATTTCTGTGTTCGTCACCCTTAAGATACCTTAAATCTTATTCACATGTCTCTTAAGCTTACTTCTTTACACATTTCAAACAGTTTTGTTCTTTTTCTTGTCATAGAATTAGCTCATAATAGACCTCAAACCTAAAGCCTAACCATTTTTATTATTAAACACTAAATCAATCTTGACGATGTCTTGTTTGACCCTATAGAAGATAGAAAGAAGAAAAGTACTGACTTGTTCAATTCATTAACATTATTTGAGAAAAATAATGAAACATGTTCTTTCTGAACAGGAAGTGGAAGCAAATATAAATACAAAATGCTTGGGTAAGAAGGAGGGAGAAGAAAGATGGACAGACACAGTTGTATATGATTTCATATCTGCTACTAACTAGTATAAGCCATCAAAAGAGAGGGCTTTAAGATATTCAAATCAGTTAAGAGAAATAATTAAATACAGCACCAATTACTTCTCATAAATTTTGGCCACTGAAATAATCTCTTGAAGCAGTGATTTTGTCATCATTGGAGTCTGTAGGTTTTTGTTTTGTAAGTGAGAAAACAATGTTTCTCTTCTGGAGATGCTGACTAGAAAAAATGCTTTAGTGTGTGTATTACAAATCTATTTATTTACCATAGATATCCAGAGATTCCCTCTTACTTTGTCATGCAACTGCTTGTTTGTAAACAAATCTTACCAAGAGACATAAACCAAATGGCCTTCTTCAAGGATATATAGTGAGCCATGGTCCTTCAGCTTATGGTTGTTTCAAGTAACAGATATTTGGGTATAGAAATTAATTATGCTATTCAAAAATCAAACTCCCAAATGCACAGATATACTAACATATCGCTATGTTGGTAAATAAAAGTATAATTCAAAGATTGTGGTTACATTGCTTCTTTAAAATGCACATATGGTTTATAGTATTGTGACTATTCTGGTAAAATATGAATACCAGCAAATATTGGATTATAGAACAAATAATGGAGAATATTTGATTCAAAGCAAATTTCCAAGTGAGATTAACACTTTTAAGTTGAATTTTATGTTCTTTGAGAAACAGTCTCCCTATGTAACACAGAGTGGTGATCTACTAGTTTATATAATATTTTAAATTATTAATGACCATATTCTATAGTAAAGTAATACTTTTATATATTTTATAGGTATCAAGAACAAAATATTTCTGTGACCCTTGACTTGGGGCATGCTGTTTAACTTGCTTAAACCATGGGATGTATATTAAAGAGAAAATGAAATAGTTATAAGTATCAGTATGATAAACTCTATGTGCTTTGACTTACTTCTGTGAGACTGTACACATTTGTCCATGTATCCCAAGGAGCTACTGAGCTTGCAGCATGTTTTCTTTACAAACAGATATATGAAACAGATCTATTCAGTCAATCCCTAGTTCCAAATGCTGAAGAACAGTTGATTCATAGAAGTCTTATGAGGTGGTAATAAGTAATTCCTATTTTGGGTGCATTTGTTATCCACCAATATTGTGGCTGCACCCAATGAAAAGTTACCTTTGGTAATGCCCCTCTTTTGGGTGATAGTAAATATGGATGAAAAAAAAAGAGCACTTGGTACCAACATCCTAATAGGTAAAAATAATTTATGGAAGATAATACATATTTGTATCTTATTATTTGAAAATTGCACAGATATGAAGGGGCATAATGAATGCCCTTTTATCCAGGGAAAACTGTAACTGTGAATATGGTGAAAGGAGAAAAAGGAAAGGGGGAAAGAAATTAAAAGTATTGAGACAACGGGGATGACATTAGCTGAAATACCCAACAAAGGGGAGAGAGAACCGTAGAGATCACATCCAGTGAATAGCCATGGTCCCCAGTTGAGGGATAAGGTCACCTAACTAACTCAAAAATATTAACCCAGAATTGCTCTGTATAAAGAAAATACAGGGAAAATGGTGGAGCAAAGCCTGAAGGAAAGGCCATCCAGAGACTGCCCTACCTGGGGATCCATCCCACATACAGACACCAAACCCAACACTATTGCTGATGCCAGGAAGCATTTGCTGACTGGAGCCCTGATATAGCTATCCCCTGAGAGGTTCTGCTAGTACCTGACTAATACAGATGTGGATGCTCACAGCCAACCATGGGACTGAGCACTAGGACCCCAATGGAAGAGTTAGGGGAAAGACTGAAGAAGCTGAAGGGGATTGCAACCGCATAGGAAGAACAACATTATCAACTAACCACACTCCCCAGAGCTCCCAGGGACTAAAACCACCAACCAGAGTTCATATGGCAGGACCCATGGCTCCAGCTGGATATATAGCAGAGGACTGTCTTATCTGGCATCAATAGAAGGGAAGGCCCTTGGTCCTGTGAAGGCTTGATGCCCCAGCATAGGGTATGCTAGGATGATGAGGTGGGAGTGGGAGGGAGCACTCTCATAGAGGTAGGAGGGCTGGAATGTGGGGTTTGTGGAGGGGAAACCAGGATGGGGGACATTTGAAATGTAAATAAATAAAATAACCAAAAAATTATATATTGAGACAAAGGTCAATACTTACAAAACGGATTATTTACTTTTATTCAAATATATAAATTACTCAAGGAAACTATAAAAATCTTTAAAGATTTACTGTTTCATGTAGAATTATGTTAAAAAAAACTATCTCACATCTAACAGGCAATTTGCCCTTGAGGCAAGTGATAATTTGAAGAGAAATTTCAGAATATTCAACAATAAACATAAATTATATGAAAAAAATTCTTGTGAAAAATTTCCTTACTGGAAAGAATGTATAATTCTCACAGAGCAAAATTAATATTTTTAATTTTTAAAAATAATCCCTGAGACAAATGTCCCCAAGAATGGTAGTTAAGACAAGCAAGAAGACAAACAAGCGAGCAGTTAGTAACCAAAAGCTGATGCTGTATTTCCATCAGGAAGAACATTTTAACTCCCAAATGCTGTCCTTAGAATGCATACAGGTCATAAACTCTCGATCCTCAAGTCCTTTGAGCATGTAATTTCTCACTTACTTTTAAAGTTTTGTCAATAAAAATTTAGATTGCATTAGCAAGTTCCCTGCAATCCTGCTGGATTTGGCTTATGGGTGATTATAAAATGAAACACTTGGTTCCTTCTTAGTAAAGTGGAAAAAGAAATGGTTAAAAGTGCACACAGTTTAGTCTAACACACCTAACCTTATGAGAACTGTACTGAGGAACAGTTTAAAGACTCTAGCCCATGAAGCAATACATGGAAACCCAAGGAGTGAAACAAAGTGATAACTATTTGCGCTAAGTCCCAATGTATAAGCAGGACTTCCCAAAAACAAAGTATTCTCCAAGCACTTCATACAAGCACTCTGCCATTAAATTACATCTTCATAAAGCCTTTATATTTTGCTTTGGGCAGCCTATTATGTAATTCAGAGCCTTATTTTCTCATATTCAACACAGTAAATTAAAAAGTATCATTTAAAAACACTGCATTTTCAGATAGTAGTGTCTAAAAGAAAACATATTTTGAGCCTATGATCCTGCTCTAGGTCCAGAGACAAAACTCTAGAAGGGAGAATATAAATGGTGCAGTATGAGACTGACTGCAGGTAGGTGGTGCTTCAGCAGAGTTCAACCAGGCTGAGCCATACATATCCATGGGAACTGCAAAAAGAATGTTTCTTTCGCTAACACTTAATTCTAAACTTAACTTTCAGGTTGTCCTGAGATTTAAGAAGGCATCTAATTTGTTGGCTCCACATTTGTTATGAAGGTATTTCTAAGTTAGAAGCTACTTTTGTGTTTTCCAGAAGCTTCATCTTACCTGTCCTAGAATGAGAATGCCCTGTCACTTTTGTGCATTCTTACAGTTTTCACTTCATGTTATCTTTCTTTTATAGATGTTATTTGGGAGAATTGAAGGCACCTATTAAGTTACTTTATGCAATTTATATATGACATACTAAAGGATATAGAAGTAGGATCATTGTAAGTAGTAAATATATAGTCTAGGAAAATCATGACAGTCCAGTTCTCCATTTCACTATATACTTATTTTCAAATTATAAAAAATTAAGGAGAAATTGTTTCAAAGATGTGACAATAAAAAATGTAGATATCTTGATAAAAAAATCAAATACTTCTAAATTTATGCTAGGTTAATTCAGGAAACTAGAGTCAGGGTTTGTCAAATGATCTAAGGAAGTAAAGGAAGAATTAATTCTAGATAGAACTACTGTTTTTGTAGCTTTCCCAGACCTGTTTCCAAAACAAAGAGCTCATTTCCATGCACATGATAAAGATTATATGTTTTCTCTTAACATTCATTTTCCATTTTTCCTGGAACAAAATATGTTTTAGCAGAAAGCAGACAAAGTACTTATATTTCTCAGCAATGCTTGCCACTTCAGAATATTCATGAGACAAATCATTGGACAATGAAGAATAAACAAAAATACAATATAGCAAAACCTAGAAAATGTCTTAAAAAGCCAATTTGAGGTGGAGGAAATGATTCAGTGTGCAAAGTGTTTGTCATACAATTGTGGCTATTTTACTTTGCATTATCAGAATTAGCACAAAGGTAGATGTGGTAGTGCAGTAATCTCAGGAGTTCTACAAGGAGAATGGTGGTGGGGAAAGGAGAATCAGAGGAAATTCAAAGGTCAGCTAGTCTGATGTATGGAGTGACAAACAATAGATTTTACCTTAAAATAATGGGTGAAAACCAAAACCTAAGGTTGTTTTCTGAGTTCCAAGTGTATGTCAGAGCCTATACACCTGCCAATACATGTTTCGCCACTAAAACATGAGAGCATCCACATATAAAGAGTTTTAAAAGACAATCTATACAATTTGTCCCTTCCCCTCAACCTTTTCTATATTCTTTAGAGTATGGATTTACTGGGAGCTCCATCCTGCAAGACATGGGTAAAGCTGAGAATGTAAGGATAATTAAAGTAGAAAACAAGAATTAGCATTCACCAACATGCACTGATTGAACATACTCAGGGGTTTTCAGGGGGTACAAATATGTTCTCCTTAATGTTTCACTGTATGAACAACTGTAAAGCTTTGGCTAATCAAATTTTAATGGAGAAAAGAACATTGTTGAGAAAAATGTATTAGCAAATATTTGATGGTAGTAGTTTCAATGCTCATCAACTACATGTATTTTAATGTGTGTTTAAAGAAGATAAGTTAATGATCTGATAAGGTAAGGAAACACAGAATAAAGTCAACAAAATTGTCTCTAAATTGTGGCTAATATTATAGGTACATAATGTTGCTATTATCTATGATAAAGGAGGGAAGTGTATATATGTAACTGTCATGGGGAAAGATGTACAATTGCTATAGGAAATAGGCTCAGGTTAAATCGTTCCATAGTTACCTCTAGAAATATGTGAATTTTATAGCTATCAACAATCTTATATGGAGAAAGTATTAAACTAGCTTCTATGTGGTGTCTGGAATATGTGACATATAAACCATATGATCTGATAAATGTAATGACTTCTAAGTATCTGAAAATATGGAGATAGAAGGCAAATGATCTTGTGTAAAATGGCAACCAGAGAAAAGACTTCCTGTAGAACAGTAAATTCCATATCCTTACCAGCAAAGCATCCCTGGAAAAAAAACAAAGTGCACTCAAAGGTTCAGTGTGAAATGTTCTAAAGAGAAAGCGTGTCTTTATTAAAGCTATTTTTAAAATTCTATTTGCATCCTTCTTGTTTTTATTTTTCCCTTTTTCAATTTAAATATAAGTTTCATTCTAATATGGAATTTGATGCAGAAAATTGTATAGAAACATTCAATATTACAAACTTTACTAAAGAAATACAATTACCATCTAGCTAAATACATTAAACATCATGTAGTACCTAGAGACTGCTCATGCTTTTTTTTAATAAAGGTTTGTCAAACAAAAAAAGTAAATAAAATGGAAAGAAAGCACAAGATCTTGCATCTTTCTCTAAAATCTTTCCAATGTATTCGCCTTTAGTTTAAAGAAAAGGTGTCATACAATATATATTCCTTCAAGTCTGAATTATGTAGCACACTGCTAAATAATTGTTCTTGCTTTAAGTTATACTGCTATGTCTCCATATGTATTTATTCACCAATATTTTATTGATTTTTATACTACATCATAAATAATAGATTTACATTTTAAAAACACACTTATTCTTATTTTCTTATCCATTTAAAAATAATTTATGGTGCAAAAATCAGCATTATTTAAATCAGCATTCTTGATTTTATGTTCTCTTAATATCATAAACAATGCTCAAAAGCTTGAATTTAATTACTTATATGCAGAGGATCCACCCTGAAATGGCTGACTAAATCAATTTCTCAAGGAGGAATAGCAATTTTATAACAACACTATCTTACCTTAGACCAGAACCTTGTTGTAACACAATAATGCCATCTTATGGTTGTATAGCAATCTGAAGTCTAGAAAGTGTTTCACTTTTTTTATTATCTTGTTTAAACTGTGGTTTACTTTGAGGTTTTAAGGAATAAATTCATGAACATATGACAGATCCATCACTGTCTTTAGGAATCATAAACATGGTATCATAAAAAGACAATAATATAGAGTGTCTGTCATTTTGTTGTGCCTTTTTAACAATCATATTTTTCATTCTTGAGAATTCTACACACAAAAACACACACACACACACAAACACACTCACACACACATACACACACACATACACACACACACATACAACACACACACACACACTCACACACACACACACACACACACACTGAAATATGATCATAGCCACAACCATTTCAACCCAAACTTCTGCATCCATCAAACGTGCCCCCTCTTTATACTTTTCTTTTCTTTTTTTTTTTTTTTAAGCCTACAGTACCCAGTATTCCCAGGCGGTCTCCCATCCAAGTACTAACCAGACCCGAGCCCGCTTAGCTTCCAAGATCAGACGAAATCGGGAGCGTTCAGGGTGGTATGGCCATAGACTATACTTTTCGTTGATAACTCATTAAGTCCAATTAGTGATACCAATATGCTCATGGGTATAAGTCATCCACTAACACACCAGCTTAAAGTGTTTGCTGAAATAATATGGGATGCTGTCCCTCTAATACTAGAAGGCATTTAAATTCTTTGTGATTATCACATTTCCTAAAGATCCTGTGACCCATCTAGCCACAGGTCTTGGCTGCAAAGATGTCATGAATGGGTCAATTTCATGGATCGAAATTCAATTCTGATGAGAATCTAGTTGGTTAAACATACAATATTGTGCCATTATTGCACATATGGTTGTAGTTTGCCATTTCTATAATTACTGTAAGTCACAGGGTTCACAGGTTTTTTCTTTTTCTGGTAGTGAGATTCTTGTCACAGTAGAGTAAAATTCACATAAATACATACAAAATGTCACTATGCAAAGAAGACACCGAGGAATGTTCAGCCCTAAATGGGCAGTCTCTATGACATTTTCTCCCCACAGCTCTGGGATCATCACAGAATATGGAAAAGAAAGATTATAAGACTCAGAAATTGTGAATTAAAGAAGTTTTTTCTGGATACAACAAGAGAGTTGCATATGAACAAATGATTGTAACATTATTCATAAGGTCTGCACATGTTCAAATGGGACAAAATTCTATCACAGAAGGTAAAGGTAGATACAAAGTCCCACCCTAAATAAAGAACTACTGGCAATTAATAGTTTCTAGAAGAGTTTGTTTACTTTAGGGATTTGGCCCTGGCAGGTTGACCATATTCCATGACAGGTCCCAACCCTAAAATATTTGGAGAGCATAAAAATGTTTTGCTTTGTTTTGTTTTCTAAGAAAACACAAACTTGAGTGGGTAATTAAATGGGCGTGGATCTTGGAGAAGATGA
Source organism: Uromys caudimaculatus (assembly GCA_028551405.1). Taxonomy (NCBI): domain Eukaryota; kingdom Metazoa; phylum Chordata; class Mammalia; order Rodentia; family Muridae; genus Uromys; species Uromys caudimaculatus. The sequence goes on along the minus strand of CM052722.1, from coordinate 34,753,598 downwards.
AGAAGGAGGTGAATATGAATAGCATACACTGTATGGTATTCTAAAAAAAGCTGATAAATGCTATTTTAAACAGAGCTAAGCAGAATTATTAACAATTATCAACAGAGTAATCTCGAATGGTGGAGAAACACTTAAAAATGTTCAATACCCTTAGCCATCAGGGAAATGCAAATCAAAATGATCCTGAGATTACATCTTACACCAATCAGAATGGCTAAGGTAAAGTAATCAAGAGAAAGCACATGCTGGCAAGGATGTGGAGCAAGGGAAATAGTCCTCTATTGCCAGTGGAATTGCAAACTTGTACAAGCACTCTGGAAATCCATCTGGCAGTTTCGCAGAAAATTAGAAACAGTTCTTCTTGAAGATCCAGCTATATTGTGCATGGGCATATACCCAAAAGATGCTCCACAAGGACACATAATCAATTATGTTCACAGCAGTCTTATTCATAATAGCCAGAAGCTGGAAACAATCTAGATGTTCCTTAACTGAAGAATGGATAAAGAAAATGAGTTATATCTACACAATGGTATACATTTCAGCTATTAAAAACAAAGGCATCATGAATTTTGCAGGCAAATGGATGGAAATTGAGAATGCCATTCTGAGAGAGGTAACTCAGAACCAGAAGGACATGCATGGCATGTACTCACTTAAAAGTGAATATTAGCCTTAAAATACAGGATACACACACTATATTCCACAGACTCAAAGAAGCTAAACAAGAAGGAAGCCCCCAAGCAAAATTGCTTAAATATTACTTAGAAGGGGAAATAAAATAGTAGAAAGCAGACGGAGGTAGGGAACAGTGTGGGAGAGGGTAGGGGAAGGGGAAAACAGGGTCAAGATCAGGTATGGGGGGAGACGGGAGAGAGTCCCAGATGACCAGGATAATGAATGGAAATATGCAGCTGCCTGGGTGGGGTATGAGGGGGTAACCTTTAATGTGTTCCGGAGACCTGGGATGGGGCAGGCTCCCAAGATTCAATGTGGGTGACCTTAGCTGAAATGTCCAACAGTGGGGATATAAAACATGAAGAGATCACCACCAGAAGTCAGAAAGAACCCCCAGTGGAGGGATGAGGACAGCATTGTACCTACAAAACTTTCAACCCCAAAACATTCTTGTCTAAAAGAAATGCAGGGACAAAAGTGGAGCATAGACTGAAGGAATGGCTGCCCAGTGACCTGCCCAACTTGGGATCCATCCTGTGGGCAGGTAACAATCCCTGACACTATTAATAAGGCTATATTGTGCTTGCAGACAGGAGCCTAGCATGACTGTCCTCTGAGAGGCTCTACCAGCAGCTGACTGGACAGATGCAGATACTCACAGCCAAGCACTGGATTGAGGTCAATGACCCCTATGGAAGAGTTAGGGGAAGGACTGAAGGAGTTAAGGGGATCGCAACCCCGTAGGAAGAACAACAGTGTCAACTAACATGGACCCCTGAGTGCTTCCAGAGACTAAGCCACCAACCAAAGAGCATAAAAAGGCTGGTCTTAGAGACATAGTTACTCGACAGAAACCAAAATTATCACAAATTTGTATGAAATTTCACCAACTTTCCTCATGGACTCACATTAGTCTTACATCTTTTATTATTTCAACTGTGGTTAAAAGTGAACTGAAAAGGAAATAACTGTTTTGCCCTGTTAAAGGTGAGTCCACTGCCTATATATCAGCAGACGGTGTATGATCATAGTGAAGATGCAGCCTCAGAAAGGAATCCTGCTTGTTTACCGTGATGGTTTGTGCCTAAGAAACATAGTAACTACTGAGCATTGAAGACAACTCAAAAGTTCTTAGCAAAAGTACATAGTGCAGAATTATGTAAGAAAAAAGAAGAAAAGCACAGAAAACAATAAAATGAACACATTCTGAAAAAGTGATGACTCTGGCGTCATTTGCAGACTCCTGCAGTGACTCACAATTGGCCCACAAGGAGTCTGATACAAGAATACCTATGTAACAATGTGAGAATGTATTTTCTAGTATGTATACCAGAGTACTGATTTTTCTCCTTTTCATAAACAATGAAATTAGGCATATTATCATATGTTAAAATAAAAGTATTACTTTACCTAAGGAGAGATATTTTCACATTTTCAAAAATAAATTTACTACATGGTAAATTATAAGAGAAGTTCATCAAAGAATAGATATCATATAGAATGACAACCAAATTTGGAAACACATATAAATATGAAGTTATTAATGGATATAATATTATATTAAGTGACAAACTAATATTCAAACTTCAGGATATCATGATCCATTAATAATCTTGGATAAGGGTCATAAAACATTTAAAGTGAATCCTGAGGTATATGATGGGTAAGATAGAGAGGAAACAAAACACTTTAGAAACTGCAAAGCAGTTTCATATTACTAACTCATAATGTGCGAGGGCCAGAATGCCCACAGCATGTGACAAATGATATGGTTGACCAGACCTAGGTGAATAGGGGTCATGTTAAGGCCTTTTATAGCACATTAATGAGTCAGTGCTTTACTCAAAGGGAAATAAGATTACAGAACAAGTTATTATAATATATACTTTACAAAAATAAAACTAGATGAATGATAATTGGAAATATAATAAAGACAGTCATGGAGGGCAACTAAAATTAATGTCTGAAACATCTGTTTCGGAGTATAATATAGTAAAGGAGTATAATGTAGTAAACTGAAACCTAAACACAGGCTGGCTATATATAGACACATGAGGGATACAAGATAATTTGAATTCTTCCTAAGCAAATGAAGAGATCTATCTTTAAACTACAGAAGTTAAAATTGGTTTATACAATTAGAAAATTTGTATTATACATTTGTAAAAGAAGAAATAATCCAACTTCTTGTGATGTGAGGTTTCTACATCTGAATACCTTTGAAATTAATTTAAAAGTTAAATAATTTACTTAAGGTAAGCACTAAAGTTGATTTTAGATCAACTAAATAAGTTTTCCACATTAAAAAAAATACGGAAATACAGGGAATGAGACTATAAATGCATAAATATCAACTTCTAAATGGAAATAATAAATTAAAATGAAGGGCTTTTATGTTAAAATACACTGCTCTCAGGGGTCGCGTATTCCTAGGCAAATGAACGGAACTAGAAAATATCTTCCTGAGTGAGGTAACCCAATCACAAAAGAACACACATGGTTTTCACTCACTGATAAGTGGATAAGCTCTGAATACTCAAGATAAAATTCACAGACCACATGAAGTTCAAGAAGAAGGAAGACCAAAGTGTGGATGCTTCAGTCATTCTTAGAAGGGGGAACAAAATACTTGGAGGAAATACGGAGACGAAGTTTGGAGTAGAGACTGAAGCAAAGGCCACCCAGTGACTGCCCCACATGGGATTCCATCCCATATACAGTCACCAAACCCATACACTGTTGTGGATGCCATGAAATTCTTGCTGAACGGAGCCTGATATAGCTGTCTCCTGAGAGACCCTACCAGAGCCTGACAAATACAGATGCAGATGCTCACAGGCAACCATTGGACTGAGCATGAGGTCCCCAATGGAGGAGTTAGAGAAAGGACTGAAGGAGCTAAAGGGGTTTGCAACCTTATAGGAAGAACAACAATATCAACCAAGCAGACCCCCTCAGAGCTCCCAGGGACTAAACCACCAACCAAGGAGTACAAGTGGAGGGACTCATGGCTCCAGCTGCATATGTAGCAGAGGATGGCCTTGTCAGGCATCATTGGGAGGAAAGGCCCTTGGTCCTATCAAGGCATAATGCCCCAGTGTAAGGGAATTCCAGGGTGGGGAGGTGGGATGTGTGGGTGGGTGGGGGAGCACCCTCAAAGAAGCAGGGTGAGGGGGGATGAGATAGGGGATATCTGGAGGGGAAACCAGGAAAGGGTATAACATTTGAAATGTTAATAAATAAAATATTCAATAAAAAACACACTGCTCTAAGTATCAAACATGAATACATAGGCAGCAGATAGAATTACAGATATTTTATACTTTATATCAGCTTAATTATGAAAAAATCAGCATTCACATTATGTGTAGTTTTAGAGGATGATGTAATATACAAAAATAATGTTTATTTCAGTAAAGAATAATTTCAAAATATCATTGCATTAGTAATAATGTCCTTGTATTTTACATTAATATTTTCTTCTCTCCTTTTCTGTCATTTTAACCAAGCAAACTACTCGAAAATATTTTGGAGTTTTCCCGAAAAGTGCTATAGCATTTCAGTAGAATTAAAATGCTACCTACCCTTGTCGTTCCTTGTACATTCTATTAAGATTTTCCCACTGGAAATCCATCTGTGACATTGCTTCCTGTAATTTCACCCTTTCCATGGGGGTGGCACTTTGCAAGGCTGCTGTCTTCTTCTTGTGAATAACATCAATCCGACCTGAGATTTGTTGCAAATTGTCTTTTATATTCTGAAATAATAAAATATATATCATAAAATATACTGGCTCTCACTAGAAAGAAAAAAGGAGAAATAGTTCTAGAAGAATTAGTTTTGCAGTTCTAAGTTATCAACCTTATACATATTAGACTTTCATTCTAATATGTCAGCTGTAGTTACAGGTGATCTGATGCTGATGTCTGGCTTCTGTTGGTTTCTGCATGCATATGGTTCACAAAAACTCACTCCTTCACACAATGCACACATAAATTAATAACAATGCAAATTAATTTAAAAGTGAAAATTAATCCAGTTGTCTTGGACAACAGACTAACACTTGGCCAAGAGATTATCCTTCAGGAAGACAGATTCCTCTTAAACTATGCTCAAGAGATAGCAATTTCAGATCCATTATAAGGTTCTGTTGGGCCTGACTACTTTTCTTAGTCCTGACTCAGAAAAGCATATCTTTTCCTTTTTCTCATCTTCTGACTTTTTCTCGTAGGTGCTGGCCAAAGGCCAAGTATACTTTCTCTAGTACTTTGGTCAATTTCACTCATTTTCTAAAGTTTTCGAGAAGTTTGGAGAAGGAATAATGTGTCATTGGTCATGGGTAAAGTTGAATGTAGGGCAGTCATACTCAAGTAGCAGAAGTACGAAAGACTTTATAGCTCATATGTCACATTTATAAAATATGACATAAGCAATCAAAAATATCTGATTTTATAAAATGTAAAGACCTGTGGGAAAATAGGCTAGTATAGAGAGGTTAGAGATATTTAATAATGGACTTTGAATCTCAAACTAAAACTTTTGTACTTAATTCAGTAACTAATAGTGAAGCATGGTTTCATAAATTATGAATTATGGAAACTAATCTGTACAACATGGTGAGAATATAGGTCATGCCAATTATAAGCAAATGTTTGAAATAAATTTCTAAAAGTTAAAAAATAAACATTTTTTTACTTATGGTCTTATTTATCTGCTCAAAGATGGGTAGAATATGGTAATTGTACATGATATGAATTAATTTTGAGTTTAAAAGTTTTTCTTAGTAATTATATGGAAGTCTCTTCAACTCCATGTATACCTTTTATGGGAAAGTTAATTTATTTATTCAACACCTCAACTGAACTCCGAGGAAAAAGGACATATCTGCCACATTAGGTACTGACATATGAGGGAAAGGAGGGCGTGATAACACAGAAATAGCCTGTGAATTTACTCATCTTTAAAAATTCACACTAAAACTCCCTTCCACCAGTTTTACTTACAGAAATGGTAATCACAGAAATATGTTGTGTTTTAATTGCATAAGAGACAGTTACATGGCTAAAGGGAGATTTTAAGAGAACACAAGAAACTTTACATAAGGATGGATCTCTTTAATAACATGGGTGGGGTAAAGAAATCCATTTGTTCAAAGACTAAATTTAAAAAATGGAATGTTATAGATTGATTTATTTGGCATGAGGGGTAACAGTACAAGGTTTATATACTATAAAACAGTTAACACTATAACAGTAGTTACAAAATGTTTTAAGAAAATAGATTGGATTTGCTATCAGTACCTTAAAATCACTGGACCTGATATGTATCCAGGAGTTTGTTTTAGCATTTGTCAGTTTCAATAGTACTGCCATGATTTATGGCTCTGAGCTTTTGGTGTGTTTAGGGATGTTGCAATAATCTGACTGTGTCATATGCCACAAGTTTATACCAAGATGACTTCACTGTTGCTTCTGACAATTTGCCTGACCAGGGGAACTTGTGTTCAATAGAATATGAACAGATGCAACTTCAGACTCTAAAGGTCATGGATTTCTTTTTCACTTGGCTACTAATCCATTACCAAGAATAAAAAGTCTGGTACACTTTCTACTAGGTTTAAAGAAAGTTGGTTTTTTGTATTCCCATTAGAAAAAGGATTGCATTTGCCTATATTTTAGTAGCCAAATGCTTAAAGTACAAAGCAATAAGGATCTGTAAAGGCTAATATAAAATAAAAAGAATAGGATCTTACCCAACTACCCTACAAAATTATCTGCTTCTGGTTTAATGTGATGTGCAAGCTTGTGTGTGTGTGTGTGTGTGTGTGTGTGTGTGTGTGTGTGTGTGTGTGTGTGTGTTCACTTGTGTGCTCTTATTCACATGGGAACATATGTGTAAATAAGCACAACTACACATGACACATATATTTTCTGAGGATTTGAGCTTGAGATGTTTCTTGATATAATTTAACTGTCAGTTCTCTGGAAAATAGTAGAATTGCTCAGAATAAGTTTTGAACATTTCTATTATTCAAAGGCAGGAGAAGTTTCTATCTTAAATGAGAAAAGCAGAAATTGGGTCAGGGGATATCACACTCCCTGGATATCAAGATAATCACTCCCTGGCACATTCCCCAAGTAGAGTGTAAAGTGACTGGAACCCCCCAAAAAATCTCTTTAAAGACTCTATGGATACTATCATGCCCTAGGCACTGCATATAGAAAAATGATATAAGCACCAAAGAAAAATTGAACAGTCTCCAGTGTTTACACTAAAATATACAACCTCTTATAGCTTTGACTATTTTAGTTTGTCTAGAAATAAGTGATCTTTACAGTTTTTGACCCTACAGAAATGAAACCATAGTCCCTATAGTTGCTATGGTGATAGAAAAAATTCCCTAGGAAAATTTCAGTTTTGCTTCCTGAATAGTTTCTTACAATAACTGAAAATATAATGTCAAAATGATGAAGTACCCAGATTTTTCCAACCCCCTTTGTAATTTGACATGCTTTTAAAAATTGACTTCCTCATTTTCAGATTACTATTGATATATCATTTTTGAGCCACTCTCCTTGTAAGTAAACATTTTAAAAATGAAAATAAAAAGGAAGCTTTCATTTCTAGAAGGTACTTGTTCCTGAATTAAACATGCCACATTCTTAATAATTAATAGTTTGAACTGTTATACATGAATTCAAGTTTTTAACCAGTATTTTTTCAGTTAAATAATACTTCAATTAATATATTGTGAAGAAGGAAAAGACAATTTCATATAGGAAGATGAAATTCAGGTGCCACTGTAAAATTTTTGAATTTATGTTCCACTCTGCTATTGTTCTTGTATCTAATTGAAAATCATGTTTAACAAATTCATTAATGGCATAGACATGTGTATCGGCCTTGATCTTGAAGTATATAATATTTTAAAACATAAATCTTTCCCAATAACCCATTTCAAAGGAGATCTGTACACAGATAATATAAGCCTGAAGTACAGCACTTATTCAAGCTGATAGAATATGAACCTTTACAGGCTAAATAGAGAAATAAATTGAAGATTGCAGATAGCATAGCTAGGAACCTAAGCAAGGTATTTGGCAGCTAATTATATTGAGATAAAGGTCTCCAATTACTCTTAACTTAACTACTTAATATTGTCTCTCATAATAGGTAGATCTCTCCACTTTAGAATGTCATTTAGTATAGAGTGACACTAATTCCTTTGCTGTAAGAATGTTTACTATAGTGTCTGTTTCTTCCATCTGGGATGGCAAAGTTAATTATTTGAATGTCAGAATATACTGCAGAAATATAGCCATCCAAGGGCTGGAAATAATAATAGCTGATACATTTAACTTATTTTAATTGCTTTTGATAGAAAAAATACATTAAAAGGAATTACTTGATTTTTAAAATGTTTTGTTTGTCTTACCGACACCACAGTTTTCTCCCTGGAATATTATGGAACATTCTAGTATTTCTTATGTTTTAAATAGTCCAATTTCTGTTTCCCCTTTCCTATAATCATGAAAATAAATACCCAGCTCCCTGATCCAAAATGTAAAATGTAATTCAACAAACATTGAAACTTCAGAAATCAATTAATAATTCATGGGCATCTTAATGCCATTACTTTCTACCAGGAAATAGATTATAAAATACATGTTGAGGTATATATTATATTAAGATTTAATTTATTTAATTTTATTTAATATGCATTGGTGTGAGGATGTCAGATCCCCTAGAACTAGAGCTACAGATAGCTGTATGCTGCTAATGTACTTCTGGGAATTAATCCCAGTTCCTCTGGAAGAGCAGTCATTGCTTTTAACTGCTGAGCCTTTTTTCTAGTCCCTCATATTAAGATTTACAAAAAGCAATTGTATATAAAACAGAAATCAGATTGCGAAAGGTTATGTTTATAATAAAATATTTACTTCTAAAATTTCAATTTTGTTACTCAAAAAGTTATATTTTAAAAGCAATATAAAATTCCATATATATATAAAGACATGAGTTTAAAATGTGAACCAATAAGAAATTGTTTTTTCATTGTTTCTTGTCCTAAGTGATTTACATGTTTTAAAAATATTCTGGTCTAAACAGAACTAGGGATGAAGCTCAGTATTAAAACACTTGCATACAATGTCCAAAGTACTGGGTTCAAACCTCAGTACTAAAATAAATATATTGAACTTGATGTTTAAAAGAAAAGTTAAAATTGCTTTCCAATGTTCTCTTAGTTTTCATTTATCAGAATGTTTCATATCAACTAATTGAAACACTTGGATTTTAATTTTTTTCATGAAAAGAAGAACATTTTATTTATTTTTATTTCATACATATGGGTATTTTGCCTTCATGTATATTTGAACAAATTGTGTGTGTAGTACCTCTAAAAGCCAGAAATTTCTGGCAGATCCTTTAAACTGAAGATCCATAGTTGTTACCCCCCATATGGGAGCTTGGAATATAATCTCGGTCCTCTGGAAGAAAGTCAGTGACCTGTGGCAAAGCTATATCCAAAAATTCATGGAATTTTTTAAGCACCTGATCATAAAATACGTGTAGCTTTGTGATATTCCAAGCCCTTTTGTCTTTTAACACCACCTATGAAAAAATCTTCAGTTATATTATTTAATTATTACTTTGACATATGCTATATTGAGTTAGTAAAGTAAGAATGGAAATAGGTAAGATGTCAAGCAATAAAATATATTCCTAGCTAATGGAGACCAACAGAAGACATATCCTTCAGGCAGAACAAGTAACTACTTAATGCTTAACCCTGCTTAGGGCAGTCTGATTACAAATAAGGGAGAGATTTCAGACCATGAATTGGTAGATGAAATAATTCTTTAACAAGATATTCCAATATTATCCAGTAAATCAGGGTCCTAAGCTCATGATTCCTAAAATAAAGTTGGGAAAATAAATTCAAATTCTATCACGGAGAAGGGAGTTGTGCAGGAATTCCTAATCTAGCTGAGGAACTATTAGATTTTGATATGGGGAGGGGACAAAAGAGTCAGTTTTCCATAAGATCATGTTACCTACTAGGTCAACCAGGTTTTCTTAGATGGCCACACAATCAATAGTATATGGGCAGCACACATTGTGTGTGTGTGTGAGTATGTGTGCATGCCTCTCTCTCTGTCTCTCTCTGTCTCTGTCTCTGTCTCTCTCTCTCTCTCTCTCTCTCTCTCTCTCTCTCTCCCCGTGTGTGTGTGTGTGTGTGTGTGTGTGTGTGTGTGTGTGTGTGTGTGTGTAGGGGTCCACAAATTTGGGTAAAAAGAGAGGGGAATGTATCTGTGAGGAGTTGGGAGAGGAGAAGAAATACAAACAAAACATACTGTAGGAAATTCTCAAATAACTCATGCAAAAATGCAACAAGTTAACAAAGCAAAAAGTAAATAAAAAGAAGGACATTTTTACATTTTTATCTTATGTATATTCTCTTGTACCACAAAGTCCATACCTGGATGTACAGATTTCCACCCAACAGAAGTGTTAGCTACAACTCTGAAGAGTTGCAAAGGCAGTGGTGAAGAGGACAAACAAGATACAATTTTCTATGCTTATTAGTAGACAATATGGTTGTTGGTCCTCATACGGAACGGGGCAATAATAGTAAATACATGGATCACTTGCACTGTGTCATTAGTGCTAAAAATCATATCTTAGTGATGGGGATTCATTACTGCCTTGATAAATGCAGCCCTAGAGTTACACAGATTTTCATATTAAGTATAATTAAATTCATATGCATTTTTATATTCATAAAACCTGCATTTCAGTTACATTTTGGGGGTAAGCTATAATAATAGCCTTACATTGTTTAAGGTATCAAAGATGTCTTGATAAACTTTGTTACTTTGTTAACATAGAACTTTTTATTAATAAGATACAAGCAGGAACCTTGAGGCAGGAGCTGATTCAGAGACCATGGAAGGCTGCTGCTTACTGGCTTTACCCTCATAGCTTGCTCCAAGGACCACCAGCCCAGGGATGGGATCACTCACAAAGGACTGAGCCCTCAACTATCAGTCACTAATTTTAAAAATGCACTGTAGGGATGCTTACAGCCTGATCTTAATGAGACATTTTTTCAACTGAAGTTTTCTTAATCTCAGATGACCTTAACTTTTGTCAACTTGAAAAAGAACTAGCCAGCTCATTCATTGTCCTCATTCGAAAGTTTGTTTGTTTGTTTTTTTGTATGAAAATCCATATATGTTAGTAACATGGCCTAACTTAACAATTAAGGAACTTGTCAGTAAAGTAGCAGCAACATCCCTGGACAAATCTGTACCTGCAGAATGGAATACGCCAAACCATTTTATGTATCAAATGGTGACTATAGAATATATATGCCATTGTTTTAAAAATGTCCTTGATAGATTTCCTATAGAAATATGTCATAAAACAAGATTATACAGGCACATATTATAATTTGGAACTACAAGAATGAGAATCTATGATAAGGAAAAATAAGACAGTGTAAAGCACAATTATGAAACATGTTTCAACTATGAACAACAAGGTTGTAAGCATGCTCGTAATGTTGGATTTAGTTATCCTAACTGATTATTCAGTGAGGACTGTGGCTCATCTGGCCCAAAGTCATCTCTTATGTTCTACAACTGGAAGAAAATGTAGGCATGCAGAGTTTTAACTTCTGGAAAATTGTGAGCTTTGATGACTACAGAAAAAATGAGGGCGGAGACTCAGAGGTGCTTGGCCCTGGAATTTGCCAGTCAGTGTGTAAGGAATGCTGGTTAACAAATAGGGCTTGGTTACATCTCCAGCGTGTATAGAATGTCAAGTTACAGGAAACATTCAGTAAAATATGGAAGATGGAGGCAGAAGGATGGATTCTTCCAATTGGACTTCTTAATGAACAATTTCTATTTTTATGACTATATTTCAAATATTTAAATTTTTCATTGGAACCTAAATGTTAATGTATTTCAAGATAATGATGCCACTGTACACTAGTAGCCTTTATGTATAGTCAAACATAATTAATTAAAATGGATAAAACTGGTTTTGAGCTAAGAACATCTATTACTTATGTGTATGTTTTTTACTCATTTCTATTTATATTTTAGCAAGTGCATTATCTTTTAAATATAGACATTCATAAGAGGATAACATTTATCTTCAATCTGTTTAAATGACTAGGCAGCTCTCCAATTTAATAGACACACTCAAACCATCCATGCTATTTAAAACGATGTTGTGGTCAAGGAATAATTATATATCTTATTTCACATTATATGGCTTGTATTGAACATTTAAGAAATATTCAGAAAGAAGTCTAGCATAACTGCCCTCTGAGAAGTTCTACCAAGCAGTACACTGAAACAGATGCCGATATCCACAGCCAAACCTGGTGGAGATGGAGGCCTCTTATGGAAGAGTCCAGGGAAGGATTGAAGTCCCTGAAAGGGATGGGAAGCCCAACAGAGTCAACTGACCTGGACACTTGAGAACTCTCAGAAATTGAGCCACAAACCAAAGAACAAGGCCCTGGTACATATGTAGCAGACATTCACCTGAGTCTTCCAGGCTACCTGGTCTGCTCTCAGTGGGAAAGGATGTGCCTAATCTGGCAGAGACTTGATGTTCCAGGGTAAGGGGCATACACAGGGGGCTCCACTTTTCTTAAGGAGAAAGGGAGGGTTTTGTGGGGATGGAGTCAATGAAGGAAGGACAATGAGGGGAAGCAGCATTTGGGATGTAAATAAATGAATGAATAAATAAATAAATGTAGATTTAGCTCTAACATTGTGTGATACTGTTGGTAACTTGATTCATATGAATGTATCAAGAAGAAAATAACCTATAATTTAACTTCAAAGCTTTTTAACCAGCACAAGTATAAATTTTGCTCTTCATTTCCACTTTTACGTAATGATAATGATAGATGTCTTTAAGAGGAAATACATATTTGTTGAAAAGAGCAAGTTTAAAACTATCGCACATCAAAAAAAAAAAAATTCAATGAATGTAGGAAGCCCATTTCCTTGCTGCAAATTTGTTCTGAGAAATGTGGAATTATTCCTACCATCTTACCCCCTGAAGATCCAACAATCCAGCTAAATTAAGCCTAGAACAATATTTTCTTCAATCCTAACAAATCAAACTAAGCTAAAGTAGTAAATGTATCAAGATGAACCAATGAATAACTCTGAGTGTTCTGCCATTTTGAGCACTAGACTTTAAGAGGAACTGAATCAAACTTATTTATCATGCAATATTGTAAGTTTACGGTCACTGCTCTTCTGACCAATATGCGTAGTAACATAACAATGAAGGATAATTTGACTATTATTAATGATTTGCATATTGAACGACAATAATGAGCTTACAAACTGTGCTGTCAGAAAAGATTAGTTAATGTGAATCATGTCATATGCAGGCAAGTCTTCTTCTAATGTTTGAGCTTTCTTTTTACTATACACATAAAGCATTTAACTTTTAGTCCAGAGAGCTTAAGATAACAGCACCATAGTGAAATAGACTGACTGGATCCAGACATCCATGATGCCCTCATTTTAGTGTATGAATTTATAGCATATTTGATTTAATGTATGACATTAAATTCAAGTCTCTCAAGATATTAAAATGCTGCTTTCCAAAACAATATTATCTATTTGTATACTTATACAGAGAATATACGATATGGAATAAGCTCCCAAGAAATAATTTAGCAAACAAAATACTTTAACTAATATGTGCTGCTGATAGCAAACTCATCTGTGTACACCATTCTGTTTTTTGTTCTGGCAAATACCAAGCTGTGACCATACTATATTTCATTTTGAGTGTGAAGTATAAGATTGCAAAATTATCTTAAGACACAAATCTTTATGTAAACCTTTCTGGATTATATATTCATTTATCTATATCTACTTACTAAAATTTATAGATTATTACTTCATCATGATTTGACTTGGTTCAGAATTCAGTTACAGGCTGCTATTTGTTTGGAAAAAGCTCAATTTGGTAGGGAGTCTTTGGCTAGTGGTTTTAAACAAAATATTTAAGGATATTTTCTCCCCTGATCTTCCCCACATGTTGGTGTTACATATACCACCATATCTCCATTATGTAATTAGATTCTATTCAATTATATTCTATATATAATAATGTAATTTATATGAATTTGAAATGGAATATATACATTATATTAAATAAACCAAGGCAATGTAAAGTAGATACAATTTAAATCTCATTTAATTTCCCACTGGGAAAGGACAAATTAAATTAATATACTAGCTGTAAATAAATAGTTTAACAAAACTTGCTTTGTGATTCTAACTTTTTGATTTTTGTTTTTGGTTTTCTTTTTGTTTTTTTGAGACAGGGTTTCTCTGTGTAGCCCTGGCTGTCCTGGAACTCACTCCGTAGACCAGGCTGGCCTCGAACTCAGAAATCTACCTGCCTCTGCCTCCCGAGTGCTGGGATTAAAGACGTGCGCCACCACCGCCCGGAGCTTTGTGATTATGACTTGAGAGAATCTGTGGCCTATTATTTCTATTTATTCCAGTATTTTGGAAAGCCATCTGCCAACTTTAAATATTTTAAAATATCAATCTTGTATTTTTTTTCAAGAATTTCAAGAATAAGTAAAAGTCTCTTCAATGTGCAGTAACCATCTAGTAAAGTTCAATGAAAGATGTGTGCATTTACCTTAAGAGACTCCTCTTGCTTAAAGAGATCTTCAAAATCTTTAGCACAGAGTTCAGGAGCATTTAGAAGTTGTTCTACTTCAGAAAGAGCTTGTAAGATATGACTGATCTCGGTCAAATAAGTAGAAGGCACATAAGAAACATCCAAAGGCATATCTTCAGTCGTCACTACCATGGTTTCTTCATGGAGAGTATGCTGGTACAGATATATAAAAGAACAATGTTTAGCTTTCTAATAATGAAAAAGGACTTTATATTGATCCCAGTATATTGTTGAAAGAAAGCTAGAAAGGGATTAGAAATAAACACATGACATGATGTCTATTAAATTGGCTATACATTCTCTTCACATATTTTCTTCTTCCAAAACATTTTTAATGAGCTCCACACACTTTAGCACTCCACATAGAAGACGAAAGACCAGAGTGATAAAGTTGGGAAGAAGGTAGTTTTCCTTTAAGAAGAGCATAATATCCGAAATTACTTTTTACTGTTTAATTGTAACTTTTGTTCTTTGAATAAAAGGAAACACTTTTTGTTTTCTTGTATTCTTGATTGAGGTATAGAAATAAAAAAAAAATGGTTTGATCAAGAATAAATATACCTTTTCCCCAACATGCAGACATTGGCTCCAGCCTTCAATGCCAGCTTTTTAACTTAATCTACTAATTAAACTGCCAAATACGTTTGGTTAATGTTAAAATTCCTACTATTCGAAAAATTCCCAAGTTCTTAGAATGTTTGTGTTGATTCTCCATTTTCTTAACTGGTATTGAAATGCATAGGATAGTAAAGTTCCAGATGGTTTTTGAGTTTACCAGTAGTACATATTTCCCTATTCTTCATAAAAGCAGTGAGTAAATCCAACTTGGCATGCAAATTCAGAAAGATGGATGACCTCTGCTCTTTTGGTTCTACAATACTGGTAGCAACACTCTTGTAATTGCAATTATTCACCCAGTAACTTTGTTCTCAATTGATCAACTGCCACCTGCCTGTTGATGGGGTCAGCTGAGGGCATCAGTCGAAGGCTCTCTGGGGAAATTCAAACAATAGCATGCTAACACAGTCCTTTATTATTCCTGTCTCTTTGACAGAGCAGCACACATTTTTTTCAATAACATAATTAAATGGATTGTGGGATCATATATTGAACTCAACTCAAGATGTATAAAAACTATAGGCCAATTAATTTGGCCTCCTTTGAATTTCTCGGGTTTGGGATTTGTATACTTAATGTGTGAATGACAGACAAGTAAAATTTATTCTAATTTATTTGTCTCATCTAAATTACATTGTAGCAAACTCAGAATTGCACATGTCCATTTTAAAATCACATGTAATTTATGAAATTGGTTATATTTAAATCAAATTCTTGATATATTTTTCTTCATCATCAAAGAAATGATAACATATATGCATTTCTGACATGCAATTAAAATGATCAGAGAAAGTTAACCTTGAGTTTGGTGATGACAATTTAGAATTTAACATAGATTTTAAAATCCCAATTCTATTTCTGCAATTAAAATCAAACATTTCAGTAATTTAATATATATGCACATACATGTATAAATAATTTAGCAGGGTATTTGAACATGAAATTTGTACTGACATTTTGTTCAACACTATGTAAAAGAGTTAGCATAAAAGTCACACAAATTTATTATTACACTCCTGCATGCTACTTAGAAAGGTGATTATTTTGATCTTAAGATCTTTAAAAAAGTCATATGGAAATCTACTACTGAAGAAGCTTTCTAAAAAGTGTGTATATATATATATATATGGATTCATCCAATAATGAGGAGACAATTACAAGCATTAAAAATTTAAAATTAGTAAGAGCATTCAAGAAAATGAAAGATAGAACTATTAAAGCATCTGACTATGAAATGCTGAAAATCATAGCTATCATAAACAACTGATATTAAAAAAATAATTCTTGTTTTTCACTTGTCTATGACAAAATATGATATTCTTATTATATATCTGAAAGTATTTCTAATTAGGACACTGGTACAGTTAGAATTTTGAAAGGAAATTTAGAAAAAAAGTTTTATAATTTTAATATACTAATACCAATTAATTAACATATGGCATCCAGCTAACATCTATAACAGAATTTTAGGAATACCTATCATTTGAAAATTCAAACATCTTTTAATTTTTTCTGAGATATCAAAATAATGCAAATAACTCTTCAATACCATTAGATATTGGCTGTTTCGTGAACTTTGAACAATCAAAATTTTCAACATGCAATAATATTACATATAAAAATAAAGCATAACTTTTTTGTGTTCTAACTTCTATATATTCTTTAATAATATATGATTCTTTTTGACAGAGGTATGCAGATATTCACTGAATGAGATGGATTCACTGTCTTTCAGTTTAGTTTCATAAAGAGTTCAGACAGCGTTATAAAGTCAGTGTAATTGGAAATAGCATGTTCATTTTCTCCTCTTTATGTAAAATACAAGCACTCACATTCAAATTAAGCCTTTTCACTTGAATTTCAACAAATATGCTCTAAGTAAATATATTCTTCTGAATTCTAATGTGTGCAAATCCTGTCTAACCTTTTCAAATTTGATGTGTTTTATTAATGTTCTTTACCATTTTATATTACTACATATATACATATATCAATAGGAAGCATGCTATTGCCACAATAAATTATATTACTTGTCTTTTTGCCATTTCTAAATATATATACAAAAGAAAATATTTTCACTTGAACACCAACCAGACAGCATACAGCTGCTATGAGGCCCCCAACACATATACAGCAGAGGACTGCCAGGTCTGGGTTCAGCCAGAGAAGATGCACCTAACCCTTAAGAGAATTGAGGCCCCAGGGAATTTAGAAGTCTGGTGGGTTGGGGAGTGAGGGGTGGAGTGTGGACATCCTCTTGGAGACAGGAGGGCAGAGAGGAGGCAGGGGATATGGAACAGTTGGAGGGTGGACCTGAAGGGGAATAAAATCTGGAGGGTAAAAAAAAAAAAGATTAAATAAAGAAAATTCCAGAAAAAAAAAAAAAAAAAAGAAAATGCTTTCCTTAATTTTCTGTCAACAGAAAAATAATATGTAAAAGCAAGCCCAAAAGTTTCTATATTTATTTAGAAATGGAGAGTCTAAGCAATGTTTATAAATAATTATTTTAGGAAAAACCTACTGAGATTTGTAGTATTTATCTAAAAAAGAGTTGAGAATTTGAGTTATGAAAGTAGGTAGACATAGCATTTATGATTTATTAAAGTTAGTGTCTCAAAACTTTAGTTATTATGTATTTATATTACTTTAAAATTTTTATTTTATGGCCATCTATGTGAGATCAAGCAACTCTGTTTGAAAAAAAAATATGTATTGTATGGTTTAAACAAAATGTTTTCCTTTATAATTCTTTCTGCAAATGCCTGTGACTATTGAGTCATTTATGCTTCTATGAGATCAATGTAAATCACAAAGAAAAATGGCATACAACATGCCACACTATAAGTCTCTCTCTCTCCACCTCCCTCTCATTCTCCCTGCCTCTCCTCCTACCCCCCCGTGTATGTCTGTATGTGTGTGAATGTGTATAGTAGTGAAAATGTGTCTAAACATCTTATATCTAGCAAAAGATATTACCCTATTTAAAAACAGTTGGTGTCAGTTTTGCTATTTAGTTACTATTAATATAAAAGGGAAGATACATAAAACCTTCAAAGTAAAGAACATCTACCAGTATTTAAAAAAAGCAATGGAATGAAATCCTGTGTGTCCTCAAGTGAAATCTTTTTATTTTTAACTAATTATTTTCTCAGAATGTCATTATTAAGTACTGCACAATATTTAAGGGTTCTAACAAAATGGTACATATGTCCAAAGTATGATTGTAGGTTTAAAATTCATATTGATGGGTCAAAAATAAAACGGAATTTAGAAAGACAATTCTATTAGACAAGTTTCTTTAGCTCCAGCTTTTAAAGGTACTCAAAATAAGGCAAGTTTACTTCTATATGGATCATTACAATAATATAGAAAGAAGAATTATTATTGATTTCCCTTAGATAATTATATATGATAAGTATATAATGATAACATTTGACAACTAAATTTAGACCCAAATCATATTGATATGTGGGTTAAGCTCTCAAGGATAAATTATATTTAATAAAAATATGGCATAGATGAGATCACTATGTGTTTAATTAGCCACATTCACTGTTTTGGGACACAAAAATGATATGGCATAAGCAGTATGTTGAAAATTCTTGGCCTAATTTTTCATGACTTTTAAATAGGCTACTGTGTATAAGATCTTGAAGTAGCATTCAATTAACTGCACACAAAGTGGTTATGACCCTGTATAGAAAATATAACAAGGAGAGGCTGTTTACTCTTAAGTATTTCTTCCCTAAATATTGTGTCATCAGAAGTTTTTGATGTGAACCTACAAAACAAAATTGGTATTCACCATAAAATGATCACCAAGTGATTGATCAATAAATCATATTAACAAGAGTTTACCTACTTGTTTAAACAAATAAAATCCACTGAAATACTTAAACTACTGTAAAAATAATGCTTTTGCTGGATTTCATATTTTCTAAAACAAAAATGAATTTCTTGAGGGGAGCACTGTGTCATTGAAAGCAGAATGGAAGTTAATCTGATTTGGCATGGTTTGGTGTTTTATGTCTCAGAGGCTAGGGCCTATAGTAGCCTGTATAAAAAGTAAGATTGCATCTCCAGAATAACCTGACTCATGTAGATTCCTCGTTTCTTCATTATAAAACCTACCTACTCCTCAGGGCCAAGCACAATTACACCTAATTTATCTGTAAACCAAATATTGCAAATGTGCTAATAGTTTAAAATGATTATCCTTCAAAGGACAACATTTACATTTTAATCAGGAATTTCAATGACTGAATAATGTATTTTGTTGGAATTTCCAGCACTATTTTCAGCTTGGGAGATAAATAAAGAAAACATCTCAGTAACAAACCAATAGAAGGCAACAATACTTATTTTCTGCCTTATTAGAAATCACCAATAAAATAAAACTTCATCAATGAGGTTATGTGTTCTGGATAAATTATAATACAAAATAGACGCACATACACACATGCATAGAGAGAGGGGGGAATATCTAACATATAGTAGGTTCTTAAAAATTACTTGAAAACTCAAAAGCTTCTGTATAGAAAAAGACCTCATGATTTCAATGAAGCAGCAGCTAACAAAAGGAAAAATTATTTACAAGGTGTATAACTGAAGAATATCATCAAGAATATACAAAAGATTAAAAAAAACCAAAAAACTAAACATCAATAAAACAAGAAAAAAGGAAGAGAGAAAAAAGAAAACAAGTAACCCAATTAAAAACTAAACAAGAAAACAATGAACCCAATTAAAATATAGAGGGGATAACATTGAGGGAAAGTTGGTAAGAGCCTTGAACTCATTGGCACAGGGGGAAATTTCCTAAACAGAACTCC
Organism: Uromys caudimaculatus; assembly: GCA_028551405.1. NCBI lineage: Eukaryota > Metazoa > Chordata > Mammalia > Rodentia > Muridae > Uromys > Uromys caudimaculatus. The sequence goes on along the minus strand of CM052722.1, from coordinate 34,733,727 downwards.
AATGGCTCATACTCAAAGACCAAGAATTGATAAATGCATCCACATGAAAGTGAAACGGTTCTTTAAAGCTAAGGACACTGTCAATAAGACAAATCGGCAACCTACATATTGGGAAAAAATCTTCAGTAAGCCCACATCTGATAGAGGTGGATATCATTTGAAATTGAAATAAATAAAATAGCCAAGAAAAAATAGGGCATGGGATTAAATGAAGAGAGGTTTCTCAAAAATGAAATACAAATGGTCTAAAAAAACATTTTAAAAAATCAACATTCCTAGTCAGCACAAAACTGTCCATTTAAACTACCTTAGGATTTTATCGTACTCTTCTTAGAATGCCTAAGGTCCCCAAAATAAATGACAAGGATTGCTGGTGTAGATGTGGAGGAAAGAATGGCTGGTAGGAATGAAAAGTACTTCAGTCAGGTACTTAAGTGGAGGTACTTAAGAAAGCTAAAAACGAGATCGCCTCCTGATCCAGATATACCACTCTTTGCATTTTCTCAAAGACCCATATTCTACTACTGAAATGACTACTTGTCAATGTTCAGTGCTTCTGTATTTACAGGAGAAAGAAAATGGAAACAGCCTATTGTCCACCAACTGATGAACAAATACTGAGAAATGGTGTATTTACACCGAGCACTATTATTCACCTATAAGGAAAAACAAAATTATTAAAAATTTCACTTGAAAGGATAGATTAGGAAATAGTCATTCTAAGGAGGATGAACAGATTCAGGTAAACAACTTTTGCAGGTTTTCTCTCTTTTGTGAATGTTAGCTTTGAATCTTTATATGTATATGCTTCATTTGGAATATATATAGAAATTAATTTTGTAAGAAGACATGGGGAGGATTTCAAGCCAAGTGAGATACAAAGCAGTGGTAGAACGGTTTAGATGGTATTAATGAAACAGTAAGTGTTAAAGTTGGATAATGATAGAAGAGCCATATAAAGTAGGGACTACCTACCTACTACTGCAGTATCTTTTCCAAAACACACAAATACACCCATATGCACACACACACACACACACACACACACACACACACAAAGTTGGAATTACCCACATACTTACAAATAGATAATGTTTAAAAAATAAATAACCTAGAACCAGAAATGGGTTAATTCTTTTGGAGTTGATGGTGAATGAGCTCCCATACACACCCTTCCTCAAAAAAATCTACAGGCCAATATTACTAGTTGTTCCCCAGAACTGACTGTAACACAGTATTTCTGATGACACCACATACTTGAGTCACAGAACACTTAGATACCAAGGTGGCATTGACTTGGAAGGCTCATTCCTTCCACCTAGCTTCCATATTTTTGGAAGGTACTTTGCACACTACTGGAGCTGAGAACCCTGTCAAACATAATAATGCCTGGCCAAACAAAAAACATGGCCCTTGATATGATGTTGCACAACCACTATAAAATGAACTAATCACTATCTGATTGGATTTAAGTCATATTTCATAAGATAAATCTTATACCTGGTACTTATATTCGATCTAAGAACCTGTCTCAAAGCATAGGCCCTAGAAGGAAACTATCAGTATTATTTCTTCTAAATGGGCATAGTAATAGACTTCTAATGACTTACTGTTATACTCATAGATTGATACATTTCTTAATCCTTATCAGAGAAGCTTCTATTTGTAGTAGATGGTAATTATCACTGAGACACATGATTAACTAGGGTACTGAAAATAAGAAAATGCAAAATGCTTAGCTCTAAAAAGCATATTTATATCATACCTTCCTCACAATGCCCAGGGATGACTGTGAAACAGGGGGAAGAAAGACAATAAAATGCAGAATTTTTGAATTTAATCATCCTCATCATCATCATATCATCTGAATACAGCAGATACCTGCACATACAAGTTCTTAGCCAATGTGACAGCAGGGTCAAGCTCCATGTAAATTCAAACCAGACCAAATACCAGCCTGAGAGAGGATGTGAACATGAAGTTTCACACTTATCATAGGAACTTTGGGCAGCTGAAAGCTTCTGGGAGAGGAAAAGTCATTATTCACTAAGAGGATCTTGTTTTAAAAGTCAACCATATTCTAGTAGAAGGCTACAATCCAAGAATATATAGGATGAACAAATTAGACTTGGTCTAAGAAAGAGAAAAAGAAGAAGAAAAAGACGAGAGGAAGAGGAGGAGGAAGAGGAGGAGGAAGAGGAAGAGGAGGAGGAGGAGGAGGAGGAAGAGGAAGAGGAGAAGAAGAAGAAGGGAAAAACAGATTGGATAAAATGTGGGTAAACAAGGTGGGTGGATATGGGAGGAGTTATGAGAAGGGCAGTATATGATCAAAAAACAGTTTACGTTATGCTCAAAGAATGAATAAAAATCAAATCATACCTATAGCCCCATCCACTGCAAAGAAAAAATTTAAAGATTAAGAAACAAACATCTACCAAAAAGAAATTGTTGTATAATGATGAATAACTTGTAAGATAGATATTTAACCATATTATAAGGCTGTATAGTCCCAATATAACATTTATTTTGTGAATTTGGTATTCAAATGGCAATAATTTCTACATGTTTCAGTGAAGTCTATTTTAATATAAGTTTGGGGATATTTATGATTTAACTAAGGTATTTTTCCTCATTATAAGATACACTTGCTAAAATATAGTTTACATGTATTGTGGTCCTTCATTTTTTTTCAAGGGTTAATCCCCATACAATGTTGTGAAGACAAATAACTATTTGTTATAGTGTTCTACAATTTGAAGTTTTATCTGAAGGCAGAAGGTTCTGAGAGGATTTGCAAACAAGAATTTATCATTTTTCACACTTCCAAACCTTTTATATATTCCCTAACCTTGTTTTTTGACAATTGTATTTCATAAATGTATATAGGGCATTGAGTTTATGCTCAGTCATCCTAAGTACCCTTTCTCAGTGTTGTTATTATCTACTCCCTACAGGATTTGAGTCCCACCCATACTTTTTTGTTTTTTTCATGTACATATCAATTACATGTTATTGAATTTTTGGAATTATTTGGAATCCCTGAAAACAGAATCATTTTCCTATGCTTAATTGTATAAGTAAACACATTTATATATATAGTCCTACATTTATTCCCTTATGGAAATACAAAGAACATAAAGGAAAAAATAACCAGGAATTTCCTTAAAATTTGCAACTGCATTTAATTCACAAGTCTGTTTCAATTGTAGTGTGAATATCTCATTTTGATAAAATATTTCAAAATGATTCACAATGTTACTTTTATACTACCCTTCTTTATAGGAATTGTAATTAATTTTGATTTTTTAATAATAAGTCTGTTCCTACAAAGAATATGAATTGGCCATTATTTTGATTTGTGATAGTTTATTATGAATATGAATAATGAAGATGCTAATAGCTGCCGTGTCAAAATTAGTAACTATTAACTGTAATTAATTATACTCTACCTAATTTATTTACAGTAAAATTTGAAAATTTAGTATATCAGTTGTAGTAAATTTTATTAAAAGTCACATTTTATTTTATTTTGTTAAATTTTATTTTATTAAAATTATCATTTCTTTATATATAGTTAGAACCTATTCTTCAATATATCTCTCAACCAAGACCATGTTACTTAACAAATATATCTAATGTAAGTAATAACAAATGACTAAGCATTGCTTATTTATTTGAAATATTATTTTATATGCACATATATGTGTATAAGCAGAAAAACAAACACACTGAGAAAATGAAAAAAGTTTCATCATATACATGTATTTCCAGTCTTCTTTCGGCTGAACCGACGTAGACTGAAATAGTCATGAGTAATTACTAAAATTCAGCAGACTACAAACATCAAGTACTTCAATATACAAAGTTTTTAGTGGAAGGTTATAAGTTATGACTTGTGAAAGGCATACTAACCTTTGACATGAAAAGCAAAAAAAAAAAAAAATTGTAGATGATTTTCACTTGTGTGTGTGGGATGGTTAGAGGAGCCACTGAATGAAGTTCTACATGATTTAAGAACGAGTAAAACTGTTTGTTTGATGAGTTAATGAACAGAACAGTGTCTTCACTGCATGGATTATTTCCAATAATTGTTTGTGAGATCAGGTATGTTTGTAGACATATTTTCACTGGAAATGCCCTAGCATTGTAAACCATTGTTCATCAGAAAACATTCAGTTGTTGTTGTGATCTCTCATTCTATAGTCACTCAAAAAAACACCCTTGAACTTGAGTTCCATTTTGGACAAGAACATTCACATACTTTCACTTAAGTGTGATAAAAACAAACAACAACCAAAAAAGCAACACAACCTCCACTACTAACAACAACAAAACAGAATTTCAGGAACTATATGGACACAACATGATATAAAAATTGGGTCCATAGAAGTAATGCACTAGAGCAAATAGAAAAGACATCTGATAGAAATTAAATGACAGACTTAAAATTAAGTTTAGATACAGAAAGTCAATTGGATTTTTTGGTTATATTTAATTTGTTTGGTTGGTTTTGGTTTTTTTGAGTTTCTAAGATAGGAGAGAATAGTTATGGCTAAAACTAAAATGTGAGTTCTGGGTAGACTACCAAAGGAAAAGAACTATTTATTTCTCAGAATAAAGAATAGAATGAAACAGAAATTTTAAATTGAGAGGCATAGAGAACAGATACAAGAGAGTAAGTACATAATGACAAGAAAAAGAAGGTAGGACATATGGAAAAGGAATTATTCTGTATTAGGGACAACTTTCCTATGATAAAATTCTTATCATTCATTAAAGTTAAAATGTACATTAAGGCTGGAGATATGACTCAGTAGATGAAGATGCATGTTGTAGAGATAGGAATGATGTAAATATGGGACTTATATATGAAAATCTCAAAAATAATTAAAAATTGAATTAAAAATAAGATAAAAACAGTGTTCTTAATTACAAGTTGCACTAGCAATCTTGAGATATATTAACAATTTTCTACAATTTAAGGTATAATAGAAAGTAGCACATAATATTTAACCAACCTTCTAATATCCATTTAAATATTCATAATAATTTTATATCCCTGCAATAAATATAAAGAATTCCAAAACAAAACTTTTGCAATGAAGCTAAAAGCTAAACAGGAATAAAGTACAAATGAATGCCATCAGGAATTTTAGTAAAACCATAGTGTATATTTGCAACATAACATGTATAATAATATCTTCAACAACAAAAATAAGATTATATGTTCCATATGTGATATTGATCTGCAAATATGGGCAGTTTGTGCTTTGTGGTAGAAACCATTATGCATTAGTCACTTTTATGTATAAATAGGTAGATACATATGATTTTTTATCAAATTATTTGCAAAATGAACTATAAAAATAAAATGAATTGGCTACAAATATAAATGAATCAAATTTTCTTTCATGTTAAAGTTGTCTACCCCTTTTTATCCTCTCTCTTTTGTGTTGTGCTGTGCTAAAGAAAGTTTAATGACCATGTGGATCCTTCTAGTCCTGAATACAGGTATTGCTTCCTGTTTTGGTCACTACTTCTTTTCTCTTTTATTAGATAGTCTATTGGGGACAGAGAAAAAACAATTATTAAATTTATTAGAGATAACTATATGCTCAGAGCAAAAATGGAGCATTATAAAAATTTTAAAAGTCCTATCTCAAGAAATGAGGATAATTTTGCCAACATAGTTTACAGAGTGCAAAGGTATCTGATGCTTTTCTGCATTTGGAACTATTGATAGCCTTTTACTGAAAATAAGGTAAGACATAAGCATGGTCTTGTTACTTTTAAACACAGAAGTGCTAGTATGCATAATGAAACTATCATGTTTGATATTTTTTACACAAACATACTTTGTTGGTATAAAGGTCATCAAATTGGTTTACAGTCCTTGAAAAACATAAATTTTTCTCTTACAATAATTATACTGCTTTTTCATAGAATTTTTGGTACATAAAGACAACTTGGGCTTAATGTACACTACATTATAAACCTGATAGTTTCTTCTGAATTATCTTGTTCCAAGAAAGAATTCTCACTGATTTTTTTAAACAGAGAGACTTAGAATATCACTATCTACTGATCTGTAAGTGAATTTACAAGATTTAATTCTAAGAAATCAAATGCATATGACCTACTTTGGATTACATATATTAAGACAGTAATTTATTGAGGTATTAAATGTATCTTTTCTTCTAAATTCTGACTGAAAATTCAGAGTAAGATAGTGTTTATCAATACACAGGGTTATTTTTGCTCTTTGAAAGTTCCCAGAAAGCTGATTTGCTGTGCTTACATTTTGTATCTGAACAAATTACATTTTGGAAAGAAAATTGGGTAAAATGATGAATGTTGTGGTTTTTTTGTATTCAACAAAAGAGCTATGTTAAGTATTTGTCATCATTTCTATTTGCAAAGGACAAGCATAAGAAAAGCATGAATATTAACATAAAAACATTATATTTCTCCAGTTTTTACACTCATTTTTTAAAAAAATTCTGGATAAAGCATAGAAAAATAAAAAACACTTGTCTGAAAGCAAATTAACTTAGTTCTGTGTTTGCTTGCATATGATGCTTTTGTTAGATCTTTATATCCCCAGAAAAATATTTCATTTATGTCCAAAAAATGAAATATATAAATAAGAAATTACCACATTGTTACATTGATCCTTTCACTTATTTAGAAAATACATTATGCATATATTGTGATACTCTAATTATACCCTCTTTGCATATTTTTGTCTTATATCTGTCCCTTATATGATATAAAGGAAAAATCTATTTTCATTGCAGTGAATTACTCTTATGGGATAAGAATTAAGTCCAAAATATTCATATAAATGAGACATAATTTTGGCTTTTTGTGCTCTCCCTGACTCATTTAAGTTTGCAGCAACAAGAGTCTTGTTGGAATAGTGGATTTTAATCTGAGTAAGTTTTTCCATGTTGGCCATGTAGTTGGCCATGACATACTGTGCCAAGGGACAATGAAAACATTACTAAAATTCAGGAATTATACAGTGTTTCTATCCTTGTTATAGCAAATGGCACTATAACAATAGTGATAAAATTATATATACCCATACTGTATAACACAGAGAAATAGAAGCAAAATAAAAGGAAGTATAATTATCTACAAACATGAATGCATATATAAAATTACAGTTTTGAGAGTGATATAAGGTAAATACTGGCCTGATATTGTAGAATATAATGGACATGGCTGGAAATTTTCTGTGGATAGTATCAGGCAAAGCACTGGACTAGGTAATAAATAGATGTAATATGCACTCTGCATCTTGTAAAATGATGGAGAACATCAAACATCTTAGGTAATAAGCTGAAGTATATGTTAGCTTATCCAACATTTGGTGGAGAAACTGTCACTTTTATTCTGTACATTTTAGACCCTCTTCCCCCCAATTAAATGGGGATAGCTATACAGGTTTATTTTTGATTCCTCTATTTTAGTTGACTGGTCTATTTTCTATTGTTGGCTAGCAGAATGCTGTCTTTATCAATGTGGTTCTGCAATATAAATTGGATATTGAGATACTTTCAATATTGTTACATATGTTTAGGATTGCTTTGATTATTTGAATGCTTTTAGTGTTTCCATATAAATTTAGAGATTATTTTTTCTAGTTCAGTGCAGAAATCTTTCATAATTTAGGAGGTGTTGTGTTGAATCTATGACCACCTCAGGGGATGTAACCATTATGCACAATGGTAATTCATCTAGCCCATGGGTATGGATGGTCTTACCAACTTTTGTTGCCTTCTTCAATTCATTTCTTCAGTGTATTTATTTTCATTTTAGACATTCTTTATATCCTTTGTTATGTTTATTGCTAGGGAATTTTTATGTCTTTGGAACCCATATGAGTGGCATCTTTCTCTATTTCTCATGCTTTTTTGCATCTGATAATTTCATGATAATATTTATCATTTTCAACATTTTTCTGATAGGGTGTTTAGGGTATTTTAAGTGTAAGATGATATATTATGCAAATAAGAATATTTTATCTTCTTTTAATACTTGTAAACCTTTTATTTCTTTATATTGTAATATTGTTCCATTTAAGCATCAGCAAAATATACTGAATAAGAGTGGGAAATGATAACTAACAGCACATCAGTACCTCTAAAAGATACTGCAGACAAAAAATTAAAAAGCCCAGTCCCAGGGAAAAAAGGTTAACCTTTTTGGAGTTGTTGACCAGTGAGAACTCAAAGTACCCTGCTCCAAAAATTATAGGATATTGTCAATGTTCTTGGTTATTCTACAGAATTTGACAGTAAGTCCCATTGCTGAAGGGTCCAAGAACTTCAATCACAGAATATGAAAAAATTAACCTGGTATTGACTGGAATCTTCCTCCTGGTAGATACTTTCATAGGTCTAGAAGTTAATATACTTACCCATCTGTGAAACTTAATTACTGACCTGGCAATATATGTGCACTGGTATAAGTAGTATACTGTCTTAGAAGTAAACAAACACTTTATGATTGGAATTAAGGTCAATTCTAAAAGATGAAAAAATACATGGTATGATTACTGAGCCAAGAACTTGTAGATAGAAAAGTCTTGGGCACTAGAAAGAACATTACTTTTATTCTGTAAAATGGATGTAAAATGACACCAACATCTAATAACTTATCCATGTACCAATAACATAAGTGATCTTGTAATCATCAGAGAAGCTTTTGTTTACAGTAGATAATAAACAGAGACAAACAACTGGCCAAGATTCAAAGAATAAAAGATTACTGAATACTCATTCCTAAAGGATTCCTTCCCTCTTGCCAAGTTGCAGAAATTATTGTGAAAGAGGGACATAATCATTTGGGAAGAGGAGCATAAAAAGTGGAAGAATATCGGGTGGGGGATGACGACAAAGAATCAGTGTCTTCTGGACACAGCAGGGCAGCTACGCTGATGAACTCCCTGTGATCCTAGCATAGTGCAGTTGGGCACAATGTCCCATCCCTCGATGAAGGGCTATTGGTAATTCTTAGCTTCTGAGGAAGAAGTGTTAGTTTTGTCTAAGAGAATAGCTCCTATAAGTCAATCACGCTCCAGTGAAAAGCATCATATAAACGAATACTGGGCAGCATAAATTGCCCATGATTGAAAAACACCACCACCACCACCAGCACCATCACTACCACCAACAACAGAAAAGAACAAACAAACAAACAAACAGAAAAGCAGAACACAAAGTTTGGTGGAAAAGAGAATTGATAAGTGAAGAATTGGGAGAAAAAGGATGAGTATGCTTCAAACATATACAAACTTCTTAAAGAATTAATCAAAGTATATTAAGAAAAGAACTAAAGAGGGTGGAATTAGGTATAGTACCACAGTGCTATAACCCCAGCATTCTGGAGGTAGAAGCAAAAGAATTGAGCCAAGTTTAAGGATACCCTAGTCCACGGAACAAGTATCTACCCATCTAAACATGCACAGCAAGACTCTGTCTCAAACGAAGGACCAAGCAAGACCAGAGAGGGTTGTAATGAAAAGTGCTTCAATAGCACATGTAGTAATCCTAAGAGATTGAGAAATGCAGTTACATGAAACTAAAAGTCTTTTGGATAGCCAGAGAAACAATCAACAGAGAAGAAAAACTAAGAATGACAGAAAATCTTTGTCAACTCTGTATCAGAGTGTTTATTTATCAAGAACTACAAAAACTGAGCATCAAAATATCTGCCAATTAACAAATGACCTAAGGAACTGAATAGGCAGTTCTTGAATGGAAAAAGAAAAATGGATAATAAATATATGAAAAATATTTAATATGTTTATTTTAGACTTTGCCACTAATAAAAAACAAATAGAAATTACTTTTATAATCCAACTCAGAATGACTAACATTTAGAAAACAAATGACAAATATTACATGTGTGGATGAAAGAAATAGAAATCTTTACTCATTGCTGCCGGCAATGTAAATTGGTTCATAGTGTAGTGATATTAGGTTGAAAATTCTTCAAATAACTAAAATGAGAACTACCATATGACCATCTGTTCCCCCTCCTGGATATATACCCAAAGGAACTTAACTCTTATCACAAGGATATCGCACAACTTTGCTTGTGCAGTACTAGTCAATAGCTAAGAAGTAGAATTGACCTAGAATGCTCATAGAAAACAGATAAAGAAAATGTGGTCTATATACATCAGGATGTTAGTTTACCATACATATTATGAAAAGAAGTCTGTAAAATAAGGACAAAAGTGGTAAGTGGAAAATCATGTTAAATTTTATAAGCAGGTTCTACATTCTAATAGCCTCTCTCGCCTTCTCTCTGTCTCTCTCTCTGTCTCTCTCTCTCTGTCTCTCTCTCTGTCTCTCTCTGTCTCTGTCTCTGTCTCTCTCTCTCTCTCTCTCTCCCCTGTGTATGTATGTATGTGTGTTTGTGTGCACATGCATGTTCATGTGTATGTGTGTATGTTTGATGAAATTACAAAATGGAACATGCTGGGAAAAATAGACCTTAGATAAAGAAGGACAATGAAATAAAAATAGCACGAAGTAGTAACCTACTGTGGAGCAGGGAAAGGGAACAGCAAGCTGAGGCAGGGCACCTACTGAAGAGAGTGAGGCATACAAACAAGAAAAATAAAACAATCTTAATTCAACTCATCTGTATGTATTCTTATTAAGCAAAACTAATTTTTAAAGTGCAGGAAAGTCTCACATAGTGCACTTAATAATCCTCATGTTTCATGTATGTGCGTGACTACTTAGAGTCCAGATATTTAACATGTTTTGAATGATGTTCAGATGCAGAAAATAATTTTAAACATTGGTGAATATTTGAAACTTTGCCATGGAGATATTCTATTAAGTAAAAAGGAATATTAAGAAATTTTCTTTTCTTGAATCTCCTGGAAATACTTCTTAAAATTTATTTTAACATTAAGTTCTGAAGCAATAAACAAATAACAATAGCCTTGCATTTTCAATGAATTTGAATTGGATACGTTCTGTTATGTATGTATATATATATATATATATATATATATATATATGTGTGTGTGTGTGTGTGTGTGTGTGTATACATTAGATTTTCATAAATGCATGTTTCCTTTATTCACAAATTACTTGTATTGTTATAGCTATCATGTTTTTTATTCTAATTTATGAATTTTAAAATTCAGCTATTATTATTGCATATGGCATTAAATTTGAGGATTCAATCATTTTAGACTTTCATTTAGTTATCTATGGAATAACTATCTGTTACTAAATGAGTTTGGACTACTATTCAAAAGATTAAATAAAACAAAAAAGGGATTTTTCCCTACACTAACTATACTATATAATGGTCTATTTAAGAATAAGTGTACTTGAGCTACTGTTAATAAAATCTTATAAGCATATAAAAGACATTTGTTCATAAAGGAATAGAAGAATTTTGAGATATTGTAGCAAACTTGAAAACATTGTAATCTTGTTTGATAATAAAAGTGAAAGTGGGAAATGTTATATATTTACTTGAATTCCTTTTGTTCATCTCTTCTCATAATAATGCCTGTACAATGAAAGTCTTAAGTAATCATTGAAGAATCAGAATGACTACCAGATGGTACAAGCAATTTAATTATTTTTAACCATTTGTATCAGGCATGCTAAGAAGGATATTTCCAACCCTGTTACAAAACCATTTGAGCTCCCTCTCAGCTGCTGTTCCATATTTTCAAAGCAAATTTAGATTGGAGAAAATTAGACTTTTTATTGTTTTGCAAATGGAGGTCAAATTGCTGAGCAAATAGTCTTGCTCATTTTTTCATCTTCATTGTTTGAATAAGATTTCTGAAATATCACATCTTTTGTATGATTGCTGTGGATGCGCCGGTGCTGTTTTATGTTTTGTGTTGTCTAGCACATAGCAGGCACTGAACAAATGTTTGTTAAAGAGAAGAAATACCAAGCCAGTGTATCCAAAACAAAACTTGGGCTTATTTATAGTCATCTAGTAAGTGCATGCAATTACAATATCAGAGCATCTTCAACTTTATCGGGGTTTTCTTTTAAACTTATCAGAAATGTGAAATAGAAAAGAAAAGATTATCACTAATATCGAGGCTCTGCCAGAGCCTGACAAATACAGATGCAGATGCTTGCAGCCAACCATTGGACTGAGCACAGGGTCCCCAATGGAGGAGTTAGAGAAAGGACTGAAGAAGCTGAAGTGGTTTGTCATCCCATAGGAAGAACAACAATATCAACCAACCAGACCCCCAGAACTCCCATGGACTAAATCACCAACCAAGTAGTACACATCGGGGGGACCCATGGCTCCAGCAGCATATGTAGCAGAGGATGGCCTTATCAGGCATCAATGGGAGCAGGGGCTTTTGGTTGTGTGAATGCTTGATTCCCCAGTGTAGGTGAACACCAGGGCAGTGAGGTGGGTGTAGGTGGGTTGGTGGGGAGCATCCTCATAGAAGAAGGGAGAGGGGGCCATGGGAGAGGGGAGTTCAGGAAGGGGAAACAAAGAAAGGACATAACATTTAAAATGTAAATACATAAAATATCCAATAAAAACAAAAAAAGGAAACTACATTAACAAAATCATTTGATAATTTACAATTAAAACTATATATCTTCAGGTTGGAATTCTTTTCCTTAAATTCCTTGAAACCAAGGTAAATTATTGAAGCAGTTTGTCATTTTTAGAATGTATTGCAGTTACATATATGTATTGTAAAGATCTATCAATGGACCTCACACTACCAAACAATTGGGGTTCTAGGCAATAAGATGAGAGATAATTAAAATCCTTTCTATTTACTTAAACCACATTTTACTTAATACTCTTATCTATAAAAGGAAGTAATCAACTTCTTACTTCAATTTAATTATATGCCCTGTAATAAATTTTGAGGCTTATAGCATTCCAAAGAAGATGATAATAATTTCAGTGATAATCAGAATTTGATGTCAAAGTGAATTACATTTTCATTTTCAATAAAATATATACTAAAATTTCACATATATGATTGCATTAGACTTTATTTTGCTTTGACATGTAATAATCCTTGAAAAAATGTATTTTAGTAATCACTGTTTCCATGAAATACATTCATTTCTACTTGAAAACACAATAAGAAAGGTAACAATATTTTTACTAATGTTCGTATATTGTTCATAAAATAGTATTAGGAATGTAGTACTTTGTCATAATATTACTTCATAACATGAATATATATACAATGATAAACGTATCAAACCTATAATATACTAAAAATAATTGGGAATAGTTTGACACATTTATTATAATAATTTTAGTTTATTGAGCTATTGTGAGCCTGCCATTGATAAATCATATGTATATAAAATGACAAGATTCATTTAAAGGACATGAATATTTTATTATAATTATATCCAATTCAATACACATTAAAGTCTTAAGGTGAGTGATACTAGAGATACTTAGGAAAGAAAGGAAAGGGCATGTGCTAATATAATTCCTTATAACGCTTATTTATTTCAATTAATATTCTCTCTTTTCTTGGTTATTTTATTTATTTACATTTCAAATGTTATCCTCCTTCCCAGTTTCTCGTCCACAAGTCCCCTATCCCTTCCTCCCTCCCGCTGCCTCTATAAGGTTGCTCCCCACCCACCGACCCACTCCTGCCTCAGCGGCCTAGTGTTCCCCTATCCTGGGTCATCATTCTCATATCTCAGTTCATTGCTTTAATTAACCATTTTATCTCAAAATCTTGTGATATATATTAACTTCTACTATGTAGAGATTGTATACTGTAACTATGTCATATCAAAACTTGTTGCAAAGTTATTAACAAACACAATGGATCTATAACATTTTGATCCCTACAAGATATTATCATGTGGTTTTTACTAATAAGTCCCTGAATTATAAACACACATATATTATAAATTGAACCATCATTTTGTTTTCTAGACATATAACTGCAAAACTATTATTGGATCTCTTTTTCTTTGCATAACAATACTTATCAAAAAGGCTACTTATCATTATACCACAATATGGAGGTAAGGTGTGTGTGTGGATATGTGTATGTGTGTGTGTATTTATATATATATATATGTGTATATATATATATACACATATATATATAGAGAGAGAGACAGAGACAGAGACAGAGAGACAGAGAGAGACAGAGAGAGACAGAGAGAGAGAGAGCATAAGGGAAAGCAAGAGTGAGAGCGAGAGAGAACAAAAGAGCAAGAGAGAAAGCAAGAGAACAAGAAAGAGCGACAGAAAGTGATAGAGTAAGAGAGAGAGAAGCAGTGACCTTACCAGATATTATATCCTTTGAAATTTACGTTAGAAATTCACATTAAAATACATGAGAATCAATTAAAATGTTTTTGATTTGAAAATATGATGTATATTTTCCAATGATTACTCTGTTTATTTTGAGAAGAGTTAAAGAAAGATGGGTGAAGATATGTACATGAATATTCAATAAAGTTATTATGGCAGATCATCGAAAAAAGGTGGTCCTGAGTTTTAAAATGTAGTGATACCAGCTTATAGCTAATTACAAGATCATAAAAACACATTAAGATAAACATAATGCAGATCAAAACCAGAAAATATCCTAGGACTTGTCACAGAGGCATTTCATGCTTAAAGAAAAGTTGGGGGTACCTATGATCAATAGAGATTAAAAGGGAGCAGATGTGATAAAGCAGGTGAGCTCCAGTCAACACTCTTCTGAGGCAAATCTCATGGCACCGGTACCCAGTATTTTATTTTACTTACGTTTGATTTATACATGAGTTAGTTGTATGTATGTTCTTCATTTTTTTCCCTGTTTATGTTTTTCCCCCTCTTCCCCTGATACCTAAATGTTCCCCCTCCTGTAACTTTGTTGTTTAAAGCAAAACTTTGATGAGAATCTGAGGTTAGTAAATTTACTTCTGGTCTGAAAAGTTTATTTCAGTGGCATTCCTTTGTGTGTTTGTGTATGAGTACATGTTTGTGCAGGCTCACATGTGTGTGCATGTATGTGCATACATGTTTTCTTGTAGAGGTCTCCAGCTAACATATGTTGTTATTCCTCAGATACCAGACTTTTAAAATATTTATTTTCACTAGCCTGGATCTGAAGCTGGTCTGGGGGCATCAGAGGTCCAATAGCACTTACTCAAGTCATAAATTCATGGCACAATAGCTGGATTTGTTTCTTGGTTCAGGGAATCAAATTCAGAACCTAATGATTGTACAGCAAGCATATTAGACTGTGCTATCTACCCAGCCTTTTAAAGTTATATTTCAAAGAGTTTATATAAAACAAAATTTAGTGTTCATAGATAATTTATGCCATTATTTCATTACCTTCTGGTTTATTCCAAGGCTCTAAAACGAGCTGCCATATTTATTTATTTATTTTTTTAATCTATATGTATCAAAAAATATTATTTGTTATTTTAGATGCATGAGAATTTGAGTTGGACTACCAGAACCATTAATAATTTTAGAAAATCCTAAACAAATTACATCCCAGAAATTGCTTTTATTCCAATGTGAATAGTATTTCTCTGTTCTCTTTTATATACTGAAGGCAGTTCTTGAAATTCTAAACTTAGGCAAGGTTTTTTTTTTTTTTTTTGCATCTCCATAATATATTTTGTACATAGCCATGTAGAATTCTTGATTTGAACTGTCCCAAAATATTTTTTAACTATTAGTTTCAATATCACAAATGATTATATATGTATTTATGCTTTCCTTTGAAAAGTGGGCTTTATCTGAGCTTTTATCCAGATTTTAGTTGCTTTGTGAAAATCAGTCATTTTGCTGTATTCTTAGAACCCTATTCTACCTTCACATGTACTTCTTTCTTAATCATCCACTGAAGTATCAAACTACATAAATAGAGGACAATACAAAAAGTATTATAGAAAATCTACAGTCATTGCAATTATCAAAAAGGTAGTAAAAACAGATGGATAGAATCTTCACATATGTAATTTCTTTCTTAACCTTTGTGATATGATATTGAATTATATGGTACAGTATTGAAACTGAGAAGATGAAAATTCTATAAGCAACTAACTCCTGGGTCAATAACTGCCTTGGCAACTATTAATAGTCTTTTATATTCACAATTGTATTTATTAAATAACATTTTGTCTCCAAATAAGAACACTTTATTTTCCAATATTTCCCAAAGATAGTACATTTGGAGCTGATAACATTTGTTTATATTTCAAAGTGAAGAAAAAAATCTGTGTTGTATTTATGCAAACAAAATGCATCCCACTTTTAATCACAATTGCAATTTTTCATTTTGTAGTAGAAGATAAAATATAAAAATTATCCTTTGTACATAAGCATGAAATCTAGGTCCAAGAATCATTTTATATAACATTTTGGAAAAAGACTCTGGCATGGATTGATTGTATATTTCTGTTTAACTTTAAGAGATTTAAGCAACAGATGCATAGTGGTAACTTGATGTGTCCCCACAATGTTTTATAAGGGTCAATAGTTTTTACCATTAAACATGAATCCTATCAACATTCTCAAATGGCATTTTCAATTTCTACTGTATCTTTCCAAATGTGAGGTTCTATAGAATCTATTTCTCTTATAAAATTTAAGACACTCTAACATCAGGTATTCTAAGACCTTCTAGAACAGAGACACATTGCTTAATTAATTCTTTTTCTCCACCAAATATTTGAATATATCTATCTATCTTTACTCCCTCTGCATTTATGTCCTCCACATGAACTCTTTCACATACACACAAATTATTCTACTAGAATGTTTATATTGCCTATTGTAAGTCTCAGTTGTCTGTGATATATTATGTTAAATATGCAAAATCATAGAATTTAATGTTCAATCAAGCAAAATTAAGACTTAAAATAGTTACCGTAGTCTTCTTTTTAATTTTTTGGGAATTTGGCTGACCTTGAATTCCTATTTCTGCTATGTATAAATCTGATATATATATATATATATATATATATATATATTTACTATTTATGAACAGAATGGATTTCATAAGCTAGGAAATGTTTTCTAAATGTTCTATTAAATAAAATCAAATTTATTGTACTAGAATATAATGAGGTAGTTCCAATGGGAAAATATTTACCTTGCAAGGATCACAACTAGGATTTGTTTTCAAGCTCCAGGAACATGTATATTTATATTATTTGCAATCACATATGCTGCAGACTAATTAGAAACCCAGTCTTCTCCAGCACTACCAATTATTGATGGCTGAGACCTGAGGAATGTACCTGAATTCTTCTCACTTAAAATTTGGCCCGCACCACTCACATGCACATTTATCCACACTGCATTTATGCCCCCCCCATGAACTCTTCCACATACACACAAATTATTCTACTAGAATGTTTATATTGTCTATTGTAAGTCTCAGTTGTCTGTGATATATTATGTTAAATATGCAAAATCATAGACTTTAATGTTCAATCAGATAAAATTAGGACTTAAAATAGCTACAATATTTTTCTTTTTAATTTTTAATTTTTTAAGAGATTGGCTAAACTTGAACTTAGCTGCTATGTATAAATCATAACTGCTATGATTATAAGCATGCGGCATCAAGCCTGTTTAGTATTTCTTACTATTTTTTAAACTGTAATAGCTGCAATTAAACTTTAGATTATTGCATTCATAAATAACTGTATACTTATGAATTTTCTAAAAAGTCGTCGCAATAATATGCCATGTATTTTCCCATAAATGCTCATAAAATGGTTATTTTAATTACCTTACATGTCTTAAATATACACTGTAATAAGTAGAATGAATAATATCACAGAAGAAATATCATTTTTTGGAATTGAATCCCATGCAGTTGATATTTACACAATGCAAAATTGTTGAATAACCGTTTTATATCCTCCACCCTAATATTTTGTCACAGACATTTATATCCTGGGTTTGTGATGAGTACTTTCTGGAAATTACAGATGGTGGTCATTCTTCACCTTCTAAGAACTTCAAGGAACAAAAATGTATTCACCAAAAGTCTCTGTAGTTTCTACTTTTTAACAAATAATCACGAGTGATTATACAACTTTGAATTATGTTTCCAAAGAGAGTATCAGAAACATTCCATCCTCTTGGTTTCTTCCATCAAATATCAACATATCATGATCCATCCAGTTTGTATAATGAGTACCGTGACACACTGAGTGCCTAATACAAAGGTAAAGTCTGTAGTAATATACTCTATGTCAATAAGATAAGGTCTTATGTAGGTTGTGATAATATATTCCATAAAATATTTATTATTTACCATGTATACAGTAAGAAAGTAAAATTAGCATGGGATGATCTCAGGAAAGCAATACATATTTTTGGATTAGACACTGAAATAAATAAATGTATGAGAAGTTGAGAAATTCACATTGCCAATGATATGAAAAATGATGCAGCAAAAGAAATTAAGATGTATATTTTTCATTTTGAATAAGGGTTTTTTTTCCTATCACTTGTTCTTCTGTCCTTATTCTTGAAAATTAAACTTTTGAGTTACAGAAGCCCAACGTGAAGGGAACTACTCACTTTTAGAATGCCCATTATTTGTTATTGAGCCCAGATTTTTTTGTGTTGTTAGTAGGCTTCTGTTACTATAGTAGTAGTTGCAAACACATACTTGGGTTTGCCAGTAACAACTCACAATTTGTGCAAAGTTGAGTCTTCGAAACTGAGCAAAATTGCTCTCAATTTCCCGCCAGCGCTTGCTGAGCTGGATCTGAGTTGGCTCCACTGCCATTGCGGCCCCATTCTCAGACAAGCCCTCAGCTTGCCTGCGCACTGCATTCAGCTCCTCTTTCTTCTTCTGCATTTCACGATCAATTTCCTATTGAGCAAAATCAATACAGGGCCCAGGGCAGTTAGCTAACCATGTCAACCGACTACAAGCAGCAAATACTTCTCTCAGAATTTTCATAGGCTTTTGTTCCTTTAACTTTATTTTTCATAATTTATAAATAATGGAAGGTATCACTGTCATCCTCACCCAATAAGCCAAATATAATTTTAGGTATCACTTGAAAGCTCAGTTTAACATATTCTAATTAAGTTATTAAATGTTAGTTAACATTTTGGTTCATGAATTGTTTTGGTGGTTTGAGAAGTGACCAAAATTGGAGTGATATTTTTTTTCATGTATTTATTAGGGATAATCCATATAGAATATAATTTAGAGGGTAAGTGACTACAACTTTTATTTTCTTTTTAAAGGTTTGAGGAACTCAACAGAGAATGAAGCAAAATAAAGAGTGAAAATAATAAGAGAAAGAAAACATCTTTGGACAATTTGCAAAGAAATGTATAGAGATTTGACAGTGATATGAGAAGATGCTCTGATGAATGAATGTGCTAACACGAGAAAGAGGTCGTCCATGTACCGATAAGTCATTATTTCATCTGGAACAAAGATACACAAAGTCAATTACAGTTTTACCAGAAAACACATGACAGTTAGTTATTCATTTCACATTGTCAAAAAGTAAAACATTGTATTCACTCAACAGTATGTCAATTCAAAACACATAGTACAATACAATCACTGAAACAAAACACAATACACAGAAATACATCAAAACACAGAGCAAGATAATAGAAGAAACCAGAACATTAATATTTTATACATGATCATATTAGATAACATTTAAGTAGTTAAAATCTAGCATCAAAATCTAGAATTGCCACTCTAAAACAACTTTACCTTTATTTTTCTTTCATCTCTTGGTTCAGGTAGGCTGGCTAATTTTTTTTCAATTTCATCCAAGCATTTCAGGAGATCATCAGCCTGCCTCTTGTACTGATACCACTGGTGAGAAATTTCTAAGGCTTTTTTTCTTCTTTGAGACCTTAAATCCTGTTCATGATATAGATATTATTAAAATATCAATATATGTATATAACATACTCTTTGCTATAGTTATGTATAAAAACTAAATTCATACTCTTGTGTTTTAAATTGTTATGTAAAAATCATATTTAAATACAAAACATGCATAAATTGTTAAATTATGTATTAATGCATTAAGATCTATGAACAAAAGCAAAGAAATATGAATAACACAAAATATTGGTTCTTTAAATATTTAACTTTGCTTACATTTTTTACATTTAATTAATTCTTACCTAATTAAGAAAATTATTTCATAGTACAATTGAAAATTTTTCATATATGAACATAATGAAATTAACTAGTTAGCTACACAAGCACTGAGTTGCACTTGACCTTTAAAATACTGAAAATTTCTAACATGTAGAATGTTCAGATTGGGGCTTATCAACAAAAAATAACCTTATAAAAGACAAACTATATGCATTCATCATTTTAGAAAAGTCTATAAGAATAGATCATTCATATTGTTGATTGTCAGCTTAATTATTTTGAAAGCTGAAGAAATGCCCCAGTAGTTAAGAACATTGGCTTCTATTGCCCATGTTTAAGTACCAGTATTTACATGGCTGCAGACAACCATCTGTAACTATAGTCCCAGGGGATCTGATACCATATTCTGGCCTCTAAGGGCACATGACATACATGGTGCACAAAAAAATTATGGATAAAACTACCCATATACATAAAATTAAAATGAAAGATAATTTTATTAGTTATTTAAAAGTTTTTCTATTTGCATGTTGAACTATAAATACTATTTCTGTAGCTATGATTGTACATGAAAATGAAAATCTAAATATTAGAAATTTCTTTTTCTTTAAATACATGTTTAGGTCATTTTTTTTATTATACTAAATCATATACAAAGTATAAAAACAATCAGTATTTTAAGCAGAATGGTTTTCAATCAACATAGTAATATAAAACACGGAAACCATTCAGATAAATCATTAAAAGAGAAAGTAGTTATTATCTAGCTCGTAGAAGTGCACTCAATACTTTCTGTAATAAGTAGAATTACATAAAACACCAGTATATACTCCATAGAAATATAACAGCTCTATCTACATATTTCATTTCTTCAAAGAAGCAGCAATTGTGTTTAATGTCCAAGTTAGTATGAATTTAAAAATACCAATGAATATCTGAATGTTTCATTGCTTTGAAAAAAATCTCTCTTTAAAAACATCTTGTAATAATAGAATTGCAAGCACTTGGCAGGTTAACTTAATAACTGTATTTGGTATATGTTGATTTGGCAGTAACTTTATTACTATTAATCACTTGTGGCATGAGGATTTAAAATTTATTGCAGTTTGTACTTCATATGTTATTTTAAAGCCCCATGTAGTGGTAATAAATGCCTTGGAAGAGTCAAATGGAATTCTCCTCCCCCCACTAAATATACCAAGATCCGGTCCCAAGACTTATTGATCTGTGACTAATTCATGATACAATGAACATATTAGTGGTTATAAATTTAGTAGTGCTTTGGATTCCTTAGAAAGAGGTGAGATGCA
The DNA here is from genome assembly GCA_028551405.1 of Uromys caudimaculatus. NCBI lineage: Eukaryota > Metazoa > Chordata > Mammalia > Rodentia > Muridae > Uromys > Uromys caudimaculatus. The sequence continues at coordinate 34,712,280 of CM052722.1, read as the reverse complement.
ATAAAAGATACTACTTACAAGAAAATACATATTAGTTAGATGTGTGCAAGATGACCTATAGATACTGTTAACCAATGGTACACATATTGTCTTGTAAATAGTCTATAAACTTATAAAGGTTTGTCAAGAAGAGTGTGTATTACACAGGATTCTGATCTGGGCACATTATGATTTGCTCTTGCTTTCCCCTCTAGGAAGATGTCTTTTCTATTTACTAATATACGTATCAGCAGTTACTTTCAGAACACCTGCTAGTCAAATAGACTTTATTGTTGACTCCTTGCAGGCACAATATTGTGTAATTACATTCTCAGCAGTGCTTATTTGGTTAACAATAGGGAAAAGATTTTAACCACTTATTTGCATTTAGAAAGCAGACTCTATTTACCTACTAGGCGAATCTAACTATATAGCAACATAGGTCTAAAGAATGATTTACAATAAAAACATTACAATTAACAGTATTAGATAATCAGCCATACAAGAAAAAAAGAGAATTTTGCAAAGCATATATAAAAATATTTCATAAAATGTTCAGCATGTCTAGTTTCATCTCAAGAAATGCCTAGACAGCATTAAAGGGGAAAAAACAGTTGATAATCTTTATCCTGCACAATCAGATGCGTCTCAAGGATATTAGACCACATGTACTACTGCTGGTAGTATTTCTTCAAGTTCATTACAGGCATTTTAGAGGTTTTCTATATAACTAAAATTAGGCTTTTGTAGATATGTAGTTTTACAGAGTACCTATTATAAGCACAGTAAAGTTTATTTTTTAAGAATGATGAAAATTCATGTCTTATTAAAGAAATAGTTTGTGATATAAAGAAACAACAGTGGAGAAATACCAACTGAATATTTTGGCAAATACAACAAATACAAAATGAGCTTATAGAAATGAAGCATATTAGAAAGTAACTTCATAAATACTAGGAATGCTAATTTTGAATAGCTTTCAATATTACTAAGAAAAAGAACTAAAACATATAGTTTATGTTACATATTTTTCAAAACTGGTAGCCCAAAAGAAAATCATAAATAACGTACACATATTGAAAGGGAAAATTAATTTTCTGATAACTAAAATCCCTAAGCAGATTTTATTTATGCACATGGTATTTCACCCCATATATACAAAAGCACAGGAAAAGCATATTATAATTTGAGCTCTAATACCTTGAGGGCATTATGTTTTGTCTGTAACAGCTGCTGTTTTATCTTTATTTCCTCTCGCTTTCTCTCATCTGTGATTCTCCGTTGTAAGTTGTCTCCTCTTTGCAACAATTCATTTACAGTGCCCTCATTGTCTTCACTCTGATTGAAAACAACAAGTACCGTCTTCATTTTGGTTTTTAAAAAGCTGTACATTTATATCAGGTTTTAATAAAACATTATATAAATACACTCAAAAATCCAGTTTCAAAATTGTAGGGAATGCAATCATAAAATACCATGCTCACAATATCTCTTTTATATTTATGTAGAAAACAGTTTCTGTATATCTCTTCTGAAGAATACATTTTGAGTGGCATATGTATGAAGGTAGGAAGAAGAGCTGTTTCAGTGGTAGAATTTATGATTTGCTGCAAAAATATTCACTTGGGTTTTATTTTTATTACTGTTAGACCAACTAAAAATGTATGGAGAAATAAACTAATCTTGTCACTTCCAATGTTAATTGATCTAGGTATAAATACTCTATTAAGTATATTTTAAAATATACAGTAGATTTACATTGTAATCTATGTTGTATATTTAAATGTAAATGCTCAATTTTAGAATATAGAGCATTAATAAAATTGTTGGTGACTTTTTCAGGTATTGAAAATAATGTTTAAAATGACACAATTTGAAAAACGTGCTCTTATAATATCATTGCATATGGATACATTTTGCATCTCTTGTTTTCTGTCATTCAACTCCAAATATAAAAAAAAAAAATCTACTACAAAGGTGTACTATGAAATAGTACCCAAGTGTGCCATTGAGCTAATAATAAATGACATACAAACCTCAAAAGGCACATTACATGTATTATTATGTGTGGTAATAAATGCAATATATGTACATCTATAACATGTGCTTACATTTCAAAATACAACTGAGGATTCATCCACTGTAAGAAATTGTTTTATCAGCTGTCTATTAATAGCCTAGTGAAAGTCACAAACACATACATACACACACACACACACACACACACACACACACACACACACGTTTGTTGTCTATAAAATAATATTTTAATAGGCCTTTTGAAATTTTCAAAAAATTTCAGTGGCTTGAACAAAAACAAATATAAAGAAACCTTTTTAATTCATTTCCCACAAGTGAGGGTTTTATGGCAGGGTTGGTAGTGAGACTGAGATGTAAGCAACACTTATGATTTCTTCACCCTGGACTTTTTTCTTTGACATGAAGTAGAGATAGCTGGAATTCAGAATTTCTGGAAGTTTCTTCCTGTCCTTTTTTCCATGAGCTGAGCTTTGAAGGCCACTAAACTTCTCATATAAAGGAGTACTCATTGAGATAACTCCAAGAAATAAGAATTACTATTTCTCATATTATTTTACATAACTATCATCTAAAAATATCTTGCCTCCAAGTACTCTTTTCAAGCACTGTCTAAGAAGTCTTTAGCCTTGATGCATATATGAAAATCTCTATTTATTGAGACATGTAAAGGATAAGAATGCTACAGTGGTGATGGCAGAGAAAAGGAGAAAAGAACATGTGAAAAAGTAAAGTGAACGGAGCATAAAAATACTCAGTGAATAGTGATGTGATGTAGAATTAATCAAGCCAGAGATAAATTAGCAGAGATTTGAAGATGTTCTAAGTTTATGTACAGGGTACATGGACTTATTTCTTTACTCCCACTGAATAAGAAACATGGAATTATTTTACAGACATACATACTTATATATATATATAACATATTTTACATTCAATATTAGTGCTACATATATATCCATACATATTATATATATATATATATATACACACACACACACATATATCAGTATTTTTCTCAAATATTTGGTAAAACCACTTTATTAGAAACCTTGGTAGACGATATTTACATTTTATACAATTGTCATTACTATTACCAAATACATCAGAGAAACAAAACATCAGATATAAAAGAAACTGGAAGTTCAAGATTTGATGATGGAACACTGACTCTTTATTACTCAGTCACAACCTCAGGATTTTCTGTCTTCTAGATATAACTTAAAGATGATTTCCATCAGATTAAAACACTTCTGTCCAATGTTGCAGGATGTTCCCTGTCCAATTACATTAGGGCAATAAGAGAGAAAGAGAGAGTGTGTCTCTGTGGAGAGGAGGAAGGAAGAAGGCTGGGGACATGAACTAGAGTATTGCCACAGGTAGTCTTGATATCATTAAAGGTTAAAATATTGGGATAATTTGTCTAATCTAGGTGGGCAGATTTTATCATTATCAATTGGCTCTGAAATTATTGTATTGGCATCTTGTAAATTGTGATTTTATGGATACCTAAATCTGATTGGTTAACTATAAAATATAAAAAATAAAAGAAACTGGAATTTTTGTATCATATTTTAGTTTATTTCCCCAATGGCTATTTCCTTTTACATTTTGCCTTCTAAAGATTAAATCAGAACAAGCCAAAGCAGAATTGATCTATTTATTAGAAGTTGAGATTGAGATTCTATATGTTCATAAGGTGGTAATTTGGTAGTAATAATAAAATGTCAAAAGGAATACTTTCCATTTAATAAAATCATTAAAAATAACATATGTGAATGGTAGTATTCTGAGAATTCAGTTACAGACATAAGCTATATTATTTCTTTCCAAATATTTACTCATTTTCATTCCCATTTCATTCACACTTTCATCATAACCAATTTACCATATCTTTATTGAAGTCTTCCTCTTTCAGATTCACCCCCTGCTGAATTTCAGCCTCCAGTGGTTCAAGCAATTTTTGTATATCTGAGTTAAACTGCTCCAATTCCTTCAAAGGAATGGAGGCCTAAAAAAAAAAGATAGTGCTAATTTAAATCAAAATTACTTTTTATTAGAAACATTAACCAAATGAAATGCATTTATTCAGACCCCTGTTGCTAAAATAATGACATGCATTATGTTTCCATATTAAAGCTTATGAAGGTTTTGAAATACAACTGGGAAAGTACCCGAGGACACATATATGGAGAAACACTTGTCACCATAGCTGAATATACATGCAAGATAATTCAATTCATCATTCCAGAATATCAAAATAGTCAACTTACATACATTTGCCTATGCTAAATTTTTAATATTTTAAAGTTAAATTTAATCTTATTTTAGACACTCTGGTAGTACAACATTTAAGTAAACATGTCTTTCCAAAATTGCCCCATTCATCAATAACAGTATCTCTGGGTAAACATTGAAATTTTAACCTTATTTTTAGAACAACCATTTGGCAATCTGTTCAAATATTTCAAATGCCATTTTTAGCATGGTACAAATTCCTGGCATGTTCTCCTAAGTCAACACTATTAGCTGTCCCCAGGAATGTTTTGTTAAGTAACATAAATACGTACCTATGAATGAAACCCAAATATTTCATAAACTTCACAATGTATTTAATTCTGAAATTGATACTGACCATGGTTTCACAATTTTTTTGTTTTGTTTTGTTTTGTTTTTGGTCTTTCGAGACAGGGTTTCTCTGTGTAGCCCTGGCTGTCCTGGAACTCACTCTGTAGACCAGGCTGGCCTCGAACTCAGAAATCCACCTGCCTCTGCCTCCCAAGTGCTGGGATTAAAGGCATGCGCCACCACTGCCCGGCTCAAAATTCTTAATAATCCTTTGAATTCCTAAATGAAAGATTTTAAAATGCATGGAAATATGTTGAAAATAAAATATCCAAAGAACCATGCAATCATTAAAATTCTGTTAATAAAATCTACTTATTTTATTCTTTTGAACATTACTTTGTATCGAATATGTTACTATTATAACAGTAGAAATCATTTTTACCTGACCATTTTATAAGATTATAACTGTAACATATAGTATAAACTATGGTACATCTTCATTGTCCTTCTTCATGTCCAGTGAATGGTTTATAGGAAACTTTTTTAAAAGACTGATAGTCATACTACTTCAAATGTTAGTTGTGGTCTGTCATTTGAAATACAATAATTTTTGAAAAGGTAGAAACTGGAATACCCTAAACTTAAAGGAGATTGAAGTCTTTCAATTATTGTCATACTGCCACAGTTCACATGCATATAGGGTCCAAAAGTATACATGATATTTATCTGGTGGCACTTTAAATTACTGAACTGTTGTTCATCTTTGCTGATACTCTATGAGAACAAATTGCTGTTCAACAAGACTTTTATAGATAGAAAATAGATAAAGTAAACTTCATTCACTAATTAGATATCAAAATTTCTATTTGTAGTCAGTTTTACCTGTTTTGCTCCACCTGCTTTTTTTGCTAGCTTATCTTCTATCCACATACTTAAACAGAACAATTTCAAGGTCTCAGAAGGTGGCTTTTTGTGACCCTGTCCCACTATATCTTCTATGATTAATTAATTGTTCTTCAAAACACCATGACTTTCAAATATTTACATTTAGCTATGACATCACTTTTGAAACCTAGTCTAAATTTTCCAACAGCTAACTACAGTCCAAGGCTGGTTCATATCTATGGGAAGCCCCCCTTTTCTTAGGAGAAGGGAAGGCAGGGTGGATGGGGGAGAAAAGGAGAGGGAGGGACTGAGAGAGGAGGAGGGAGAGGAGGCTGCAATCAGGATACAAATTAAAGAAATAATTAATAATAAAAATTCAATCTTGAAAAATAATATTTTTAAGTTCAACTGGAACTGTGCTTTTACTCAAAGTATATATACACCATTTTACCTAATTTAGTTAACACCATATCTTTATTATTAGCCAAACATTCTCAAAACACAAATCTTCTTTTTATTGGATACATTCTCAGATATTGGCTATCCTTGGATCTAATTATTGTCAAATATAAATTAATTGCCTGTGATCCACTTTCTTTGAAAATCCAGTTATACCAAAGCTCTCCAAAGAGGTATCCAGTTTGCTTCCTTACCAGTAAGCCCCATCTTACGCACAGTGACCTGGTCAGTATGTCTCCAACTACTGCAATTGTATTTTTGCTATACAGGGACCTTACCCATTTACTAAAAAACAAAACAAAACAAAAAAACGACCAAAGCAAGCAAATAAACAAGCAGACAAACTACAAACAAGAACAATAAGTATAGGCTCCAGCATGATCATCAGGCCCTCTTCTAATCTGTTATTGAGAATCTTTCTAGACTTAATAAATGATTGCTTTCTAGGTCATTTGGTTGTTTTTTATTACCTTTTCTCAAAATTTCTGTAATGCCTCTGATCTCTTAGTAAAGAACATAAGCTCTTGACTTAATGTTCCTATATTGAAATTGGGTTTCACATACTAGCTGAAGAAATTTAGCCAACGTTTGTGTTTATCTTTTCTAGAGCAAGCATTATATCATTCGTAACAATGTTAAAATCTCCTCCATAAGAGTTATGAAAATCAAGTGTTGAATGTTTACCTGAAATAATAAATATTCAGTAAACATCTATTATCACTGTCTCCCAAACTCCTATTCACCTGTGTGACATGAATTAATAATCAAATGCTCACCTCAAATCATAGATATTACCCAATTTTACTCTTTTGAAAAATTTCCAACTCAGGGGGAAGGCCCAAGGCCTGACACTATTACTGATGCTATGGTGTGCTTACAAACAGGGGCTAGCATGGCTGCCCTCTGAAAGGCACAACAAGCAGGTGAAAGAGTCAGATGCAGATATTTGCACCCAACCAATGGACAGAACATGGTGACACCTGTGGTTGAATTAGGGAAAACATGGAAGAAGCTGAGGAGAGAGACCCTGTGGAAGACCAGCAGTCTCAATTAACCTGGACTCTCGAGATCTCGCAGACACTGAACCACCAACCAGGCAGCATATACCAGCTGATATGAGGCCCCCAACACATATACAGCAGAGGACTGCTGGGTCTGGGTTCAGTCAGAGAAGATGCACCTAACCCTCAAGAGACTTGAGACCAATGGAGTTTAGAGGTCTGGTGGGGTAGTGGGGTGGTGGGGTTGGCTACATCCTCTTGGAGACAGGGTGTTGGGGTATGGGATGTGGAAGAGTTGGAGGGTGGACTGGGAGAGGGATAAAGTCTGGACTGTAAAAATGATTAAATTAATAATAACAATAATAATAATATAAAACTTTCTGAAGGATAATGAATTATAGAAGAATAAAATAATATAATTCTAACGTTAGCATGGATAAATTTAGGTGCCAGTTTGTCAAACTTTATCAAACTCGCTAAGAAAACTTGACATAATAGCCTATAGCATTATTGAAAATAATCCCAAGGAAAATGTCAATGTACTCATATTTTGTACTCTGAAGTATTTTTATTAGCAGTTATTTAGAGAAGTAACTTCAGAGCCAGTGAGAAAAAATCCAGCATCTATTAAATGGGTTTCATGAAAAGGAAGTAAACTTTTTATAATGCTGTAATGCCATAGCAGAATTGATGTTTCAAGAAGTCTAGTAAATTCTATATTATTATTATATATAATTACATGCATAACACTGTGTTTATTCAAACCCAAAATATTTCCCATGATTGGTAAACACTCTACTCTGACCTATTATTTATCTCCCAATATACACAATTTCTAAAGACAAAATTCAAAAGATCTGATTGTTTCTATGCTATTCATATGTAAAATATGTCAACAGGATGAATGATACAAAGAGTATTATATTATAATATACAAAAAGCAAAATCCAACTGTAAATAAAAAAAAAAAAAACACCACCAGCAAGCTACTGACATAAAAATATTTTAGGCAATACTATTTCAAAAATAAAATTCACGCAAAAATAGAATCTTAAACACTTTTTAGCAAAATGTACAGGGATGAGACTTGATATAACACTATGCTACATTTGGTAAAAGACCATTATGAGGGTTAGAGATTAAACACTACCATGTTCTTCCAAAATCAATAAATAATATAAAATATTAAAAAGTATTTGTAGATCGCACTATAGGCCAACATAAGAATAAATTTTGAATTTATACAGTTTCAAACTTTATTAGAAGTAGCAAATTTTTCTTTGCTGAAAATATACAAGTAGATGCTAAATAGTGATGATTTTGGTCATATATTTAAAATGACTATTTTACCATGGGTATTACCTTAAAATCTTACACCTCCTGGTCAAATCTATTCTCTAAGTTCAAAGAACATGTTCAGAATAGAACATATTCTAAATTGAAATATAATGAAAGCCATAAATCCAATTAAAATGAAGTGGTTAATAAACTGAAAGCAAGATCAGGCAAAATTATTTTATTTTCCATATGTGCAAAATACTATCTTCTAGTATTCAGCAATATTTTGTTATATAACCAAAATGCTATCTTATATATCACAAAATAATAAATATATTTTACATTCATTATTTCAAACCAAATATTTTAAATGTAGACATGTTCTATAGTTATGTCACATCTTAATTTAGATTAGGCAAAATTTAAATGATTAGTAGAATCTTTTTAGTGTAGATTTATACTATTTTAGCAATAATAACTAATAAGATTTAGTTTTCATTATGAACTAAAAAAGTAAGCATGGAATACAATCTTATCAATAGTACAGAAAATCTTGAATAATCAAAAATTTTATTGTGTTGTGATTGTTAAATTTTATAGGTTGTATATAACATCAGTTTCACTCACATGCATTTTAAGATTTTGTCTATTGCTTTTTAGATTTTATTTTTGAGAGATGTTTTCCAGATAGCCTTTTGGATATGAGAAATTTTAAGTGGATTTTATAAGAAATTTCAAGATTATCTATCCCACATTTATTTGTGATCCTAAACTACATTTTTTATATCTTTTACCTAATAATATAGTGTTATATAATCAATGGTATACTTTTCCCAAATAGATTTTTAGTCATTGAAAATAGCATCACCTCTTGTATCAGTTTGCATTTTGGATACCAAATATGACATCCTTTCTTATGAAAAAGCAAAAGACTCTCATTATATACATTACTAGTTTTAAGGCTACTTGCACATTGATAAATTGAGGATGGTTTTTTCATTAAAAGTACAATAAATAAACAGCACATTTATTTCATCTTTTTTCCAGAATAAATCAGACACTTAGTATACTTGTGGTCACTACTCTTTGTGTATAAGAAATTAGAAAATTTTAATTATTACCTTAAGAATTCACTAGCTTACGATTATAGCCCAGTAATGAATTCTAATAAGGAAGACATGTTTGCTTATTAGTCAAAGGTTTTCCTTGCATGTGGTTGTTGTTATCCATACTTTTGTATTCTTATGAAAACTATTAGAAGAAATATGGCATTGCCTGTTGTTTCAAAGCCCATGTAGACCTCGTTATGGTGATGCACATTTGTAATACAGGTATATGGAGGCTGAGATAGAAGAACTGCAAATTGTATCAGGACTACATAATGAAGTCTTTCCTCATAAAACAACAAGTAAACTGAATGAGTAAATAAATAAACTCAGAAATGATTAAAGTTTAGTTCAAGTACTGTGTTATTGTCTATAGAAGTTGAAGGCTATGGTTGACAAATCACATTAAATATCAAATAAAATAATTTTACTTACTTAAAGAAAATGTGTGACCTCAGTAAACTAAAATCATAATTATGTTGCATAATATTAGAAACTGAACACACTATAGATTTTAGTGTACATAGAAAATAATAGAAATGAAAATATAATGTAGTCATAGAAGCATATAGCAATTATTACTTTGCACAATTGAATCTTCTACTTACCTTTTTATTTTAAGAACTTTAGCATGACCGTGCAGTTACACAAAAATACATAGAAGATAGAACATAGAAAGCTTTAATAAACAGATAAATGGACACAAAAGAAAGGAGAGACAGAGAAACTGAGAAAGACAACACTTTGTTTTCCTTGATATTTTAATATTCCTTTTAATTGCTTAACAACTATTAATTGTGCTTTGTTGAAAATTTTTATGATTGACGAGACTTAAGGCTCTACTGAAGCTTTTGCATTATTGGTCACGTATATCACAAGTCAACAAAGAATAAAAAACGGAGCAAAGTAAAATCAATTACAAACTGAATCACTAAATTTTGAAAGCATTTATAATTATTTAGATATACTTTATTTATATTGAAATGTTTGTTTTCTTTTGGCTAAATATTATTTTAGTCTGTACATATACAATAGCATTATAATGAATGTGTTTACACAGATAACATTGTAAACAACTGCTATTTTTGACTATGGAATCTAAAGCATCAACATAAAAACACTAGAAAGGAAACACACTGAAATCTAAACTGAAAATAAATAATCTGAGTGCCACATTTTGGGATAAACTTTTTTCAAATCAATCAATATATTTTTCATTTTGCAAGTTTGAAATAGCATTTTTTTCATTACAACCACTTAAACAATAATAAAGAAAAAATAGCTAATAACAACCAAGAGTAAAGGTTTAAGGACCACTAACATCTTCCAATACAGAAGAGACGAATGACAGATATGGACAGAAATTTCTAATATTCCTGTTTATAGAGGATAAAAAACTTACAAGGATAAATAAGACCCTTTAAAGACCTTTATCTGTATTAGAAAAAATGATAACCAAATTAATAACTTGTGACTTTTAAATTTAAATTTAAACTATGAGAAAACTTTGAAATAGTTGTAACAAATTTTTCAGTGGTTCAAAATAGTATCACCTATTGGTTGGATTGTTTTTGTTATAGGTGTGGTAATTAGGGGTAAGGTGCCAGTTTACTTTGAGTGCATAATTGATGAAAGTATGGCTACGTTGTAAAGCTCACTAAGAGAATTGTCCAATACATTTCTATAGACTTGTAAGCTGGTGAAATAAACCTCTGGGTTATCCACTTACTAACTGGATAAAAATTGGTTGTATAAGACATTGGTGAATTAAGGTTCATTGGCTACTTATGTTAAGTATTACTAAAAGTAGTTTTCTTTTTAATGATTGTGAAAACTCAGTAGTGTCAAAAGAACCAGGAAACGGTTTGACTCTAAATTATGATGCAGGTTGCGGTGGGTCTAGATAAATTAAATGTAAAATTACAACATTTTGGAAAGCTCTATTTTCAACTTTATATATTCTATAGGCTCATGCATTATGTTCAGCATTTGGTAATTTTAAAATAAAAAGTGAACTAAAGTTACAATTTGAAATGAACGTGAATATATTTACAAAAACATATCACAGTATCAATCATGATGATTTTCTGACATAAACAGAAGTAAGAAATCATGTTGGTAATTTGCAAAAATGCTACAAAACTGAGATCTAAAAACTTCTATCCAGGCAATTTAACTGTGAGAATTTGGGGATATATGGCCTTTCTTATATCTTCATATAATTATCTTATAGTCTATTCTCAAATAATGACTACATTTGAATGCACTTAGACTAATTGGGAAAAATATTTTGTTTTTAAGATCTGACAACCAGTAATTGCCAAATAGCTTTACTTATAGTGAATGTCATGCTAATAAAACACAGTTCTATCAAAAGACAGTATTAACCGTATTCAGCATTTAAAATAATTAAAATAATTATAAGGCATTTATTTATTATCAAAATTTAAATATAATTAACTTTGCTTGTTGAGCGGTAAAATACAAATGTGAAACAATGTTATCAGAATAGAAACTATGTGGATTGGTTCAATTCTTATTAATTTCAGTTAAATTTAAATAGCATGTTTATTATGTAGCTTGAAATTTTATCTGCTATTATCTCTGAAGATATTACTTATACATACTATATATTTCATAGTATCTGCAGTTTCCCCCCTTACTGTTCATCTACAAACATTACATGTTTTTGTAGAAAACTAAGTCAAGGATATACTTATATAACATCAGTAACTGGGCCAAATTATGCATTTCTCTCAGAAGAGGTGCTGTTTTAGAAGATTAGAACCAGACTGCATAGGGGGAATGATCAGTACATTCATATTAATGAACTTATCATAGAAATTAAGTTTTTGCTAAATTGCCAGACCTAGTAACTCTTAATTTGACACCCTTGATCAGGTAAATTGTATTGTTTATTTCACACTGATAAAGATAAAATTATCAGTCTAACATAATAATTATTTCTCAAACACAAAACTAGGTTTTAAAGAAGCCATGCATTTTATTGTCTATGTGGTCTATTCTACATTATATAGAATCTTGCCAGCTGTCTGATAGGTTGTGTCATAAGCCACTATAAATATCTAAATGTCTCTCATATACAGAAAGATAAGTTTTATATCTGTTGATGGTGATTAAAGGTTGAAAAACTGACACACATAATTGTTTATATTAATAAAATGATGAATGTTTAAACATATGAAGCCAAATTTCCTAAATCTGATTTTACTGTTACATTACATATATTTAAACTTCTAGAAGAATTTTAATTGCAAGTTCTAAGGCCTATATGGAATATAAAAGAATATGTGGTAACATATACTATAGCACATAAGTTTTATTGAATAACTAAATCACTCTCTTTTAATTCTTAATTTTTATCCATTTCAGAATGAATATGTAAATTGTATAGAACATAAAAAATAAAATATTTTAAATACGTAGAAGTCATATGCAAATAGTTTATAATAGTTTTCCGTATAATGAAATAACTGCCTATGTTAATAGAACAGTACCTTATGAATATGGTCAAAATTCATTAGAAAACATTGCAGAACGAAAAAAGTATCTTGATGCATATTTAATTATTGAAACTCATTCATAGGCTTTCTTACCCAATCAGTTTGGAATTCTAATGAATCATTTCTTTCCCATCTTCTTGGCCTTTCCTGACAAGATCTCTATGATAGTTCCCAATTTTGCTAACTAGGACATTTTGGAGGTGGGCACTATTAGTCCATTTGTCTTAGCATCACTCAGAAACTTGTTAGTAATATGAATTTTCAGATTTATCTTTACTTTTACTGCACTTGTATCTCTTGGTATGGGAGCTTTGTAATCTGTGTTTTATAATCTCCCAAGTGCATGAAAAATTTGGAGAATTATCGCTAGATTAATACTGCTTTCATTCCTGAAAATGCTCCATTATTTGAAGTTCTCTTTGTGTGTTATGCAGACTATTGTGAAGCTTCCCCATTCAGTTTCTCTCATTCCTCACATGGTTCAGTTGTGAATTCTCCTCACATGCCACTGCACTAATCATGCAAGAATGCATGAGTCAGAACTATTACAAAGTCCTCAGTGCATGCTAAATTAAGGACGATGTATTATTCTTGTTGGCATGACCTTTTTATGACTCTAATCAGCCTCTTTAGTTTTATCATCCAAAAATAAGCTTCATATTCCATATCCTCTATCTCTAAGGAATCTTAATTTAGTCTCTAGTAAACCCTGTATACTGGAGCCTTTTCATTGGCTTTTCCAAAACTGTTGTCTCCTCAAAGCTCTTGGAGTGACTATTAAATTCACATATGATAGAAATGATTCTCAATCCAGCATTCATGAATATATCTTGAATATAATAGTAATTTACTTAAAGTTATCACATTTGAGCTAACAAGAGTCCCCATAGGACCAAACATTGTGCTCTGAAAAGAATATATGACTAATGAGAATTTATCTAGTCAGCTCCTTTATTCTCAATTTTATCTTTATTAGTTCTTTAAGACACACAAAACATCCTTTTCTTCAAATGTTAATTCCTCTCCTTTTGGTTGGCTTCTACTAGAATAAAGAATAGAAGGTTCCTAAGCAACCACATTAAGATGTACCTTAAACTTCTTTCTAATTTCTTTCCTATGTATCTGTTTCATGGCACATCTGTTACTAATAGCACTGCCTGACAATCATCTTGTCATTCAACTCAGATACTCTAAAACAAAGAAAGTTTAGACAAGGTATAATTTCTTAGTTTTTCAACTTTCCTAGGGTTATTAAAGGACCCGTGGTTTAATTTTATAATTCCGAACTACTTCATTAGAACTACCATGTCCTTAAACTAATCTCATAATGATTAAGAAAATTTTCAGGTTCCCAAGCTGTTGGAAATTCGATAAATTTAAATAAATAGAAAGAGGTAGCATTTTAGATATTTTAAGTGCTCCATTAGTTGAGGTAGAACTTTCTAGTATTTTTTAAGTCTAGTTGATTATGCTTTTGTTGAATAGCCTTTGTGTGTGTGTGTGTGTGTGTGTGTGTGTGTGTGTGTGTGTGTGTGTATCTTAACTCCATCCTATTCCAGCAGAAACCAGAAAGAGTAATATATTACTTTCCCACTCTTTGTCCAACAATGCTTGTCTTAGTTTTCAAAATTTGAGAAGTAAGCAAGGGCATGATAAATCTAACACAATAATAATTATTTCACATTTTTTTCATTATTTCAAGTCTACATAACAAATAATTTTTCTAAATATCTGCTTCCTACATCATTTATTCACATGACAATGTTGAAGTTAAAATTGGACAGGCATTATCTTCATAAATTTATAGATGCCAATGATGCCCTGAGATTGAAATGGAAATATGCCAGATTACTCAATTAGTAATACATTTAGCTAGTTGCCAAAGCAAGTGGGGAGTTTCAACTTGAGAACTCGATTCTTGTTACGTTGCCCCACCCAATACTAACCGGGAATCCCACGGCTTCACTGTTTTGACTTTTAAAATTCCTAATGATAGAGAATCCATATTAGAAGAATGGATGCCTGTTATTAATTACTCATTTTAGCATAGAGGAGTAATAAGTGACTTTTCATGATAGTCTTTGATCTAATTAGTTGTGCTTTAACATGACAGAGAAGGGGCTAGTTTAAAATTAATCCTTATATTGAATTAACAATTTTCTCTTGGTCAGTAACAAAGGATTTACATGTTGCAGTCATCAACAAAGATTTTGTCCTAAGTGATACTTTTTCACAAGAAAATCTACCCAGGGAAATAATCGCAATTTCAAACAGCAGCTAATCTGGTTTTAACATCTAATATCGTAGTGAGACTATCAGAATCCTATTCTACAAGCAGAATCATGTCTAAGACACGAAATATTTTCAAGATGTAATTTGTAGAGACAAAAGTACTGAAGTGTCCAAATACAAAGGAGTAGGATTTTTGACTAACTGACTTTGAAAAATTTAACAGCATATTCTACAGATATAATTTAGATTTCTTGAGTTCAATCATATGAATAAAATTAAAAAGGTATATAATTGCTCTCTACCTAGTAACTCCACTTCTTTATGTTTCATACATTCAATTTTGAATATTATCTCTGATGATTATGATCATTTTCCTTTTGGTGTAGACACCAAAAGGTGTGCAGTAGTACCTCACTACAGTTACAAGTAAAATGAGGTCTTGAACATTTATGTGCATAATATTAAAGTTTATACCTTTAAAATTGTGTTCTTTTCCTTATATGTTATTATATATCAAATTTACAGAAATGTTGCTTAAATTAATGAATTTTTAATTGTTTTTAAAAGATAAATGCAATTCAATATTTTTTTTTCTTTTCCTCTTGCAACCTAAGGCTACACTAGTATTCTACTAACAGTCACTGTAGAATCCTTGTGGATATTTTAACTTTGTTATATTTAAGAAATTCATCGGACAGGCTGGCTATAAAAAGCAATTTAAATCTCATTGTGCAGAAATCTTTCATTTTGAAGACTAAGGCTTTCTATAGAGCTCATTTTAAATTTAATTGTTTACCAAGAAGTATATCTTTGTTAGGTTCTATTCTACACTTTAAAGATTTTGGACTGAAACAAATAAACTTTTATTACAAAACAAAACCATCCAAACAAAAACAAAACAAAACACACACATAAAAATTGCCTTATATGAAAACATAGACATTCAGAAGGATTGCCTATCTCCAGTCTTTTGGCAAATTTAACTTTCTTTCCTCCAACATAGAGGTGTTTTTATAATCTCCTTAAAGAGGTTTTAATATTAAGCATATTTTTATTTTTGCAATTTGTTTGGTTTTGGGTTTGTAAATAGACATTTCAGAACCAAATATTTTAACATCCTTGCATTTGTACAATTACCAGCAAAATAGAACTTCAATATCATTTTTGGTATAACAGGTAATCAGATACATTTTATCAATGTGCTTTTGATTTTAGCATGATAAAGCATAATTATTTCTTCAGAACAGTATCAATATCATCTCTAGTATTTTTTTGCAATTAAGGGAAAACAGGAATATTCAGTAAGATAAAATGTGATTGATTTATCAATATACATTTCAAACAATTGATTTGGAATAGCTGATGCTTTGCTTGGAAGGCTGAGTAAAATATTAGATTTTCATGTCCTACTTGATGCATGATTGCTACATTACAAATCACATTGTCATGCAGAACTTTACTTTAAAAATTTGGTTATGAAATTCTCTTCAAGAGAGTTCTATTATAAAGGATAAACTCTCCCTTTTTCAATGTAGTATCTGGGAGTCACAATCTCATGACATTATTTCCAGAAAAGTACACTCACATATCCTTTTATATATACTGTAGCTTAGTGATTTATCAAAATTTTATATGCATCATGCGAACAACATAAAATTTAATAACAATAGGTTTGCTGAAATTAAATTCCTTCAGTTATTCAGGTAGTAACTACATCATACATATCATCAGAAGAAACAACAATTACTATTTAAGAACAAGAGTATAATCTTAAAGAAGTATACAACCAAAAAAAATTTAAGAGCCTGCTCAACATTTTTAAATGTTATACACTATATATTTTGTGAAAGTGAATATTTAGGATAATTTATGATATAAATTATTTATAATTTCTGATACTATATTTTATATGTTTTATACATTTTGAAGCATATTTCAAATATATATTCTGATTCACGGCAATGCCATAGCAACTTTAGAAATTGTCATATATATACATAAATATATGTATATATATATATATAATTTGATGATCATATAGATAAAAATAAGTTTTAATGAATTTTTTCCTGAAAATCAACAAATAAATAGGCAAATCCTCATGTCTACTTCATCTCTGCTCTTTTGGTTTTACTGTGACAATAAAGTATAATTATTCCTTGAGAACCCTAGCACAGTTTCAATATCATATCTAGTCAATTTTAGTAAATAAGAAAAAGGATAAAACTCAGTATGGTTAAACCTGAATTGTTTTATCAATATATATTAATTTTTCAATTAAATTATAGTATTTAACTATATTTATAAATATGGGGTTTTGTATAGATTTATATTTGCATAAGTTCCATATTAGATTGAAAAAATGGATCAGACTAAAATGTGTAAATTTTCAAATAATTCCTTGCATTTCAAATCCTCCCCAAAACATTGAAATTCTATAATCTGGTATTTACATATTTTGGCACACTATTTAAGATGATTTTATATCCATTACACGTTATATAAACATGAAGATTATCATGCAAAAATACTATACTCTCCAGTTCTTAATTAAATAGAATATAAATAGGCATACAAAGCCACACAAAATATAGAATTTAAGTTTCACATTCATTTGATTTCAAGGCCTGAGTATTTCAGTGTAACCTAATGGATTTTGTCACAATGTTTTCAGTTAGCATGAGCAAATTATATACACAAATGTGCATAACAAGGAAAGAGGTACAAATACCTTAGATCATGCAGATATACAAGGCCCTGTGGTGGATATATGATATGCATTACACACGAGCAATATTTAGCAAAATATTTCAGTAGTGCTTTGTTTAGGTAATGTCATTTGTGCTTTTTAAAGTTATTTATTTATTTATTTATTTTGGCCTGCTGCATGCTCTGTTACTGAATTATAGGTGATGCCTGAAAAGTACAAACGTAACCCATTGCATTGCAGGGTGCAGTTCTAGCATTGGTGTGCCAGGAAAACGTGGGACAGAAAGAAAGATAGAAAGAAAGTAAGAGATATGTATCTCCATTATAGTCAGTGGCAAAACTTTCTTAAGTATATTTTGGGCTTCATTTTCCTTTTCCTTTTGAAAACCTTGTTGTGGGGATTCCTTGCCCCCTTCAGAGTATTGCGCAACCTTCTCAAGAGATCATTTAGGACAAGTTTCCACCTTGAAGTAGATCTTCCTACCTTTCCAGTCTTAATTCTGTGAGAAACAGCTGCAAATCGATGGTTGAGCTCAGAGATTCGGGGCTCTACTATTTTCCTGCAGTGGTCACCACGGTTTGCCATCAATTTTGCTGCTTGGTCACGTGTAGAGTCCACTTTTGGGCAGATGTCATTCATTTCAGCCTTTAAACGCTATATTCCATGAGCAAGAAACAGGGCTTGAAGTTAGTAATCAAAATTGCAGCACACACAGAGGAAGAGAGAGAATGATAGAGATGTAGGTAGGGACAGAGAAGGAAAGGGAGAGGAAGACATAAGAAGAAGAATGGCATGCATGTAAAGGTAGAGAGTCAAAAGAACAAAACCAATTTCAATAATAGAGAAGTAGAATTAAGCTGTGTGTCATCTTAAAACTGCTAAGACACTACTTTTTAAAGTTTCATGTATGCCTGTTTAATCTACCTACTTAAAGATAATTTTCTGGCTTCTAGTTATTATCTAGAAATTAGAGTATTATTATGCAGATGATCATATTTCTATCATCCTTACTGAAATCAACATTTATAACACCTCTAAATTTGTGCTTAGGAAGAAATGTACTTGAAGCACACTTTCCTATTTCTTTTAGATACTTCTGAGAATCTCTTTATTTTTTTTTTTTAATATAATGGAAAAGGGTGATTCTCTAGTACCTAGATATACTGCATCGCATATAAAAAGAGGACTATTTCCCATTAAAAAAGTAGTGAAAGGCCCCATATTTCAAAAATCCTGCTTGTAGTATATAAAATATTTGCATGATTTTCATCATTATATGATACTCCTTGATATAATAAGAATTAATAATAAAGATTATAGCACAGATCCATACCTGGTTATAACCCAGATAATAAGATAAATATGTTTTAAAGATATCCTAGAATGTCTTTAGTATTTCATTAAAAACCCAAATTCCACAGTACTAAAACATAGAATGAAAGCTAAAAAAGATAGTATACCAGTATGATCTCAACAGTCTTGAAAGCCTGACAAGAATTCATAAGTTAAAAGACAATATCTGTTATATAATGATTTGTGTAACATAGGGATATTCTAGGTTTACAAAATCTAGTAACCACAATAAAGGAAAGACAGAAATGGTAATAATAGCTGGATTTTAAACAGTAATAGTAATCAAACATTAATAAAATTTCAACAAATCAAAATAGTGAATTATTAATTTAATGATATCTGTAAAAATCAACACTTTTCATTTGATTAATATAAAACATCAAATAGACATAAAGAATCAATAAGATATACTTCTGCTTCACACATCTTGCTTTAGAAAACATATTTTAAAGCAAATGTTAATTTGATGTTGTCACTTAAAACATCGGATGCCAGAATAATAACTTTAAAAATGAGAAAAATGTTAAAATATATCATTTTTATTTACATATGTACTGGTTCATTTAAGCTAATGATAATGAACAATACCACATTGAAATATCCCTTATTCAATTTCTCTAAAAAGTATTTTATATTTTATATTTTGTAATATTTGCCCTTGTGAAATATGGTATCTTGGTAATTTGCCTAAGAACAAACAAAAAATTAATTTGCATTTTAGAAATACCAATACATCTTGCTTGAAAGTTAATTTGTGTAACAGTTTAGAATAATGTTGTACATGAAACAGTGTCATATGTTGTTAAATAATCTATTGTGGTATGATATAATACTAAAAACTTGGGAGTTTGCAGCACTCTTAATTTAGGGTTTTAAAGCAGCGAAACTAAATGTATACTAAGATAGATTAGCAGATAGAAAAATGATTATTTAATAAGGACTATGTAAATGAACTAGAAACTATGTTAAGTGTGTACACAAAAATACTGCTATTAAAGTAAGAATGACAAACAATGTGGCAGTAAAATAATTTTGTAATCCTTTATGGGTTGAACTCAAGTAGAGAGAGGTCAGATATGAAGTTGGGCAAATATCCAAATTATAGATCTCTATGATGATATTAATTTCTAAACATTAAAAAAGAATGGAAAGGAATGAATATTGCAAGATAGAAAAGAATGATGAATGATCCAAAGAAGGAAGCAACACAGAAAACATAAAGATGTTAGGCTTTGTGAAAAATTCTTTGGTATTTTATAGTTCAAACACTATTGTCATATCAGGTACGGTTTGTAAACTACGTCTCATATAATTTTATTTGCTACCTTAAGAATGTCTTCCTTTTGTTGTTGTTTCTTTTTTTCAGATTCATCTAAAAGTTCATCTGCGTGAATGATCCACTTTGTGATTTGTTCTATGTTCTGATTAAAGGTTTCCATGTGTTTCTGGTATTCCTGAATTGTATGGAAATATACCATGTTATTGGTTAGACAAAATTCCTAAAACATTTGTTAAACTATATACACAGAAAACAATGCAATATGCAAATTCCCTTTAAGTAACATATTAAAATAGAAAGTAATGTTATGTATTGAAAAATATCTTAAAATTATGAGCCTCTATATCAGTATATAGAGAGAGCAGTTGAATTTTCAAGCACAAATATCACTCCTAAATTTTTATTTTCTTCTTTTTGTTTTGTGAGCTTGTTGACACAAAGAGTTGAAAAGTACTGTGTTGTAAAAGTAAATGTTCCCCATAGGTCCATAGGGAATAGTCCATACTATTAGGGGGCATGGTTTTATTGGAGTAGGTTGGGCCATGTTGTAGGAAGCCTCTCACTGTGGGGATGGGCTTTGAGATCTCATATATTCAAGCATGGCCCAGTATTGAACACAATCTCCCATGCTGCTTCCTGAAGATCAAGAAGTAGAAATCTTAGCACCATGTCTACCTGCATACTGCCATGTTTCCCATCGTGATGATAATGGACTAAGCCACTGAAACTTTAAGCCAACCACAATTAAATGTTTTCCTTTAAAAGAGTTGCTGTGGTCATGGTGCCTCTTCACAGCAATAAAACCCCAACTCAGACAAGAAACTTCCAGCCTCTATTCTTACCAACAAAAGATTTAGCCATTCTTCTACTCTGGAGGTGACAGCTATCCAGTTACTGTTCAGAAGACTTAGTTTATCTTCCACCAAGGTTTCTTTCTTGCCCAACACCGTTTTCAAAGACTCTCCTAGTTCTGTGACACTCTTCAAGTGAGCCTTCTGTTTTTCAATCTCTTTCTGAGTAGCCTATAGGAAAAAATAGCATAAAGCTTGAAGTAATTAAGTGTATGTAGCATTAAGACATTAAACACGTAAAAGGATTGTGATTTTGGTTTTTATGCAAATATTTTTGTAAGGTCATGAACTCAAAACCATGTGTTTATGAGCCCTGAAATTTTCCCATATATACTGTAATTTCATTTCTGGGAATATTGGGTGTACATTGTTGTATAAATGTGATAGATTTAATCATAATTATATATGTTTAATAACTAAACCTAGAGATTTTTCAATTAATATTGCATGTTTATTAATTTGAACATGTATTTGTTAAAGGCAGATAATTTAAGACTCATCTATGAATAAATACCTGTATTTTGAAAATAAAACCACTATGACCCAATTATTTTTCTACAGGAGTATATTCAGCATTTTGGAGACATGAATATTTTTAACACCTAATTAAACTTAATGAACCCTTCTCATAATGTTTCCTAAGTATAAAATAAATATACAAAAAATGATACAAAGAAGAAAAGTCATTTACAAATGAAGCTAATATCTTAATAACCACAGCCAAAGTCAAAATAGGATAAAATCACAGATGAATGAACAATAAATCACCACAGTAAGTTCACAAGTAGATTCAAATAAAATTTATATATGCACAGTCATAGAAGTGTTAATATAAAGAAAATAAGAATATATCTCTATCAGACAGTAGATTTCTTACTCATAGGTATTTTTAACAAATAATCATTTTCATCTATGGACTCGTATATTTGTATCATTTTTATATTAAAATACTGATATTGAAGTAAATCATGCCAAATGAATTTATCTGCTATAAGCAAAAGGATTATTTATAATGTAGGTTTTATTTGTTGTACAAGAATGAGACTAGAATTGCCTAAAATCAATTTGTTCAGATATCAATCATGACTACTTATTGCATTCCTCTTAGACGCCAGATACTATTGTAGAATTGCCACCAATAATACTTTTGGAATAAGGAAAGTACCATGTTTGGGCATACATAGATCCTTTAGAAATGAATTGATACAAATTAAATTTAAACTCTTTAAAAATCCTGTATAACTTAGGGTAAAATATATACTTTATAAATATAGAAGGTAACCATTGTTTTAGGTACAGAAATAAAACAATGTTGCCTTTATACTTAATTATACTTAGTTTTCTCCCTCGAGTTGTTATGTGTAAGCTCCTTTTTATTTTAATGTGAGGAAAACATAAGATTATATTCATTATATTAACTATCTACTTTTGTAGGTATAAGAATAGAAACACTGGAACTGCATATATGCCATTGAGTGGTATTGTGGTATGGGAAAATGTTTACCATAAGAAGAATTCTACTGAAAACTCAATTGCTGCAAACGTTAACATTTTATGGGTAAAATATATGATCAGGTAGGTGCAGAAATACTAAGCAATAAGTTTGATGGTTTCCAGTAAATAGATGTACTAATTCCTAGTCCAAAAAGTATTTTAAAATTACTCTGATTCGTTTATCATGAAGGAATGGGTAGAACAGATTAATTTCTTCTTATGAAAATTTGCATCATAATCATAGAAATTAGGAAAAATTTATTGAATTCAATTCATTATAGGTAATAGCAAAAGTTATTTTATGGCATACTAATGGTTATTTTAGTGATGAGGTATATATACTAAGGCGAATTATAGAGGAATTTTAATCCAGCAACCGGGCTGTTCTTTCAAGTGAAAAACATCTAAAAACCTTCTACGCCTATATTTTCTGACTGGAATGCAGACACACCTTGAGTTACATTATGATCTGGATGGAATATAGACATGGCCTTAGTACACACCTTTAATTTCAAGCAACGAAGTTAAAGCCAATTTGTAAAGAGATGTAGCTATGTTTAATGGTGACATTTAATTGAGGGCAAAGTAACAAATCAGAGAAAGTTGTGACAGAATGAATCAGAAATAGGTTATGCCCCACTCTCACTAGCACAGACAGGAAAGAGAGGAAATTGAGATAACTGTGCCAACAGAAAAGGGGAGGGACATGCATGGTATATACTTACTAATAAGTGGATATTAGCCAAAAAATTAAGTACAGAATACCCAAGATACAGTCCACAGAACTCAAAAAGGTCAACAAGCTGAAGGGCCCAAGTGAGGACACCTCAGTCCCACTTGGGAGGAAGAAGAAAGCAATCACAAGTGGCGAGGGAGGGAGAGAGGGATAGACCTGGCAGGGGAAGTGGATGGGTTGGGGTGGGGTGGGGGAGAGGGGAACCTGATCTGGTATTGGGTGAGTGAAAGGGACTGAAGCCCTAAAGTTCAGCAGAAAGAATGGAAACAGGCAACCTCAGGAAGTAGGAGATGGGGGGACCCTCCAGAATGTACCAGAGACGTGGGAGGGGAGAGACTCTCAGGACTCAGATGTAAGGACCTTAGATGAAATGCCCTAAAGTGGGGAAAGGGAACTTATAAAGCCTACATCCAGGAGGTAGTCAGGGTATCAAATGAGGGAGGGGTTGCCATCCCACAGTCAAAACTCTGACCCATAATTGTTTTTGTCTGAAAGAACTGCAGGGATGGAAATGGAGAGAAGTCTGAGGAAAAGAGAGTCCAGGTTCAAGGGGAGGTCCCAAGGCCTGACACTATTACTGAGGCTATGGAGTGCTCACAAAAAGGGAGCTATCATGACTACCCCCTGAAAGACCCAACAAGCAGCTGAAAGAGTCAGATGCAGATATTTGCACCCAATCAATGGACAGAAGCTGCAGACCCCTGTGGTTGAATTAGGGAAAGGCTGAAAGAAGCTGAGGAGGAGGGCAATCCTGTAGGAGGACCAGCAGTCTCAGTTAACCGGTACCCCCAAGATCTCTCAGACACTGGACCACCAAACAGGCAGCATACACCAGCTGATATGAGACCCCCAACACATATACAGCAGAGGACTGCTGGGTCTGGGTTCAGTCAGAGAAGATGCACCTAACCCTCAAGAGACTGGAGGCCCCAGAGAGTTTAGATGTCAGGTGTGGTGGGAGTAGTGGGTGGGGACATCCTTGTCGAGACAGGGGGTTTGGGAGGAGGGATGGGATGTGGAACAGTTGGAGGGTGGATGGGGGAGGAATAAAATTTGGAGTGTAAAAAAATTAATAAATAATAATAATAATAATAAAAGAAATGTATTAGGCTTGAGTTTTAAATTTTAATGTTCTAAGACAATTACCTTTAAATTGAAGATGTATGTATTTTTGTATGCATGTATGCTGTATTCCACAATAGTACATCAAACAATCAGCTCTGCTCTATACTTGAAGAACTTTGATATGAATTATGTTTGAGACCTAGCATTATTCTGTCTTGGCTTAATATGCAGGACATATTTTACACTTAAGCTATGTGACAGAATACAATGATAGTTTAAAGAATCATATAGATACATATATATATATATATGTATATAATATTAGATTTCTCAAGCAATGTATATAGACTTTTTCTTAATAACACATCATCCATTAAACAAGATTTTCATGGAAGCAGAATGTGCAGAACAAAAATTATAGCCATAACTATAATGACAATGAATAGTGACTTCAATGGCATTTAACAGATGTTCTATTTTCTAAGTAACAGCTGTTTGATGCATTCATTGTACCAAGTTAATGATCTGCTAGTGATATTTCACTTCACAGATAAATTACTATTCTCTCTTTTAAAAAGAAATGTAATTTTTCATGAGAATGATTGTCCAACAGACTTTAGAAATAAAAAGTAGTTCTAACACTTTTATAGTAAAAAGGGTGATGAGATGAATCAATTATTCCTATAAACTATGAGTAGAAATTAGATTTCTTTAAATACTTAAAAAATTTGTTTAAAAATACTAAATATAATTAACATATTTTGATGTATATCCCATCATTCTGCTCAAAAATTATTGATATTACATGACTGATATGTTCCAACAGTGCTCAGTGTAAGGCCCATAATTCTCCTGTAAGTCTCATCTCCCCAGGAATAAGGTAACTTGCTGGGATGCTGATAGTTGTAGTTCTTGGAAAATAAGAAATCCTCATTGGAAAATACAGTGACCTAAGGGTGGTTTTAGCTACAGTTGTGCAGACTGGTTAAATCCAAAACCACCAAGGTTGAGTCCACTTTTTTGTATATTTTTCAATTTTCCCAGGTGATTACATGTAAGAAACCATTGGCAAACAGAAAGACATTTTATGATGAGGTTTTATTGGGCAATAATCCTTATATTTTATAAATGAAGTGGCAAGAAAAAGTTAACTTTGGAAACTGATAATTGGTTATATAATGTTGAATTTTAAATACTTATCTTAGAAATAAATGGGAAAACTAAAATAATTTTTTTTCAAGAGGTAGCTATTTAGACATTGTTGGGTTCAAATAAAAATCCATTTTCCCAACTTCTTGTGCAGGATAGACAAAAACCAGCATGTCACATAAATATATAAAGGTTTCTCTCTACAAAGAAGCCACTTCCCTTATCTTTGGCAGATGGTACAATTGGTTGTCTGCTATGAATATTAGCAAACCAAAGAGCATGCTACCCTCCAGGATCCCTTGGTTTCACAAGTCCCTCTAACACAGGTCAAACTCCATTCTAGTGTCCTGGCTCTCCTCAGTCATTCTCACCTCCATAGTCTACCCTCAAATCACCGGAGCTCAGGAGATTCCTTTCTCACTACTCCTCCTCCTTTACAACCCTGCTAATTTGGAGATATTCTCTCTCTCTCTCTCTCTCTCTCTCTCTCTCTCTCTCTCTCTCTCTCTCTCTCTCTCTCTCTCATCTTACTCCTTTTTTGCCTTTTTTGCCCTTCTTTTTGTCTTCTATTTTGCTGTAGTCTCCTTTTCTCATTCTAACTCTCCCTCTCCGTCTCTCTGTCCCTCTCCTCCGCTCTCCCTCCCTTCTCTCTCAGGATTTGTCTGCTGCCTGTGTCTTCTACTTTTGCTCTCTGCTCTGTACTCTTCCAGATGTTCCTGACGGTTCTCTCTCTCTCATGTCATGATAAAACCTTTCCTTACCTTTAACCGCATCATGGAGCATCTAAAACAATGTAGATGTGTATTACATAGAAGATTATGGATCCAAAACTAACATTGGACAAGAACATTTTAGGGAATCATGTTTAACCCTTGGA
This sequence comes from Uromys caudimaculatus, assembly GCA_028551405.1. Taxonomy (NCBI): domain Eukaryota; kingdom Metazoa; phylum Chordata; class Mammalia; order Rodentia; family Muridae; genus Uromys; species Uromys caudimaculatus. Next base: position 34,685,697 of record CM052722.1, on the reverse strand, counting down.
TTTTGGATGATACTGTGAGTTTGGGGAGCTTATTTAAATGACTTAGTGTTCTTCAATAATGATACTGAAGTAGAATAAATGAAATGTGTTAGTGATTACATCAGAAAATTATCTTATGTTCAACTGATTAAATTTATTTTAAAAGAATTAAAAATTCTAGTTGTACACTGAGCAAATTCTAACTTACCTATAATCCCAGCATTACAGGGGCTAAAGCATCAGGATCATGTGTTTGAAGCTAATATACATAGAAAGCCAGTGTTGACTACAGAGGAGTAGGTGGGGATAAAAAGAAATAAAAGTAGCACATGATTACTATTAATGGGTTGAGGTAGAGTTTTTTTTTTAATTTATTTATTTTTATTTTTTGGTTTTTGTTGTTGTTGGTTTTGTAGATAATAGGGAGACAAGAAGCAGAGATAGAGATGTATGGGAGAGTCTAGAGTAAGAATATGCCTGGAAAATTGGACCAAGTCATATGAGAAGAGGGGAAGAGGAGAGGGAAGAACTGAGAGATTAAGAGGCCAGGAGGCCAAGAGACTACAAAAGCAAAAGGGTCACATAGCCATGTAGCAAAGGGTTATATAGGGAACAGAAGACCGGGGGCAAGTGCTACCCCATTCTGCCAAGAAAGTACATTAACTGTGAGCAAACAAATGAGATGAGATGAAGACTCAATTTGTGGCCAAAGCTCCAAAATATTCAAATCTCCTATAATTTAGAGAACTTATTGACAAACATTGTGGTGGAATTTTTGTGTGTGTAGCAGGGGAGGCATAATATAAGTCTTAGGATAATATAAGGATAATATAAGTCTTTAGTAAAGAAAGGAAAAATCCTTATGGAGATTCTAGAATAAGACTGTATTTGGTATAACTCTAAAATTTCTCATAAATTGCTCATGAAATGCAATTAGCTGAGTTTCCTTTCATCTCTAGATCTAGTTCATTATGCAATATTATGGAAAATGTCTACATTCTACAGCTTCTCCTTTATCAGATTATTTTTATATCCCCTATAATTGACATGATGAAGTTCCAAATGCCAGGACCTCAGAATGTGACTTTATACCAATAGGAAATTTGTAGAGATAACTGTTATAATGATACAGTGATAATGAATCTATGTGACTGATATCATTATAAGAAGATTAATTTGGTATCCAGATAAGTCCATAGATGGCACTAATATGGAAATCAATATACATATCGACTAGCCAAGGGAAATTGTTTTAGAAGAAAGTAACTTTCCTGACTATTGATATTTCAGTCTCTAGAACTATGGAAAATGAGTTTTTAAACCATTGCTTTGTACAACCTCCTAAGGAAGACTTGACAATCAATTGAACCAGACCATTTAAAACTAGCAATAAAGATATGTCTGTGATAAGAGCTTACAGAAAATAAATTCTCGATAGTATTCATAAATCCCTGAAAGGCAATTTTTACATTTTGTTATATTTTATAAAGAAAAGAATAAAAATATTTGGACTATTTTATGGCTACTTATATTAGAAGCTGCTAGGCGCTGACAGGTTCCTAAAGGTTTTCAGGTTATGCAGATTTTATTTGTTTCTCATTCCTTAGATAAAGAGGTAAAAGGCCATTAAGATGCTGCTTTTGCCAAGATGATTAGCTCTTAAAAGATATTCATTCTGTATTCATTTCAGTGCAAGGTCATTTAAGGAGGTTTCAACTTTGCTCATCTCAAGTTGATATTTTGTTACCAAATCTGGAAAATACATCAGGCAACATTAATTCTGGCAAATGAAATAAGAGCAGAAACAATGCATGGATCTCATATTATTCATCTTTGAGAGATAATTGATATCCTCTACTCTATTATCTTCCTTTTTGTGGATGAGCAAGTTTTGTACTAAGAGGAGAAACATACCAATGATCTTGCAAAGAAATGACTCAAGCCTCTGGATGTTTTCTTATATCAAAGTTACTTTCTTAAACCAAAACTGGTGAGCATATGAGATAAAAATCTCATTATTACCTTATCTAAAACATTTCATGTTATACAATTTTTATAATAGCCTAGCTTGTACCTAAGCATATAATTACTGATTTAATTTAAACAAGCGTAAAGACATTATGTGATAGAATGGTAAGGGGAAAATAAAGCCAATTTCTATTTTAGTCTATCTCGTATGTTTTTCCTTATCACAATAATCTCAAATAATATATGATCATGAAACAAGTGCTGCAGTGCTAAATAACTGTTCTGAGTGTTTTGAAAGGGGATGTGATCTACCACTACTTATTTTTAAAAATTCCAATTACACATCCTCTAAATTTACACAAAGAAAAATGGTTTTGAGTATGGCATCCTATCATCATAATACACTTTGTTTTGAAATTTTGGAGAATAATGCTTAGCATCACTGAAATAAAAATCAGTTCAAATATCTTGGGATAGCTAATTAACACATTCAAATACTTGATTTTATTTTCTTTTATTTTTTATAGTATAGAAATAGAGTCTATTTAGGGCATGGGGAGGGGAGTTAAGAGGGTAGTAGAGGCAGAGAGAGGAAAAGAGTAGAGAAGTAGAGAGGTAGAGGCCGGCCATGACCACATGGAGAGAGGGGGGAAGGGAATGGGGAGAGGTAAGAGATAAGAGAAGCAAGAGAGAGGCAAGAGAAAAAGATCCTTGATTTTATTTTTAAATGAGAGCATGCTTTATAAATGGCCCAATGCCTTGGTAAAGTTTAAGATGAAAATATGCTATTAATACCAGCTACATAAATTACTTCCTTTTTATTTGTACAATTTCAAATAATCTAGTAATGAATTACCTAGGAAAAATTAAGCTATGAGTGTTTGACTTTAATTTCTAGGCAGTAATAACCATCTCTCTGGCTGTCAGAGAAATGAGAAGAGTTTTCCAGGTAGAATGAATGTCAGCCAGGTGGCCTTTGCTGACAGAATAATAGAATCTTCACAGGCTCTTTAGATTATTCATGATTATAACCTAGTGGATATGTTGAACTATTCACAATCACTGTAACTTGTTGAAGCTCTTGTTGTGTGTTCCATATAGGCACTCTATTTTTAGGTAAACTAATAAAACATAAAACTTTATCTCTGTGAATAATAGATTTGAATTTTTAAATGGATATGATCCATTTGGAATATCTATAGTGGTCAATAGATTTTTATACCATTTTTGTAATAATTTATGTAATTTAAAAAATTCATTCAGAAACCATTTATTCAATGTATGCTTTGGTGAGAATTTTCATAAAGTTTACTATTTTAATTATCAGCCCTGAAATATACAGTTAGCCCTTGATTAATTCTTGAGACAAGGAAAAATGAAGCAAAATAATATTGATAAGTCTATTACTGTTAGGCATTACTATTTGTTTATAAAATAATTTACTATGGATTTTTATATATATGTTAAAAATAGCTTTCAATATTATGGGATGTACCTTTCCCCAGGCAACTTCTGATTCCAAATTACTTGGCATTCCTTCAACTGCTGATCTCTTTGTCAATTCCGTATCTGTTGCTGCCAGCCATTCTGTTAAGACATTCATTTCCTTTCTCATCTTACGGGACAATTTCAAGCATTTCTCCAACTGTTGCTTTCTCTCTGTTACCTAATACAATAATAGTATATTAAATTTGGCTTACTTAGTAAGTCAACTTTATATACAGTCATTTTATTGGAATTTTGATATTTCCATCACTTTAAAATAACCATTTTCTTACATGCTGCCTTACATCTTATGATATAGTCAGGAAATTAATAGTAAGTTCAAAAGTCTTCATCAACAGAAATGCTTAACCAAAATACAGTGCTGTACACCTGCTGCTGTGACAGCAGCAACAATATAAATTATGTGAATTTGTTTCTTAGTAAAATAAAAACAGTATTTATGGCCAATGTTTGAAATAAACAGGATAACAGAAGTCAAACAGAAGATATGACCTATTTTTCATAGAAGACCTATAGTCATTTGACAGACACATGGAGAAACAGGTTTACTATCTTCAAAATACAAATGAGTCTTTCTTTCTCTTGCTAAGCAGGTGGTATCAGAAAAGGAGAAAGAATATTTCTTTAGGGAGGCAAACATATTTATGTAATATATAGAATTGTCAATTTCATCTTCACTACATTCTAAAATTACTTTTTCTTAGAATATCACTTTTCCATAAACAGAATTTCTAACAAAAAAAGGGCAAATTGGTTTTAAACCCCAAAATTTTACTCTCATATATTTACTCTTATGGGTAAAAGCCAGGATCTAAAATAAAAACAAATAAGAAGTAAAGAAAAGAAAATTATCCATTAGAAAATTAACAAGTATATGAATGAGTCTAGCAGTATAATGAAATATTGTAAAGGAAAAACTCAGCAGAAATTTCAGTCAGTGTCATATTAATTTGAACTCCTTCCTATATAAACAGTATTTGTGTTCAGTATAAGATATTCAGAAATAGTTTAATAAATATGGCATATGTAACTACATGACAAAAATAATATTTATACTACTACTTTGATAAAAAAACAAGTAGATTTATTTATTTATTCAGTTAGTTAGAATTTTGGTGTTGTTTATATTGGTTTATTTTTAAGACAGGGTTTCTTTGTGCTGTCCTAATTATAACTTTGCAGACCAGGGTGGCCTGGAACTCAGAGATCTATCTCCTTCTGCCTGCCAAGTGCTGGGATTAAATGTATGGGCTACCATAGTCAGCCCAAGAATTGGTTTCATTAATACAATATCTGAAAAATAGACTTACAATTAGTCTGAACTATTATGAAATTGTATAAGAAAATAAACAGTATGAATGCATATTTATGCTTCAATCTCTAAAGAAATATGAATGAATGTATGTATTTATGTATGTATGCATGTATGTATACACTGTGTGTATATTGTGTGACTATTGGCATAAAAACTAAAATTAAGTCTAAAGTTCTTAACATTTTTCAATAAAAATGCTGATATAAATATTAAATATTGGTCGGGCAGTGGTGGCGCATATCTTTAATCCCAGCACTTGGGAGGCAGAGGCAGGCGGATTTCTGAGTTCGAGGCCAACCTGGTCTACAGAGTGAGTTCCAGGACAGCCAGGGCTACACAGAGAAACCCTGTCTCAAAAAACAAACAAAAAAAAAACCCAAAAAACAAAAAAAAATTAAATATTGAACAAAATTTGTGACAGATATATTCAATACACACACACACGTGCATGCACACATACACTCACATAGAGATATATAAATGTTTACATCTTAGATACAAATTCAAATTGTTAAAGGTGTATATATCCATGTATAAGCATGTTCATGTGTATTGTTGGTGCATAAGTATGAGAGTTTCTGTGTGTGCTTATTCACATATATATGCAAGTGTGTGGAGAACAGAAGACAGCTTCAAGTGTCATCTTCAGAAAGAGTGTCTACATCCTCTTGGTGGACATGTCTGTGGATCACAAATTAACCTAGCAATATTGCAATTTATCCCAGGATTATTCTTGTCTCTGTATCTCAAGCATGGGATTATAAGTATGGACCACAAAATCCAGTATTTTTATGTGTATTCTATGAATTCACCTAACCCAAATCCTCATCCTTGTGAGATATGTGCTTCACTGACTGAGATATTCCAACCTCTAGTAGACTCACTATTTTATTCTTTTGTCGATACATTATTTCCTGGTTGTTGGTGCTGGTATCTCTTTCATGTTCTTTTTTCTCTGTCTCTTTGTCTCTCTGTGTCTCTCTTTGTGTGTGTGTGTTTGAACACATACATGTATTAACTTTCCTATGCAATACAGCATGTGTACGATACGAATGACAACTTGTAGGAATTGGTTCTCTCTTCTAATGCTGGATTGCAGAGATTAATGTCGATTTATAAGGCTTGGAAGCAAGTTTTTTTAACCTGCTGAGCCATCTCATTGGCCCATATTGAATATTTTAACACACTTTCATTATTACTTTTTATCCAAGGGAATTATAAATGTCTGCCCATTTTACTGAAAACCTTTTTCCTATGCAGTAGGTTAAACAAATCTTTATAACGTGCTTCCATATACACTTATTTTATGTCTATGCTCTATTAATAGAAAAGGATTCCAGATTCAATATTTCAAAGGAATACTATTTTCCTAAGCTCATGCTTTATTGATTTTTATTTATTTTATTTTGTTTATATGCAACTAAGTAAGTTTTAAAACACAGGAGATACTGCCACCTTAAGGAAAATTTTCACATTGTTCTTGTTTGTGAAAAAGAAAAAAATATTTAAAAAGAATATCATTGAGACTAAAATGCCTCAGTAGTATTGTATTAATGTACACTAACAACTGTATTTTGAAGATGACATTGCTATTCATGTTTATTTTTTTAAAAAAGTCAAATCATAGTGAAGACATAAAGGAATACAGGCATTATATCAATGGAGCCAAGTGAGTATTAATCATTCAGATTGATGAAACTTAGAATAAAATTCACTTTGTATTCTTTGAACAATGCAACTCATTAGTGTTTTTAAAATTAAAAATCTATATTTTAAGAAATATGCTGAAGACCAAATTATAATTCTCAAATCTCATATGCAAATATCTTAACCCCATTGTAATTATATTTGAATGCATGCACATGTGCTTTAAAGTCATTAATTTAGGTTAAATGTGGTAACAACTATGAGTTGCTAATCTTATAGGTCAGTGGCTTTGTATAAAGAAAGAGTGTTTTTTATCTCCCTATAGTGACAATGCAGTGAAAAATTGGCAATCTATGATCTAAGAAGAAAGTCCTCATTATGAACTAGGTAGGTCAGCACTTTCAGGTTGGAATGCAGGCCTCAGAAGTTTAGAAAATACATTACTCTTATTAGTATTTCCACAGTATATTCATCTTGTGATGGCAGTATTAACTGTTTACTACAGATAACAATGTACTGAATTAAGTACAAACATGTAAATTCTGAAGATAATTAAATTAGAATGGTTTCTTTATTTATATATTAAAAGAATGATTTTGTTAAATAAATTTTTTGTTTTTGATTTTGCTCAAAATCCACCCTGGTTGAAGATGTTTTGAAGATCAATAAATAGAAAAATATTTTTCTTAGATAAGAAATACAGGAATTATAGAATTTTTAAAAAGCAGTGTTTATATACAATTGCTTAATTATTAATGCTTCTAAATTAATATTTACTTCAAATACAATTTCTTTACTCAATCTGTGATGAATTCTGACATGCCATTAAAGAGACATATCATTGTTTTATATTAATGATATTATAGTGTTGAATTGTTATATATAAGCAAACAAATTTGTACTTTCAGGAATAAGTAGGGCTTTGCATTATATTAGATTCATTGTATTCATAATGATAACAAACTGTTGGTCCTAATAGTCTTCTAATTTTATTTTTGTTGTTTTAAATTCTAAATGATTTTTTCAGTAGTGTTCTATGTCAAAACTACCCATGTTAAAGACAATGGTTCTATGCAAAGAATTGGTCCATATAATCATTTATCATTGAAAGAACAAGATGAGAATGTCATCTTTCATAGACTTGTGTTTTTCTTTATTACTGAAGAGAATATCAGTCAGACAAGTTATAATGTAATTGCAATCCCACCACTTGGGTGGTAGAGGCAGAAGGATGAGCAGGTCAAAGTCAGCCTCAGCTACCTTGTAAATTCAATACAAGCCTTGTGCTACATGAGACCCTGTCTAAAAATAAATGAAAAGTACTCACTCATAACAAAATTTCAGTGTATGGGTGTGAATAAATACTAAGCTCAAATGAATAAAGCATACAGATTTTTTAAATTGCATTTTTACCATATAAAGTATAAGAAAATTAAAACTAAAACTAACATTCTTTGATATAGGCATTATCAAAGATATATTTAACATAAACCCTCACCATGCAGCAACAACATCCAAAATAGAAAAGAAAATTCATATTAATTAAAATTATTATATTTAATTTAAATTATTAAATTAAAAACATATCTATTAAAAATGGATTAGAAAGGAGGTACAGGGGAGGGACTAGAGATCTGCCGTTAATCCACACACATATAGGCATATTATCTTACAAATTCTCTTATAAATATATGAGAATATATATTCTCATATATATATGAGAATATTTATAAGATAATTTGAATAAATATATAGTTAATTGTCTTGATTTCAAACTGTGCTAACTCCATTTCACCAAGTTCATTCTAAGCGCAATATGCCACTCTAATTATAACTGAATGTAAAATATATACAAGTTTTCCAGTCATAGTAAATAAATTTCTTACATTCAAAAGAAAGGGTTTTAGAACAAGAAAAAACTTTAATAACTATCTGATTCATCAATAAGTACCTCCTTATATTTTATATACTTTTTGACTTTATATGGAGAAGCAGAGACTGAAGGTGTCTTAGTATCAGTTTCATTTGGAAATACTCAAATGAGACTGAGAATCACAATAAGGGTTTCTGGTATTATATTTTATCTTACATGCTGTTTAACAATATACTGTAAATATCAAAAAATGTGATTTTGCTCTAAGTAGATACTCACCTTCGCACCCAACTCATTGTAATGCAGTTTCAAAGCTGTTACTCTCTCATCAAGCTCTTTGGGATTTTCTGTCTGCTTTTTCTGTACAATCTGACGTCCGGTTTTAATCACCATTTCCACTTCAGACTTCACTTCACTCAGGCTTTTATACAAATTCTATGTTAAAACATAAAACAAACACAAGTACTATACAATGTATGAAACATTATATTATTAATGCAAAGACATAGACATTAATTGCTCTTTTGTATTTATAAATTAAATGGAATGCATTTTGTGACTGTTGTCATATCATTTTGTATTTTCTGTTGAGTTAACTTAATATATTTATAATTATAAATATATGTGTATAATTTTCAGGTATTCATATAAATTAAATGCACCATATATATTTAGTTCATCAATATTAATTCACAAATGTCATTGTTGAATGTTATAAGATTTGTAATTTACATGCCATATTTGTTCAATTCTAGCCATAAGTTTACAAGAAGGAATGTACTAATTTTTCTGGTATATTGAGTGTCTAAAATCTACCAGATAGTATTTGCATTCCTGCCATATGAAGTAAAAATATACAGTGTTTTTTTCATGGCACTTACATTTAATTAGAATGAAACATATAAATATCTAAATAATCATTTCCATATATATAATATCACATGGAAAGTAATGAATTAATCTTAAATATTTTCATTTAAATATAAAAATATATTTTATTGATACCAATGAGAATATAAAACAGTGGAATTATATTATTTCTTTCATGTGTACCAGAACTTATGACATACATATATACCTCTACATGGATAGTTTAGTAAAACAAAGCCTTATGAGGGAAGTATTGTAACTCTGAAAATCAGGTGTAATTATCAATATACTGCCAATATCACTTTGGTGTTACAATTTGTTTTCTACTTATTTTATGGGAAATATACAAAGTAGTATGTGTATATGCATAAAAAGTTTTCATTTGCATATATGTGTACATAAATAAAGATGGATATAGATATGCATTACATTATTCCATACTTAATCCAAATAATAATTTAACTCTTACTAAGAAAATTCTCACTAGTAGGTGGGTTTTCTGTGGAATTAAAATAATTATATCATGTTTTCACTTTTTAGCTTAAAATCAATATGTAAAAGCAAACATTAAATTTATCTGGTTCATTATGGTCACATACTTTGTTATGAATCCACCTTTAATGACTGATATTGTTATCATTTCATCAATAATTGTAAATTCATTTTGACACTTTTCAATTTTTTAGTTTAATTTATATTTTCAAATGTATAGAAAAATCTGCATGTTAGAAACAATGAAATCATTCAAATTTTTGCTAGCAAATAGTTATGTCAATTTAAAATAACTAATACTTCTAAATGTTTCCCTAATAGGACTTAAGCAACTTTTTCATTTATCATTGAGAAGAGATTTTACTAACAATATATTTAATGATGAACTCTATTTAATCAACAAAGAACATATTTATAAAAAAGAAAGGAAAATGCTGCTTATATTTGTTATCATGTTAAGACCTTTTCTTTCAGTAAAATAACTTGCAGCAAGGAGTGATGTCACTAGCTTTTAATCCCAGTACCTGGGAGATTCTAGGTATAAGATTCATAAATGTAAGGGCTGCCCTGCTAGTCTATACAGTGACATCCCCTCAAATCATTATCAGCAGCAGCAGCAGCAGCAGCAGCAGCAGCAGCAGCAGCAGCAGCAGCATCAACAACAAATGAACAAACAACAAAATAACAAAAAATTCTTGAAGATAAGGATATGGTTATAATATATTATCATAATGTATATTTAAAATTAGAGAATATAAATCTGTGAAAGAAAGATGTCTTTACAGAAAATGGATTCCTGTTGTTTCTAACATTTCTACCATAACTAGATACAGACCAAGCTAATATTTTGTGCTGTGTCCTTGTTTTGAGATCATTAACTGGAAGATAATTATTATGAAGCATTATCTTATTTGAAAAAAATAATGTCTTTCCCATTGCAAATGTAAGTAATGGGGAATTTTTATTTTTAATTCTTGAAAAATTTAAGGTAGTACATCATGTATGGCTATTCTTATTTGTATAGTATCAGTAAATTAGTGTATAACATTATAATCAAATGCTATTTTGGATGGTAAAACTATTTAATGCAATTGTTCCATTAAACATATCAAAATTATTGATGAAAGTACTTGCTAAATAGAAATGATTTACCCATTTATACAGCTACAGCTGGTACATTTGTATAGACATCTTATAGCACAAACGATATAGATTTATGTTTTGCCGTCTGGTGACATTTCAGTGTATATTCAATACATTAGGATTATTGTATTTAGAATGTAATCTGTGGTGCCTTTCACAGCTGCTTGTATTTAATTTCTCTCAGGTAATCTGTAACTTTGAGAACAAATATAAATACTATATACCATTTAAACTTACTTAGAAACAATAATTCTAGAGTGGATATTACTATTACAAACTTCTGTTGCAGTTGTTGTTTCTAGATTAGTCTATTTTCTTTCTTGGTTTGCTTTTCATGATATGACCCAAGACAAAATAATGTAAATAGGACTCATTTTTTATTTTGTGCATCCATCAACCGAATTTTTGACTCAAAATCACACTTCTAAAAATGCCATCAAATTACTATTATTTCCAAAAGAACTGTATCTTAATATATTGTCATTTTTCTTAATCTTCAGACTATGTACTATAATTATTACAGTTGTATGAAATATATTTTGTTACCAAAGATTATTGAATTCTAATATAGCAAACTGAAAAAGTAGGTGGATATTTGCCACTAGGAATACATACCACACAATGACTTAGTTGTGACTGGACTACTTCCTGTTCAACACTCTTTGTTTCCAGTGCAGGTAAGTGCATCTTTACTTCATCTAAAATCATTTTACTTTCCTCTAGACGTTGTTCAAAATTGGCTGGTTTTTGGAATAATCGAAATTTCATGGAGACATCTTGCAATTTTTTCTGTAACAGCAATATAAGAAAATAATAATTAATCTATCTTTAATAATCCAACAAGTCATATGTTTGTTAATTTTTCATTTTCTGAAAAAAAATTTAAAAATATAAATGGAAATTTGTGTGTTATTTTTAAACACAGAGCATGTTTTTGAGAGAATTTATTCTTCTGAATAAATGTGATATTAAACAGTCAACTTTTAACTTATCTTTAAACTGTACAGAAGTTTTTTAAATATTATAATGATAGACACAATAGTATGATTTTCAATTTGATGATAACAAAGTTGTCTAATTATAAATCAACCTCCCTAGGATATAAAATAAAATATACCTGTGCAAAATCGATTTGTGAAAGAACTCTCTGGTTTGCATCCTTCCCCTTCTTCATTTCCTCTAAGCTGATCTCATGACTTGTCAAATCTGATTGGATTTTCTGTTGGAATGAAAACACTATTAGCCAGCATACTCTTAAATCCATTGCAAAGGAAATACCCTTTCCAAGAACATGGCATTTTGAAATATTCATGAACTATCACCAATAACACAGACACCTCAAAATAGACAAGAATTCTTTAATTCTTCATTATATGATCAAAAAAGTAATGACTTCTCTCTTCAAAATTGAGATTAGTATAAAAATCATTTAAATATAATTTTCAATATATAATTTATGTTTGTATGTCATATTTAAAGTTGGTTACATTTTATTTGAAGGTATAGTCAAATCTGACCAAATATATACATGCCAAAATGTACAAGTAATGTAGCCATGATGGAGGTGAAAAAATATAATAATATTCCTAGTGGGATTCTGTGGAATATTTCAGTTTACGTTCATAAAAATTAGAATAAGCAAGTTGTGTTAGCTACTTTTCTTCTTGTTATAACCAAATATCTGAGAGAATCAATCAGAAGTAGTGGTGCCTTCTTTCACCTCATAGGTTTAACAGAAATATTTCACTATTGAGGAGAAATCATGACAGCTAAGATAGCTTCATCTGTAACCCGGAAGGTTGGCATAGCATTTGCTTGTTCTCATAGTACAGACCAAGAGATTTTACAGATTTTAGACTAGCACAAAGGACTCTCAAACCTCCAGGGGGTTACACTTCTGCCAGGTAGGCAACAAATAGCTACAGAAACAACCAAAAAGAGTGACACATGATACTAAAAGAAAAGATCCAAACACAAAAACATGTGGAAGGTTTTTCAGAAACGAAGAAAAGAAGAATCTAAGTGGCATTACTTTCTAAGACACCGAATCGCTTCATACAGCTATAGATTTTAAAAATTTTAAAACACCATATTTCTCTTCAAGAATATCTCTCAAGTTGTTAGGCCTATTTCTTTTTCAAATGTTGGGCTGATCATTTGAGCAAAAGTAAAAGAACACAAGAATTGCTCTTCCTGCTATAGTGAAATGGAACAGCTATCTTGCTACTTTCTAGTTCTAATTTAGGGTGTGTGTGTTCATTCATAGGATATTCTCTCTTAAAATCATCTCATATTCTAAGAACCTTAAATGGCAGGTGTATTTCAATAAATAATTCCAAACAAACCCTTTGCTGACAACTTCACCTGAGTGAGCCCAGTTGAGCATACTGGTCACCAAATTGTCAGCCCCAAACCTACAAAAACCTTATTAGAGATGCCAAAAAAATCTCAACCAAATGAACATCTTTAGTCCACAAAACCACTAGAAATTATAATACATGGGGTTGTCAATATCAAAATTTTTAGTTTCCTTTAAAAAATAAAATTATTTTTGCCTTTCTCATCTGTGACACATTCCTGTATACTTATAACAACATTCTCTTTCATTTTTATTTCAACTTAGGGGAATATATTCAATTGAATATATTTTCATAGAAAAGTGTAAGACTGGAAAATTAAAAGCAATTCTAATTTTTGAAAACAACAAAATGTGGCATGAATTTAACTATAAGTAGCAATCAAGAATTAAATATCATACTGTCCTAAATGAACAGAACGATGGGGAAGCTTGATTGCCAAAATATTTTGAACTATGGACTGCCTAGTAGATTAGTGAAACACACATCTGGCCATGTCTATAAGGGTATTTCTGGAGATTAACTAAGATTAACTAATGGTGAAAAGCTTTCCCCAACTATGTATGGCATCAATTCATTTAGCTTCAAGTATGAATAAAATATAAGAGTGGAAGGGAGAAAGCCTGCTGTTGTAGATATTTGTTCACTCCATCCTGACCCTCACCAAAGGAGGAAGCCAAACAGACCATAGATGAAAACTTGTGCACCTGAGAGTACAATTAAGTCATTTTTTAAGATGCTTTGCTCAAGGTTTTTGTTGTTGTTGTTTCGGTTTTGGTTTTTGGTTTTTGGTTTTTGGTTTTTAGGTTTGGAGAAAATTAAGTGATCAACGAAAATGGCCTTCATTATTCTGAAAATGAAGTTTTATTTTTTAATTAGAACCCAATAGAAAACAAACTAAATCATTGCTTAAGGCATGAGAATCTAAAACTAGTACATGACATTCAGAATTACTCATATGTCAATAGTGAACAAGTTGAGCCTAAATTAATGAAAGAAATCTACAAAAAATCAAATAGCTATTAATTTTATTAATTAATTTTACAAGGAATGTGAAAATCCTCTACAATGGCAATTCCAAAAGCATGGGTGAAAGAAATTGAAGAAGAGAAACAAAAACTATGGAGTGATCTCCCATAGCCAACTGGTTAACAAAATGGGCATTAAAATATAATTGGAAGAAGGACAGCCAGTATACCACCATGTAAAACATGAAACTTGAGATTATTTTTCAGTAAACTGAAAAAAAAGGAGCTCAAAATAATCATTAGGTTTTGATTGAGACCAGAAAATCTGAAATTACTAGAAGAAAACTATGCAAGCACTTCAAGACATTTCTATACTATTTTTAATTTTAAATGTTTATGACATGAGTACAAAAGCACAGAAAACAAAAGCAAAACAGGAAAATGGTATTGCAAAAGCCTATAAAGCTGCTGAACAGAAGAGGTAACAATCAACAGCCTGAAGAGACAACCCAGAGAGTGTAAGAAGATATCTGCCAACAATTCTTCTGACGTTCTGAACCGTATTAATATTTAGACTAGGAAAGGAACCAAAATTGAAACAAAGAATAAGGAATCACATTAAAATTTTTAGACCATGTGAAGATATTTATCAAAAATTGGATATAGGTAACAAGGAAATATAAAAATGCTCAACAACTAGCCACTGTGACAATACATGTCCCAGAAAAAATTAGGTAATATCTCACCCTAGCCTGAATCAGTATTATTTTTAACAATGAAATTATACATTTACTGGTGAGTATACAGATAAAAATGAACCCATATACTGTTGCCAACAATGTAGTATATCATCACTACTATAATTGACAATGTAGAGGTTTCTCAAAGCTCTGTAAATATAATTTATAATGCACTTTCCTTGCTCCCAATTTTATATCTAAAATTATTAAACTGTGCATACAAAAGAGATTTCTGCTTATTTATATTTATTGTCAGTATTCACAATAGCTAAGATATTAATTGAGCATATGTGCCCATCAAGCTATGAATGTAAAAAAAAATTGTAATAAACTTATGAATTGTTCAGAAAATTCTGAAGGTTGTACCGCTTGAGCTCTAATTTTACTTTATCATCCATTACATGTTTGTGAAAGATAATCCACAACTTTTGTAAAATTATCATCTTGGCTACATTTAAAATTTTTATCAAACCAATGGAAACAGTAAAGAACTTACCAAACGTGTCTAAGAAAATATAATCCTCCCTATAATCTATTGGAAATTTTAAAGTCATTATCAGTTATAGAAAATTCAAATTATATAAAACAAATCCCATCACTATGTGTAATGGATTAAGTGAGAAGTGTAAGCCATAGTCTTGGGCATTTAAATACTTGAGCCCTAGTTTGTGGCATTGTTTGGGAGGTTTAGGTATGGTACAGCCTTACTGGAGGAAGGATGTTACTTAGGGTGGTTATTGAGATTAAAAATCCATCATTACTTGAAGTTTAGTTTTTAATCTCTACTTTGTGTATTTGGCTTTAAAAAATGAAGTTTTATGTTTCCTATTCCTGCCACCAGGCCTTCTGCCTGTTGCTATATTCTATTCTCCAGTATGGAGTCTAACTATATGGTACAACAAGTCAAAGTAAACCCTTTCACTTACAAGTTGCCTTGGTTATAGTATTTTATAATGATAACAGAAAAGTAACAAATATACCAAACAATTACAAAACATAAGATGTTTAAACATGGGTGTCTGTGTGCGACCACACACATGTGCCTGCCATAAACCATCTAACTAAACTCTAATACCAGGCATGAAAGAAAAATCACCTCTAAAGTTAGTCTATGAAGTGCAACAGATCCCCAAAACAGTATAGGGTATTGATGTTCTTTTTTGCCTCCTAGAATTTGAATGTAATGCCATATTGCTGAATACATCAAATACTTCAGATACAGGACATGGGGGTGTTTAGCTAGAACTGACCTAGAAGTCTCTTCTCTGAGGACTGGACTCATATGACTATAAGTTACTATGCAAACTGTCAAGAGAGAGGAGTAATCAGTAGTACTACTAATCTGTAAATCTGTGAACCCCAACGATTATTGAACCAACAAGTTAACCGCAATGGTGCAATAGCCACATGTTTATCTTTGACAGTTGTCTCTTTGTACTTAACATTCACTCAATAAGACGGTATTCATGCCATGTACTATAAACATTCAACTGCCTATTGCTGGACAGCTCATTTCTATGAAATGATTTTAAATTTTTAACACATTGTCACTGGCAAATACCAAATGAAAAGCAACATGAAGAATAAACCTGAACGATGGAATATCAGAAAATCTTATCTGGGTGAATGAAACATTTTATTATTTTGTGATTTCCACTACTTTTAAAATAATTTATTTCTTTCTAAAATAGTCTTTTTTCCTTCTGCTATTTATTCTTACTAATTTATTATGTAAGATGTACAATATATGGGAACAGATATCCATTAAAATTTTTGCTTTAACACACCCTACAACTAGTGATAATCTCACAAAACGGTTCCTCTTTCCAATTATAATAAAATGTACATTGTCAGTAAACTAGCATCTGTTAGTTAACACTTGTCCCTGATATGATGCTTATATATATTTTTCAAAGCCTAAAATTAATTTAGGAAATGGAGGACTTTAAAATATGGTCATAAAGAAAATAATTATAACCATGTAAATATGTAAACATAGTTATCTATGTCCCATAAAATTATTTGAAGATTATTCTAGTTAGTTGTCATATTCAACATATAGAATTAAAAATATAACAAATATAATATTATGTATAAATATATATATATCAAATGTGATAATGCTAAATTCATTTCAAAACATCCATATACATTCTTCTCTAGTGCCTCTCATCTATTTTTATTGTCATTGTTCATTTAGTGTAGGGGTGATGGAAAAATCAAAATAGAGAATAGTCAGCAATAAGTGAATAATCACTCCAACATACTTCAACCAAATCCTGTAGACAATCATAAAAAGGAATCTTTATAAAAATTGGTGAGAAGTAAAATATGTAAAAACAAAAATGATAAATGCAAAAAATGTGGCTGCTATAAGCAATGAATGATTCAAGTTCTTCAATTACAGAAGAATAACTAAAATAGTTTCTGAACTTTCTGATGACAGAGTCTATCCTGATTTAAGAGCTGGAGGTTGCAGTTTGTAGATTTGGATTCTTTTCATTACCTGGTCTGATTTGTAAATGTAAATCTCAGTGTCTGTAAATATTGCTATGGAAAGTTGAAGTTAAGAAATAAATTATCATGTTTCTGTTCTGTGATTTTTTTAGTGAATTTAATTTGATGATTTTAGTAGTATAATTGCTTAAATGATATATTTAGGTTGTTGTATATTTTATTTGCCTCAGTTTAAGATGTATATGGCACTAGGCAGTTGAAACATTTCAAATGGTGATTTGTTTCAGTTGTACTATTCAAGACAAAATATATAGGACAACTTTTGCTCTTTTATCATCTAAATGGTTAACTTGGCTTTGTAATCACATATCACTAAATACTGGGAAACTTTTTTCACTATAACGTGCATGCAAAAGTTACTTTCTTCTAATCATGCTAGATAATTGATAAGTGGAAATATTTATTTAAGTTGCATATTTTCTGAATGTAAATGTGGAAAAATATATTCATCTTTATATACTTTTATGTGCAATAAGATATAACTGTCAGAAGTTTGTCACATGACGTATATTTTCAAACAGCTGGGATGTTTTGTTTTTATTCTGTGCTTTCAATTTAAACTGAAGAAAAACAGCGATGTATTTAGAAATCCTATTTTGTAGTAGAACTAGTAGTACACCACATGGTGGAGACAGACACTCACAGATCTAGATCAGCATCTCTAAGCAAATCTAAGTTTTTATGTAAATTATTAGCAACCACAGAAACATTATGCATGTATTTTTCTCTGTTTCTCATTGATGTATTGTAACAAGAATGTGATTTCTGACATGGGACACAAAGCCTACTCATTTTTAAATTGGTATTGACTTATGAACTACATTTAAGGAAATGTATTTCAATTTTTTCTGCCCACTATAAAATATTCAAATCCATTCACACCTCAGAAACAAACCTAAGAAAATGTAATTTTACTGGTTTTCTATGTAACTCCTGTGTCTGAAACATTGTGCTTAAATTCTTTTCTTTAATTAGTTTGCATTTATTTCTATTTAAATTTATTATTTAATTACTTTTGTCTCATACATTATAACCTGACCACAGTTTCACCTCATCCACTCCTCCCAGTTATGTACCCACAGTCCACTGCTCCTTTGTTTCCCTTCAGAAAAGAGCAGGTCTCCCAGGGATATAAACTGAACAGTATATATAACAAGATACAACAAGACTAGTCACCCCCTCATATTAATTTTGAACCAGTAGGAGGTAAAGGGTCCCAAAAGCAGGATAAAGTATCAGAGACACCCCCACTCCCACAGTTAAGAGTCCCACAAGAACACACTGCTATACTATTTAAATTCTTAGTTCTCAGCCAGCTTCTGTACTCTTCAACTGTCTTCAACAGAAGCTTCAGCTGGAATGTTGAGAAATGCAACTGTTCACTGATTCCAGTGCTTGATAACTTTGTTACAGAAAGCAATTTATTTACAGTCATTGTGAAAAGAAACCGGTTCAACTAATAAATGCTCAACAGTTTTCAGGTGTTTTGTGTTCTCTAATGCTCCATATTGTCATATTTATAATAGAGGGAATTCAGTGACAAATAACTATTATATTATATGCTTATTTTCAATAGGATACTGAACCAGGGTCACATCCCACTCTTTTCTCAAACAGGCAAGATGTGTTTTCTTAAAAGCTCTCCTTTTTACCTAAGCCAATAAAATCATTAGTTTGTCTTTAATGTGCTATACACACACACACACACACACACACACACACACACACACACACACACACACACACAGCCTAACTCTGACTATAAAAGCTTCTGTGTGAGTCAAGTTTGGATAGTCACATGAATGGTAAATACTACAGAACTTGGCTAGATTTTCATAGTGCATGTTGAGCAGTGATTATGTAGTATTGTCCCCATTTCCATTATAATATTTATTGTTCTCGTCCCAAGTCTGATTTTATCACCGAAATTCTCTACATTAAATTTGTTCTTCATCTACTGTAATAGTGTGAATTTCATCAGGAATCTATTCTTCTGGAATTTGCCCTATTATGAAAAATTCATATAACCTGTCTGAAGTTCAGAGGTACTTCATTTGTTAAATGTAGAAAATATGGTGAACTACTGAATGCTAACACGCGTATTAATACTCTGAGCAACAAATTGTGATTCAATGAAGCATAATGGCACTTGTAGCCATAGTCTACAATTCCTCTATTTTACATAGCTACCTGATTTTTAAACTGAAATGCTTGCAAATCTATATAAATAAGATAGAAAAGGAACAATGGGATTTACCCATCCCTTTCTAATACCCTCACATCATTCCATAGAGATATTAATTATATTCGGTTGTTAGCTTTATGTGTGTGTGTGTGTGTGTGTGTGTGTGTGTGTGTGTGTGTGTGTGTGTGCTTTAAAAGTACATATTTGCCCTTCCTAGCATCTTAGTTTTAAAAAATAATATTCATGTGACTTTTACATGAATTTACATGTTACTTAAAAACAGAAATTTGCCATTTAAAGTGCCATTTGAAATATGTTAGGGTATGGAATTCATTTACTTACTTCCAACTTATACAGGATTAATTTCTACTTTCAACATTATTTTCAGAAAGTGTAATGAGAAACAGTTCATAATTTGAATTCAAAGAAGGAGAGTATGTGAGTTTGTGCACATGAGCACATCTATTATGATCAATAGCAATGGGGTGAATATTTATTTCTACCTGTGTTTTTATCTACTCGTAGCACAATATAAAGACAAACATAGTTTAGAACTAATATCCACCATAACAAATATGAGTTGTTTGCAAATGGTTGATAACAATGTTTAAGAAGAGAATAAATTATTTCTGTGTCATAAAAATTACTATGCTTTGGTTTTCATCTAGACTGAGTTTTGAAACATTTGTGAACAATAGATATCAGATCTCTTGGGTTTCATTGTGTCTATTTGAAATTCTTGCACTGTATAATTCAGAAAATAAATCTTAGAATTACAATATAGACTTATTTAAGATGTCACTTCCAAATAGTTCAATGAATAAAAGAAGGAATCTTCTTCACAATTAGTTAAACAATACCTAAATAGGAAAACCAACAGCATCCCACTGAAGTTGAAACATTAAAAATATAAAAATAAAAACAAATGCTCATTCCCAGTTTGGATGACTTGCCTGGGCTTCCTGAGGCATTTGAGCTGCATCCACCTTGTCAGCAATATAAGCTGCCAACTGCTTGTCAATGGATTCAAGCGACTCCTGAATTAAGTGCAAGGATTTTTCAATTTCCTGGGCAGACTGGATACTCTGTTCAAGCAACTTTTGTTTCCTCACAGCCTAAATAGAAGAAGAAATAAGAGTAAATTATTTAAATATTTGTTCTTAGTGCATTCTCTACAATTTCTCTCACACAGTCAGTGAAGAATCTAGACTCTTTCACAGTCACCTTTTTATAAGATAGATTGCGCAGCTTTCGGGCACTCATTCAGCTCTGCTTATATAAATAAAAGGAAAAGAAAAATAACACTTGGTACACAGAACAGAGATATTTGCAGGAAAAAAGTCACAGAATCATGCACATCAAAGGAAGAAGCTGGAAGAAAACATTAGCAAAATCATCTCAGTTGTTGCAATCTGTCGTTCTCAGGCTGAATGTTCCTCCTGATCTCATTATATAGTTCAAGAGATTTGGTTTACTTAGAATAGGGTCACCGTCATCACAATCCAATTCAAGACAGATAATCCACTTCCACTGGTGAGACACATAAGCAATCTGTTCAGAATCAGCTCCTTTCGAAAAGAATAATTTAGATAACCATCTGTTTAAGGATTTATTTTGAATACAATTTTTACTCCGCTTTGTAAAATTGTTTCCCCTCTCTACTTTTCTTTACAATTTGAATTATGGAAACTTACAGTTGAATATGTACTACTATTAGAGTAGAAAAAAATATTAACTAAGCATAACTGTAATGAATCATGTTTGTTACCATAAATCTTGTCTGGCTAATTTAACATTTTGCAAGTATTAATAGCATTCTAAAGAGGTTGCAAAGTCAACTTCCAAGTAATTAATGATTGTGATATTATAGTACTAATAAATCTGTTCCCCAGAGATTGCCCTCTGATTTCTAAATGTCCTTGTTTTTTTATTATATATATTTGAGCAAACATATACATATATATAAAAATTCTTTGATATGCTATTATTTTTGACAAGTGAATGTAGAGCCTACTATTACTCTTCTTGTGTAATATTATTCAATTAAAGATATTTGGAAAATGGGAAAAAGATCTGGAGGCCTACATGAATACCTCTTCTTACTCTTGTTACTTTCTAGAATCTGGTAATATTACTCTATATTATTATTTGTTTACTCCCTTGTAATTATTCAGACCTCATGATAGAAAGGTTTGGCTTTAAATTTACTTTTGATGAAAATAAGTCATGTATTATTTGTAAATCATATTTATAAATCATATTTAAACCTCATTACCATATTTGGCCTTTCATTCCTTTCTTAATAACAAAATATATATCATGATATTTTGACATTTATATGTGATGCAGAATACTTAATCTATTTAATATATTAATTATGTCATTTATTTTATGTTCTCATAGTTTCTATTATTTTTAATTTGCATTGATATTCCATATTGTAGTTTCCCATTAATTATGTATATTTACATTGGATCCTAACTCTAATGAGGGTCTTTGCTGAATATCAGTTTCCAGAACAATACCAACATCTTTGTTCATGACTAAATGAATGATATAAAAAGTGATTTATTTAATGGAGAAAACTGAAAAATTCAAGCTGCCAAAAAATGGGAATATAATGGAAATAGAAAACAAAATGTAACAACTTATTATAGATGCTAAATTTGAAGAATAATTCTTCCTTAACATACTTTTAAGTATAAAAACAGGGTGGAACATTATGTAAAAAAACCTTTAATCTATATCTATTAAAACATTCTAAGATTGATGACTGAGACCTTGCTTTAAACTCCAATTAAAGTAGTTCCCTTTATTTCAGTCCAAACATCAAACAAATTGCTTTCCATAGTGATTCAGATAACAGTGTTACAATAAGAGCAATAACAGCCTTCTCTTTCTGTACTGTAGGAATGACTGTCTGTGACATAGAAAGAGTTCCTCCAGACAAGTGGATCTCTAACTAATGACACAATGTCCGCACTGTGACAGGTGGCAACAGAAGCCTTCCAGTCATAGTAGGAAGTAATTGTGTGATCAGCCATTGTTGAAGTGTGGTCCTCTCTCTGATGAAAGGCAAAGCGAACAGTAGGCATTTGTAGAATGTTAATGCAATTGAAAAGGATGTAATGCAGTAGAATTTTAAATCATACCACTTGCATCAAATTTATGCTTCTAAACCCATTTATTATTTTAATTTTCATTCTTGAGATTAAATAGGCTGCATGACGTAGCATAGCCTGAAATACAATGACAAAAGATCTGAGGTGGGTTGTTTCTTAGCCTATCCTGACAGCCAATAAAAGACTGATTACATGGATTGCTTGATTATCTCAGGCAGTAAAAGATTTGATGTCAGTCCAAGCTTTGAACCAGTCATGGCATAAGCTGGTTTCTATTTCTAAACATCTTATTAGGCAGACCCCAATAGGATGCCAGCTTGTGACTTTGTAGGACACTTTGCCACACTTGACCTGCTGAATGGAATTAGGAACTCTCAAGCCATAATTAGGTATGTCGTTTGATCTCAAAACAGTGCCTAGCTGTCATTTTAAAATGATATTTCCTAAATTTAGCTAATCTAATCAGCAATAACAAGAATCATAAAGATCAACAGAAATAACAAATACTAGGGTACTTATAAAAATTATGTGATAGTGAAAACAACATCCTAGGAATGGTTCCCTGGAAATGAAGACATTTTGCTTTATTTTTTTAAAAATGAAAGAAGGTACAAAAAGAAAAGAAGACAATACTTTTAAACCTACTATTATTTTAATGCGTTCTCTAGTATAACATAAGGAAATATAAAATATAAATGCTTTCAAAATAATTTTTTAATGATTTGTTTTTACTATAAAAGTAACTGAACTGATTCTCATGTAGTTCTCTTTTGTATAACAGTATCACAAACACATAAGAAATACCTTTGGACTAAACAGGTAAGACAAAAATCATTGGGCAGAAAGTTGGCAGAGGAGGAGGAGTGAGTAAAAGGAGAGGGGTATGAATAAGATTACAATAATTTTGTATAAATTTCTTAAACAGTAAGAAAATGATTTTATAAAAGAAACCCAGGAAGAATGAATTCATTTTGTCGAATCACTAAGAATCGGAATGAAATATTTTTGAAATATTATTCCATAACATATATTCCAAAACAGAGAAAATACTTTCCAAAAGGAAAATAAGTCAAATGACATTATACAAAATATTATATTTAATGAAATGGTGCATTTTATATGGCATTTATTAGACTCAACATAAAAATATGCAATATTTGTCATTTAATAGAGGATAGATAAGCTCATGACTTAAAATTAATTTGGAATGTGAACATTTTCATCTCTAAAGTAGTTTGTTGGAACTGAAATTATAATCTATACTTACTAATAGTAAATATTCTAGATAATACATTTGTTATGAAAATCATATCTTAAATATTAAGTTATACATATTATTCTCTTCTACATAGGAAGAATGCAGTCATAGCATGAGCAGGTAATGTATTACTAGGGGATATATCATTTTAAAGCATATGTAGAAAGCAGAAAATTAAATCTATAGTACATGTGCTAAATAATATGAAAACAATTCTTCTTTAAAGCTCCCCATTCAATACTGCCCTTCTTTCTTTTGTTGTACTGTATACAAATTACATTCACTTTTTACACACACAGACACACACAGACACAGACACACAGACACAGATTAGCTATAGGGCCAGGTGGTAAGAATGTTTGCCTAGCACATGCAGACCATAGGTACTCTCTCATATATACATATATACATATTTTAGATATGGATATAAAATAAAATAACAGCCAAGAGTAATGAGTGGCAGTCAGAAAACAATGCTAAGAAAGTTTCTACTTGTTTTTCTTTTAATCCCAGGAGGTCTAAAATGCAGGGACCATATGTTGTAAATACAAACAATAGGAGGTAAGGGGTTACATATAATTAGGAAAAATACCCACACAAATAGTACTGATGCCTGTAAACTAAGGTATGTTGGTATTAACTCAAATGACAGTAAGCCTAGTGAGATTAGTCACAGATACTTTGCTGGTTGTGTGTCAAGTAGTCATTACTAGATAAATAGTTGCCCTCTTATGTAAGGTTAGCAATATAAGTTCAGCACAGTATGTGTGACAAAAATCTTACCTTGGAACATCCCTTGGTAACAAAAATTCTCTCAAATCAGGCATCAGACTTTCAAGATAAAACTGGACCCAGGGCTTGTAGACAACTCATGAGAGACACATATAAAATGCATCTCTCATGGTCTTTTTTTTTTTTTTTTGAAGTACCTACAATGGCTCCAAGGATCAGCCATGAATAAAACAGTTTTCAGGCAATATTACATATATCCCTGAGAACCAGGGATTGTGTTTTTCAAATAAACATAGAGTTCTTTGCTGGATAATATTGTAAAGTCCAACCAACTCTGTTTTTTAAGAAACTCCATTTTGTGTGACACACAAAATGACAAAATGAAAAAAATCACAGGGTCCTCCTGAGCAAGTATCCTATGGCAACCCACCCCTCTTAGCAACAGCTAGTTAGATTACAATGTACGTACAGATAACCTAAGGCGTCCTGCAGAGAATAGGTAAGCTGACCATCCTCTTTGTCAGGTGGTTCAGCCCTCCTGTTTGGTTCCTGCAGATTGTGCCAGAAATAGAGTTTTAAAAATATTAACTTGCTGACCCATATGGAAATTCTCCAAGTTTGTTGTAAGCAGAATAAAAACCCCAAAACCCTAGACTCTGTACTCTCACTCTGACCTTCTGCAAAGGTGAGAGTCTGCTTCTTGCAATGAATCTCTTAATAAAGACCCTTATATGTTTTGCATAGAAATTGGCTCTTCGGTGGTCATTTGGTACCTACAAATTGGGCATAATAATATGGATCCATTATAGATTGAACTATTAAATTTATATTGAAATAAAACACTACCATTTATGTTGGAGTCTATGGTCAATCAATATTGAATTTGCTTCCTTCTTAATGATGTATCTCTGAGTAATTGAATAATTGCCCTCTGTCCTGGGATTACTGAATCTTTAGAATAATTTCTAAATGTATAAGTAATGATACATATTCATCAAAAATACTCCTATGACTTCTACAGTTCTGAAAACAATGAAAAGTTAGATGGAGTATAGATATGTCCATGATGTTATAATTAACCTCATCATATTTTTAAAAGTTTATGTCTAAAACAGTAAACACTGTTTTCTACTAAGGTGAATGCAAACTTTCAAATCCTTTGCCCATCAAGTGGATGAGATAGACATAAGAGGCTGCAGGGCAATTTTTTAGAAAGTGTCTCCTGCCAGGGATTTTAGCTGTGATATCTTTCATTTGTCTGGAATGTGCTCCTTGAACACTGGGACCAAGATGTAAGAAACAGATGATTTGACTTCTGCTTTCCAAATGTTCTATACATTGCTTGAGCAATAGGTTGAAATTACAAAGTCTCATATGTGCTGCGATGATGATGGTGATCCTCATAAATTCTGACAAAACTGTGAATCACATACAAACCCTTGTTAGAGAACATGTGTACCTTGGAAAGAAGACTCTTACAAATGTGGAAGCTGGTTGGAAGACATATAAGCTGGTTACAAACCTCATTCTTTCTTTTCTCCTAACCCTGTATATTTTTTTCCTATGTGTGAAATTGATAGCACTATAATTTTTCATCCTAGTGAAGACATAATGAGGTTGGTTTCGGTTTCATTTATAGTCAAGACTATATGATTCATACAGTTTGGTAATGTCAGAATTAGTTTAAAATTATGGTGAAGGACAAAGTCTATAGACATGTATAACTGCTCAGTGTCTTCCCAACAGAGAATGTTTCATTTGGACCACAGCTTACATGGACAGAGAAAACATAATGAAGATCGTAGAGATATCCTTTTCATCCCATCAATAATTTGTTGTGGTTTCCTAGAAAGTGGTCACTCTGTGACAATAGGGAAATATGGGTATGAATGATGATCACTTTTTCCCTTGCTTGGTTTAATTGTTAAATAGTTGAAAATGAGCTGTATTAGAGTAAATCAGAGAAAACCCAGCTGTGTTAACACAAAATGTTAATTATCCTCAGTGGGAATGAATCTAAAACAAGGGGTACATTAGCAATAGATTGCCAAAATCTCCCTTGGGTAAAGGTGTTAGCTAGTGTTAAAAGAAATCTAAGTGATCATCAAAATGTATAAGAAAATTCTCATTACATTTGCGAGATGAAATAAAAAGTTCTTATTCTAAAATTGAAGGTGGTAAAGACAATACACATATATTAAGGGTCCTAGGCCCTTCCATCTATATGAAGTTGCATTATTATATAGACCTGAAACTGAAAGAAAAATCATAGAATTAAAATAAAACATATGTTATAAAAGAAATACGTGCAGGGAAGATAGTTTACTGCCTATAGGGCTTACAGCCCTAGAACCACCCAACCGAGTCTAAAACTCAGGCTCGTTAGCACAGGTAGGATTATTATCTGAAAGTTCCCATAGTGGAGTGAGCACAGAAGAAAAGAAATGACTCAACTCCTGGCATGTTGATCTGCATTTCATAGCAAAGAAAAAGGAATACAAAACATCAAAGAAAATTCATGTGAGAACTATTATGCAAGGCTGTCATCTGCCATCCATATGTACACTACAATATATACACACATACAGAAACAAATATACACACACAAACACACACACTCACATGATCACACACATACTCTCTCTCTCTCTCACACACACACACACACACACACACACACACACAGAAGAAGGTGAAGAAGAGGAGGAGGAGGAGAAAAGGAAGAAGAAGAAACGAAAACAAAAGAAATAATGCTGTATCAAGATGCAATTTTGGGCATTAGACCAATAAATAGCATAGGATAGTGTGCTACAAATCTGGAATTTCTCAATATAGATCAAAACAGCTATAAGAAACAAAAGAAAAGAAATAGTTTTCTGTTATTTTTATACCCTCAATGGTAATTTTTTTTTCATGTTCTTTTTTGCAATGGTAATTTATTAACACATCTGTATTTTTTTTTTTTTTTTGGTGTTTTCGAGACAGGGTTTCTCTGTGTAGCTCTGGCTGTCCTGGAACTCACTTGGTAGACCAGGTTGGCCTCGAAATCAGAAATCCGCCTGTCTCTGCCTCCCAAGTGCTGGGATTAAAGGCGTGTACCACTACCGCCCGGCCAACACATCTGTATTTTAATGACATAAAAACTGATGACCATAAACATATTTTTATTACTTATTCTACATGTGCATTTCCTGAAACAGAAGAAATTACTGTAAGCAAATCATGTTACTCCATACACCTCTCATTTCCACATTCCTCTTTAAAAAGTAGTACTCAGCCTAGATGAGCTGTCTACACCACATCCTTCCCACGTGGCTGGGAGGGAGACTATAAGAGTTGAAGATTAGATAGGAATCTAACCCAAAAGAAATCATTGCTTTTATGACTTCACAAAGGTTGAACAAGATTATACAAATCCATTTAGCGAAAATTCCAGCACAGATGAGGAGAACCTAACAAAGTCTCACCCTTAGCTAAGAGGCTTTGGAAGTGGAAGTTTGCTATGATAGGAAAAGGGAGATTTCTTTACGAGGTGGTTCCCATTAGGTTGTCTGTGTTCCTGATGATGACAGTATGTCCATTCACATAAGGAAAGCACTGACTCAGTAAGCTAGGAAAAGAAGATGTGAAGTTGACAGGAAGATATTTGGGAGTTAATGATATGGGCATAGGTGAAGAATGACTTTGAAATTAATGTAATAAAAATGCATAATACACATGTATTAAATTCTTAAATAATGAAAGAAAAGAAAAATATTATTTTAGTGTAGTGTTTGCCTCGATAACAATTAAAAAGTTTTAATACTACCTCAAGAAACCAAAGCAACCATAGGTATTAAAATGCATGAAACAGGAATATCTAATTTGAAATAATATTTTATATTATATGAAATAACAACTAATTCTAAGTCTGGAGGTAAAAAATAAAAGTTATAGGCAAATTTTAGTAACGTGAAAATTCTAACAACTCTGAAATTGTACACATAGAAAATGAGGTTAAAAGAAAATTAAACAACTGATTTAATTTTTAGTTGGTTAATCAGAACCTTGCTAAATCATCATCAGAAAAATTTCCTGCTGTAGCAGATGGGAACAAATGTAGAGATCCATAGCAAGACAATATGCAGAGTGAGAGTACTTGGAACTTCTGCCAAAAATGGCATGTCACTATCAAATCCATTTCCTAAGGGCTCAGGGAATCCCAAAGAAGATGAGGTAGAATAAGAGCCCAAGAAGATGAAGGTCACCAGGTAAACAAGACCCTCTAAATCAATGGGTTTAAATTTCATGAGCTCACAAAAACTGAGGCTGCATATAAAGGGCCTGCAGGAATCTGCATCCAGGTCCTCTGTGCATAGATTAAGCTTCCAGGTTTGATTAATCTTCCAGGTTAGGTTTTGTTTTGGTTTTGGTTTTGGTTTTTTTGGTTTCTGAGACAGGGTTTCTCTGTGTAGCTCTGGCTGTCCTGGAACTCACTCTGTAGACCAGGCTGGCCTCGAACTCAGAAATCCGCCTGCCTCTGCCTCCCAAGTGCTGGGATTAAAGGTGTGCACCACCACTGCCTGGCTAGGTTTTGTTTTGTTTTGTTTTTGTTTTTTGTTTTTTGTTTTTTTGGATTCCTGAGTGTGTAAACTAGTGGGTCTCTGTTTCTTAGGTGTTCTCTCGGAGTTTTTTCTTCTATTTGTGTCTTGTTGAACTCCGGTGTGATTTTTCTGTGTTTGTCTCATTATTTTTTGTTATATTATATTATTATTCCTTAGAAGCCTGTTTTCTTTTTTAATTTATTTATTCTCAAAATGCTGCATTCCCTCCCCAACCCTGGACCATCAAATATCTTTAGGATGAGGGACATCCTTTCCCACAAAGGCCAAACAAGGCAGAAAAAGAGGATGGATCTGGATGAGAGGAGAGACAAGGAAGAACTGGTAAGAGTAGAGGAAAGGGATACTGTGATCAGGTATATTAATGTGAGAAAAAAAATCTATTTTGCCACATCATCTTTATGTTTTGAGATTATAGTATACTTATACCATTTCCCAGTTTGTTTTGCTCCCTATAAACCTTCCCATATATCCCTCCTAAATCTTTTTCAAATTCACGGCCTCTAGTTTTTTTTTTTTGTTTGTTTTCACTTTTTATTTAATTGGATATTTTCTTTACATTTAAAATGTTATCCCCTTTCCTGGTTCCTACGCCCACAGAAAATACCTATCCCATCCCTCCTCCCGCTGCTTCTATGAGGGTGTTTCCCTGCCCACACACCCATTCCCACCTCCCTGCCCTCACATTCCCTTACACTGGGGCATCAAGTCTTCCCAGGACCAAGGACCTCTCCTCCCTTTGATGTCCAACAAGGCAATCCTCTGCTACATATGCAGCTGGAGCCATGGGACTCTCCTCTTTGGTTGGTGGTTTAATCCTTGGGAGCTCTGGATGTTCTGATTGGTTGATATATGTGCGTGTATATCTGAGTACAAGTGAGTAAGTGTATATATATATATATATATATATATATATATATATATATATATATATATATATATATATATACAGCCTGCTCAGTCTGTGTACTGTATACATACTCCCTTGATATTTCTACAGTCATGTTCATTCTGCTCTATTACAATAGCTAGGAAATAGAAACAACCTAAATACTCTTCAACTGACAAATGGATAATCGGAATGTGTTACATCTACAGTATAGAATATTGTACTGATGTATAGAAAAATGAATCCATGACATTACAGGTAAATGGATGGAAGCAGTAAAGAGCATAAAGAGTGAAGTGAATCTGACCTAGAAAGACAACTGTTACATACTACTTTTCATCTAATTTCTTAGCTCTGAAACATCAGATATGATTACATAATCTGAAGTAGCCACAGAAAACAGAAAAATAAAAAGGGTCTATGCGTAAAGGGCCACTAAAATGGGAGTACTAGGGTAGAAGTGAGCTGAAAGGCAAGATGAGAAAAAATTGGGAAGGTCTACTTATAGAGGAAGGAGGGAAGGGGTAAAATCCACAATAGACATGTACAAAAAAGTATAAAGCAACTCAAAAGTAAAAGACATTAAAATGCCTTTAATAAGTCAGCACACACACATTAATGAGATCTTCATATCTGCAATGACAATGATCCTTCTAAGAGCTGAAGACCGTATAACAAAACCCCAATACCAGTCATGAGAAGCCCTCCATTGAGTTGTTGGTCAGGGTTGTTCAAAAGACTCCCAAATCATACAGCCTTTGTAATTTTGCATTTTATTGTCTGCAAGAAGTAGGGAGTAAGTCCCTATTATTGAAGATATCAAGCATGTCAGATACATGGATGGCCCAAAGGCCCCAGATCTGGAAATGACCTGAAACTCTCCTCCCATAGGACTAGGTTAATAGTAACAAAAGGTTCCATGTAAGATTCCTAAGGGAATCATTAGCAGTCCTATCTAGCTATGGTGACTATGAATTATAAAAACAACCAGCATGGCAAGGTAAATGTAAAGTTGTAGTAGTTGCCTGAATATCTAGGCAGTAACCAACAGCTCTCTAATTGGGATCAAAAGCTACTGAACAAGAAGTGAAACTTGTCTGGTTTTAGAAACCTAACGAACTATCCAAGGCAAGTGAAATTATGGATCTTAGAGGGGAATGTGGAACTGCCATTTAACTACCAGCATAGTCCTTCACTTCATTATAAATGCATGTTCTTATACCCATGTATATGTGTAGTTATTACCAGTCATTGAGGAAATTTCCCCTTTCAACATATGTAGACCATGACAGAAAACCATAACTAATTAAAATGCAGAGTTGTGGAACAGAGTATCAAGTGATACATGTACAATAGAAATGCATAGATATAGGTGCAAAGACTGTAAGAGCAAGAGGAACACGGGGTGTGTTGTAGAATTGTGTGTCTTAGAAATGTCAGAAGTTACGTGTAATGTCTCACCAGCATGAATGCATAACATGAACTGAGCTTGTCCAACAACAATAGTCATGCTCACATGGATGGGAGAAGGCTCACAAGGCCACAGCTCTACAGAAAGAACAGGCATCTAAGAAATACTGAGTGGATGAGAAATAGTCTTTACCAATGAAGAGCACAACACTGGTTATCCAGTATTAAATAGTCATCCATGAAAAGGTATACATTCAGTTTGCTTTCTTTTTTTAAATGTTTTTATTTATTTAATACTTTATTTACATTTTAAATGTTTTCCCCTTTCCAGGTCTCCCCTTTGGAAACCCCCTATCGCATTCCCCCTCCCCCTGCCTCTATGAGGGTATTCCCCCACCCACCCAACCACTCCTGTCTTCCCTCCCCGGCATTCCCCTATACTGAGGCATCTAACAATCTCAGACCCAAGGGCCTCTCCTCCCACTGATGGTCAACAAGACCCTCCTTAGCCACATATGTGGTCAGCACCATGGGACCCTCCATATGCTTTCTTATACACCGTAGAACTTCAGTGGTACCAAACTCTCAGTGGACTGTACCCAACCACATTAAGTATTAATCAAGGAAATGTCCCCACAGAATTGCTTACAAACAGATCTGCTGGACTCATTTTCTCTATTGAATTTCCCTCTTCAAAAGTCACTTTAGATTGAGTTGAGTTAGAAAAAAAAATAAATAAGGAAAAAATACATCAAAAAACTTTTAAGTCTACGTTTCCTATATTTAAAGGTTGGGTTATTTATTACATGCACATATATTACAACTTGTATATTAATATTAGTATAACTAATATAATTTTAATATGAATGATTTGTTCCTTCTCAAAGTGTAGTCACTAATTAAAATTACTATAGTAACAAGTATAGTGTCTACTACACTACTAAAGACGAAGTCAGCTAGAACCCAGATGTTCATGTTAACAGCGTCCTTGAAGATCAATATTTATACAAAGATAATAGTTTTATCAGAGAGCATCCAACTTAGGAAAGTCAAGATTCATCATATTTATTATCTTTCCTTCAAAAAATTAAAAGAAGCACTAAATGAGAAATATAGAAGAAGTTGTAATCCTGGATGATATGTCTATTATTAACATACTAAGGATAATTGAAAATAAAGCCCTTGGTAGATCATCTTCAGTGAAATAATAAACCAACCATATTATGTAGAAAAGAGGTTAAGTTCTTAACTTCTGAATACCTTTGAAAACAACTTAGACAGTAAAAGCACTAAAATACATAAAAAGAATACTTGGACATGTCATCTTTTGTATGCAACCCAGGTAGTCACATTGTAACCAATTGTAGGAGAGTCTACACTTAGCTTTTTCTTTCTGATGTTGCATCCTAGCAATTATAACATTCTGGACAAGGGTTCTACATTTGCTTTATCTACTAAATCCCTAAAGTATGCAGCTGATCTGATTACCATAATTTAGCCAAAATAACCAAGAGTTAACAGGCTAAAATAAGCTAAAGTAAACTGAATATTTTACAGGAGAAATAATACATAGAATTCACATCAGAGCCATCAGGACATGGTGACATATTCAAGAATGAATATCAAATGAGGAAGTTCTGAATATTGCTATCATTGTAAGACAGGATTCCAAAGACTAAGGTCTTGACTGTTTCAAACTATAATCAAATACTTCTTGAAGACAATAATTATACATAACACAACCAAGATACTCTTTCCTTTGGAATCCTTAAGTATGAATGTGTGTGCAGTTTTGATTTATGGAGGTATTTTACAAAAACCTGTGAGTTGCTTAGAAACTGACTATTCTTACTATACATTGTAGTGGGTTGGCCCGATGTTTATATTCTAATGCTATTACTCTTTCCTCAAGACCAGGTTGTGCCAGAGGAGAGAATCCTCATGTGGACCCAATTGATACTACGTGATTTTGCCCCCAAGTTATTTTGGATTGGTGAATAAAGATGCCAACAGCTAATAGCTGGGCACAAGAGACATAGTTTAGGTATAAGGTCCCTGGGTTTGGAGGTCAGGGGAGAACCACAAGGAGTAGGAGAACGTGAATGGAGGAGAAGCTGCCATGGGTTAGGTAAGTCATAAAATAACATGGCCCTGGGGGTTGGCCAATTGGAGTTAAGAGCAGTCCACATAAAACATAGTAAGTAATAACTTGGGGTTATCGATAGGAAAGTAGAATCTAATAGCTTAGAGGATAGATATCTGTCCAACTATTTTGCTGTTTAAGGCAGATTGTAAATAATAAAGGTTGTAGTTCTTTTATCTGTGAAATGAATGATCAAGGTGGGGTAGAAACCTAGGTTTGGGATTAAAATTTTTTGCAATGCATGATTTTACTAAAGTAGAATAGAGCCTAGGAGTTCTTTGCTATGAAGTGTTGGCCAGCACTTTGCCTTCTTAATGGAACTTTACAATGCAGACAATCTTGAACTAACAAACATGATACCATTTATGTGTTCTGGCTACCCATCCCCACCTCCAGCATAGCTTCATGGACCTAAGCCTTATACAAATTTCTCAGAGATAGAGTTCACCATAAATCACTCTCACAGCTTTCTTCACTATTTAACTTTGTCTAGTCCTAATTTTATCATTCCTAAAATTAATTAATTTTTTTTATCTCTTATTTGCAGTAATTTGATTTTCCATGTTAAATATGTCATAATATTGAATTTTCCTTCAACTGAAAGCTTTCTAAAGTTATCATTGTTTGTCAAACTAACCTGTCTCATCTACCTTGTTATCTGTTTTAACTGCCAGGCCTTCTCTTGTGTCCTGGCACTCAGCATTCAATGCCTGGAATGTGTCTAATTTTTACTTTTAGATCATTCTCATCTCTCACTTTCCTTGCCAGGACTTTTGAAGAAGGAAGCTATAATGAGTAAGTGAAAGATTGAATAGGGAGCAAGCTAGAAGTGTCGACTCCTGTTTTAAGTATGTACTGGAATGTGGGAAAATTATTATATAGAGAGAGGCAAAATTATTAAAGGTATTTTTCAAGTCCCAGGAAAGGTATTAAACACTAAAACTTGCTAACATTCCATTTTCTACCTCTATATCATTTTATATAACATTCAATATCTCATAAGATGGCACGATTTACATACTATTTACATACAATTCACAATATTCATTAGCTTTACAAGCCTATAAGAGTAATATATCATTATTTTAATATACAGATTAATCCTTACTGTTATATCCTTATGATAACAAACTACTTATAAGCAGAGGACAGTATTGACATTTCATTCACTTAATGACATAGTAACATAAAGAATTCTAATTTGGGCATAGACTGAAATTAAAACTATTTAATTAATAAAGAAAAAACATTAAACATTGTCATCCTCTAGTTTTTGATACAACATTCTACACTTTATTTTCAAATTATACTATATTTTTAAGATTTATCTTACTTATTTTATGCATGTGAGTATTCTGTAGCTCTCTGCAGACATAGCAGAAGAGTACACTGACTCCCATTACAGAAGTTTGTGAACTAACCACTGAGCAATCTCTCCAGCCCTGCATAATGCAAATTTTAAACTGTATAATATAAATTAATTCGGATATTTATTATATATTTTGCTCCTTTTTATTTATGCTGATTCATGATCACTTTGTTTTCTTCATGCATGCTTAATTTAATGTCGAATATGACCAAACAATGTCTGTGGGGAAGATATTTTTCCTGATAAAATATTTGCATTTGCTTCTCATTAATGCTAGTAGTCTGCAGTTACTTTAATTTATTCATTTGTTTGGATTTTCCTTGGCCCCAGTTTCATCCAAAATAACTGTTAAATTCCCCTTACAGCTTGAGTCTGACCCTTAGTTTTACTTACTATCAATTGTCTTGATATATGAAAAAAGGGTTTCCTAGATTTAACAGGGTAATGCAAGGGTCAGTGCTCATAAGTAGATTACCTGTATGCCCTGCCCATAAATTCTTACTTCTACATCTCTTCTACTAAGGATGCTTCAATGTATATCTGTTGGATGTTTACCTGTGTCATAGAACATAAGGTATTTTTGGAGATGTAGCCTGCCTCTCTCCAGCAATGCAGGTTAACATCCTTTCTGCATATTAAGATTATCAAATCTATTTTAGAAAAATAG
Organism: Uromys caudimaculatus; assembly: GCA_028551405.1. Taxonomy (NCBI): domain Eukaryota; kingdom Metazoa; phylum Chordata; class Mammalia; order Rodentia; family Muridae; genus Uromys; species Uromys caudimaculatus. The sequence continues at coordinate 34,649,946 of CM052722.1, read as the reverse complement.
TTTGCAATTACATTTGACACTATGTATAAATAACAGCAAAAGAACTGATATAAATCATGGCTCACTGAATAAAAAGCATAAACATTAATTTTATTGTAGTTTAACATTTTTAAAAATAACAAAATCACAAAGCATATTCTTTTTTGGACAAAAGAATTTGCAACAAAATTAAACCCTGAAATTGACTGACACAAAGCCGATTCTTTTCAGTGTGCCTTGAATCAATATTTACCATTCTGGTCTATTTATCCTAAGCAAGATGTAGCACGGAGTGAACAATTTGTCATATTTATCCAGAACCGTTAAAGGGTCTATGCAGTTATCTGTCATGACAGTTAATACTAAAGCAGAATTAACCAGTCAGATGTTGTTTTTTCTTTGTTACTCTGATTTTTATTTTGTGTAAGGTAAAAGTATTTATAGACAGGGACTACAGGATGTATTAGTCAGTGGGTAAAGGCAGTTGCCATGCAAAGCTAATGACATGAGATTGATCTCCAGAACTCACCTACATAAATGAAGAATAAGGAAACAACACCACAAAATTGTTGTGTGATCTCTATTTGCATGTTGTATCATGCACATTCACTCATATGCATACACATACACACACATACATATGGAAAGACAGATATGTAAAAAGAAAATTTTTCATAAAGATAAAACAACACTAATCTCATGAGAAACTACATAGGTATTGGACTTCTAACACAGTTACAATATTTAATATTCTAAAATGTATGCTTTTAGTTAATTATTCCTAAAAATTTTATTGTCATATATTTATCATACATAGTGATAAATTTCATAGTTATTACTATGTAAGAATATTGCTTATATTGGATAAATTCAGCATTCTTCCTCCTGTTTCTTATCTTGTCCCTCCTTTTTGTTCTTTTCTCCACTTCCATTCAGTCTTAATACTTTTTTAAAGACTTATTTCTTTTATGTATATGAGTACACTGTAGCTGTCTCCAGACACACCAGAAGAGAGTGTCAGATTCCATTACAGATGGTTGTGAGCCACCATATGGTTTCTGGGAATTGAACTCAGGACCTCTGGAAGAGCAGTCAGCACTCCCAACCCCTGAGCCATCTCTCTAACCCCAGCCTTAATACTTTAAACTCATGATTCAAGTTTATTTTTAAGTTGAAAAATGAGACAGAATTTCAGTCCCTCTACTAACAGTCATCCTAGCACCTGGGGGTAAAATGCAGGAGGATTATGTCTTTGGCCCCAGAGTGAACATTCTCAAGGGTAAAAAAAATTTGATGGGGAAAATTGTTTATTCCCAACAGAGCTTGCTGCTGCATCTACAACAGGACTCCCATAACTGTCATTATGCAGATGCTCAATTCCACTATATGAAATGAAGTGTTTGCATACAATATACATATCCCCTTATTTTGTATTTAAATTTTTCTTTAGATTCCTTGTGATAATCAGTAAAATATTAAGAAACATATGATATGTTGTATTATTTAGGGAATAATGTCAAGAAAAATAGTCTATATATGATAACTATAAGTGAAAATGTTCTAGACATTTCCAGTCTGTAGTGAGTTGACTCTCTATATAGAAAATCAGAAAGCATACATGGCCTATAATAGTCATTTTGTTATATCTTATCTTCAGTACAAACAAGGGATCATAGATACTTGAGGTAATATAATGAAATGCTTGTGTTCCTTGGGTCCAGGTACAAAGATATTTGAATCTAAATGCTCACGAACCTCTAGCCAATTTACAATTTTTAATACTCATTTCTTTGTATAAAATTGATATATAAAAGATTTCATATAATAAGGCTATTTGAAAACAGAAAGATAACACAGTATCACTTATTTGGAACAGTACTGAGGACTGAATAACCAATATACTATCACTACTATTATTAACTATTTTGTTGTGTATGGAAACATTTTAAAATTTGGTCACTTACAGAAAGAACAAAGCCACTTTAATATCCTTAAAGTCGTGTGATTTGTATGGCGTTTGAAATTATTTTCTGGTTTGTTAATCATCCTCCAAATTGTTTCTATGACTAGAAAATATAGTATATGAAGAGTACATGATGCCTTTAAAATGACTGAAATAATTTATTTCTTATTTGAATGCAAACTCACATTCTGAGATTAGGAATGGGATCTAGCACATCTCTTTTAAATATTCATAGGCAATAAAATCCTGAGCTGTATGATTGATTTTATAGGCAATCGAATGCTACCTTATCTCTGCATAATTGCAGCTATAAGAAACATTAGGAAGGCAATAAAAACCACTTCAAGCCTCTGACATAAGCATTTAATTGAGAAGAAAATGTGTTAAAGCTCATCTTTAGATGAAATACTAGTTAGTTTATAAAGAAATATGTTTTTCTGTAGCCAGGAAATAACAAAAAATGATTACTGAAAAACAAAGTTAAAATTCTTAACCTTAATTATTTTCTTTCTCTTCACCATAACACAACATATCCCAACTAGATAGTCAGTGACAATAACCAAAATAATAATACTATTGACATTATTAGACATTTCTGAATTATCTAAGAAATTCCAGCAACTGCCTAATTTATTCTCTTAAATCTTGGTTTCTAATCATCAGTTAGTCAAAAAACAAAAAACAAAAAACAAAAAAACAAACAAGAATCTGAGAGGTGCCAAGGCCAACATGTCAGCAACAAGATTAACCTTAAACATCAGTGCAAATTGTAAAATGGGGGTAGGAAAGATTGCAACAGTCTGAGGACCATGATTCCTGTACCTCAATAGTGTTACTTAGTAAAGACAGGGAACATGCATCCACAAAATCTGAACTATATGGTTGTATGACCAGCACAGTTAGGACATATGGCATGCAAATATTGACATGAAAAACACAGCATGGTACTACTTTAGATAAAGAAAATAGTTGATCAGTGACTGCTAAAAGGATATCCAATCCAATGTGTTAGCCTAGGACAAATGTATATATGATACCAAATGGACTCAATAGTTTATATACACACATACACACACATATATGATATATATATATATAAATGTATATGTGTGTGTGTATAAGCTGGATAGCTTTATGTCAACCTGACAAAAACTAGAGTCATTTGTGAGGAGGTAAATTCAATTAAGAAAATGTTTCCATAGTATCAGGCTGTGGGCAAGCCTTTAGGGCATATTTTAAATTAGTGATTGATATGGGAAGACCCAACCCATTGAAGGTAGTGTTGTCCCTTTGATTGTAGTAGTGGATTCTGCAAGAAATCAGACTGAGCAAGCCATGATGAGCAATCCAAAAAGCAGCACTCCTCCATGGCCTGCGTATCAGCTCCTGCCTCCAGGTTCCTGCCTTGACTTCCTTCTATCCCTCAGTGATAGACTATCACCTGGAAGTATAACCTGAAAGAAGCCATTTTATCCCCAAATTGACTAGGTCACCCTGTTTCATCATAGCAATAGGAACACCAAGATAATATATTAAATATTGGTTTATAGATATTTTTTTCTTGGTATGGCTCAGCTTTTTGTTAAAAATCATACTTGCTGTTTAAAAAACATGTATTTCTAAGAGGACTGGCATGCATGTCAAAAGAATTTACTCACTGCTGTAAAATCTGAGACTCAACTGAGCTGAAATCATTGTTCATTTTACTGGAAAAGACTGTGTCGCTCATATATTTATAAAATGTAGATTAAAGAGATTTCTCACTTATCTTCATACCTCCTCATGTAGTTCCCTCCAATGAGAATTAAATGTCTCAAGCTCCTCATTGATCAGTTCATCCATGACTCCTCCGTCCGTAAGGGTCTGTGCCAATAGACGAATCTGATTTGGGTTCTCCTCTGAATGATGCATCAGATTTTCAAGAGACTGGAAAAAATTTCGAACAATTAATATTTCTCTTCTTTGTATAAATACATTGAATTTATATACAATGCTCAGTATTTTCTCATTTACATACAATTTATCCATAAGCAATGTAAATCAAAACATAATTTGGATAATAAAACTTGAAGGATAATTATTGACTATACAAGAATTGCAAAGGATTTTTTCACTGAGTTATCTCTGCATTATGGACAGTACTTTGAAGTGATGGCTTATCATTTTCTCAGTAAGAGCCTCCTCTTTATTTTTTTTTAATTGTCAGTGTCATGCAGGTAAAGTGATTCTGAAAATATGTGTATCAGTAGTTCATAAGTCCCATTTATTTTCAAGGAAACTCCTTTATTTTTATTTTTCATAGGTTTTCACATAGATACAGTGTGGTCCTAGTAGTATTAGGAATGAAAGTTGATAGAAATGATCATAAGTTCCTTTATGATCAGTAAGGGACAGGTGACAAAAATATCACCTAGTGATTTATTAAATGGTTGGATTATTGTCATTTCTGGGTAATTTCCTTTAAGGTGTGTGTGTGTGTGTGTGTGTGTGTGTGTGTGTGTGTGTGTGTGTGTTTGTGTTGGAAAAATATTTCCTTTTATTTTTTGGGGGAATGTGCAATTAAGCCATTCCTATCTTTCTACAATTTATAGCCTTACAATCCTTAACAGAAAAATAGTTCAGATTTTTTTCAGATAGATTGTACAAAGAAAATAATCTCAATGGCAATTTTGGCATTCTAGATAATAAGCAATTCAATATCATTTCACTAGATCTCACAATTATGTAAATGGTAGATATAGGCTTCAACAATTCTTTCAAAATTGAAAACTTTAATACATTTTGCTCTTAATTTTTTATTAAATAAGAATATAGTTATTTCCCAGTTACATTTTTAAAAAATATGCTTTTGACATCTAAAATACATAAGGAAAACTCATCATAACTTTAATACAAAATGTTAGTATTGATTATCCTTATAACATATACAATTCATTATGTGTTGTGAATATTTCAGTTTTAAAATTTTTTCATAGAGCATTTTTTTTCTTTATGTACTAATGAAATGCATAACATGTTAATTAAATGAAAGGTGAACTTGTTAAATAAAGGTAAACTTAGTTTTTCTCTCACTCAGTATCTTGAAGTAGTTGTGGTAGTGTGAAGAATATGGTAAAAATGTAATATAAAAAATACAAGTAAAAGCAACAAATAAAAATTAAGAATTTATGAAAATCTTTATAAGAAAGGAAAGTTAGAAGTGCTACGGCTTTCCTATTCTTGTCAAATACAAGTATATCCTTTTACTATTTAAAATGCCATAAGAATAAGCAGTAGCAAGTTCATCAAACAATAAATGTACATGTAATAGTCAATAGGAAGGTAAATAGTAAATGAGGATTTCTTATTATTTCCTTAACATTCTTCTTTGATACCTCATTAGTCTCTTCTGAATGGTCTATATCTTATTAGCATGAATAATTACACAAACAATGGTATGACTATAACATTTTCCACATGTATTTAATGCATTTTTATCATAATTAAATCACCTCCGTTCCCCACATAAGAGCTTCTATTTTTCTCTTTCTTAATAATTCCCTTCCATTTTTATGATTTTTGGATTATTTTTCTTTAGCTTTCACATGTGAGAGACACACAAACAACATGAACATGATACTTCTTTTTCAAAGTATTACTTAAAATGTGCCATCATGATAATGTAATTTATACCTTGTATATGCAAAATCATAATAAAACTTATATATGTATATGAGTACTCAAAAGGTCCATTTGTATTTATGATGTATATTAAAGTCTTAAAATACTCATAAAATTCTTTTAAATAATTTTATATGTTCTAGTTCAGTATAGCTTTGAAAGTAGAAAAACATTGCATTAGCAAACTGTTCATCTGGATTCAAAAATATTTTATATTAAGCTGTCTTTAGAAGTCTGTAGTAGACTTAAGCAAGTAAAGCAAGTACATGTGGCTACTAGCCATCCTTCACTCCTGACATTTTGGACAAATCCTTTGTTCCCTCTAGGATTCTTCAGGGTCCCAAGGACTTAAAGGGGAAGGTCTTATCTTCTCATCTTGGAGGTTTTTCCTTTTATTATCTTTCTAATTTCTATGTACTTACATTGACTGGCCCAAAGTGGGATCCTGCTTAAGGTGAAGGCCCCAAGACCTGACCCTATTACTGAGGCTATAAAGTGCTCACAAAAAGGGACCTATCATGACTGCCCTCCTATAGACACAACAAGCAGCTGAAAGAGTCAGATGCAGATATTTGCACCCAACCAATAGACAGTAGCTGCTGACCCCTGTGGTTTAATTAGAAAAAAGCTTTTCCACGCTCTTGGGAGAGTAACTTTCTCGCTGCGCTGCTTGGCTATGGAACCCTGGTGGCCCGGGCAGAGGTCTCCTGCCACAGATGGAAACCGGAAGGTTCCTATGCCCAACTACCTCAGTCCCTGTGTCCCGCGGGTTCCGGGCGGGTCCCGGTGAGCAGTGGTGCTTGTCTTGTCCCCACTCATGGCTTTTCCACGCTCCTGGGAGGGTAACTTTCTTCCGGAGCTACTTGGCTATGGAACCCTGGTAGTCTAGGCACAGGTCTCCCACCAGGGATGGAAACTGGAAGGTTCCTGTCCCTGACTTTTCCTCCTCAGTCTCTGTGTCCTGAGGTAGAATACACATCGAAGGACCCACATATGTGGCAAAGGAGGGCCTTGTTGGCCCTCAGGTAGAGGAGAGACCCTTGGGCCTGAGGGTGTTAGAGGCCCCAGTAAAGGGGAATGTCAAGGTGGGAATACTGGAGTGGGTGGGCAGGTGAATGGGAGGTAGAATACCCTCATAGAGGCGGGGGAGGGGGAGGGGATAGGTGGTTTCCAAAGAGGAGACCTAGAAAGGGGGAAACATTGGAAATGTAAATAAAGTATCAAAAAATAAAAAGAAAAGAAAAGAAAAGAAAAGAAAAAAGCTGGAAGAGGTTGAGGAGGAGGGAGACCCTGTAGGAGGACCAGCAGTCTCAATTAACCTGGACTCTGAGATCTTTCAAACACTGGACCACCACCCAGGCAGCATACACCAGCTGATATGAGGCTCCCAACACATATACAGAAGAGAACTGCTGGGTCTGGGTTTAGTCAGAGAAGATGCACTTAACCCTCAAGAGACTGGAGGCCCCAGGGAGTTTAGAGGTCCAGTGGGCTAGGACATCCTCGTAGAGACAAGGGGGCAGGGAGGAGGTATGGGATACAGAGCAGTCAGAGGGTGAACCAGAAGGGCAATAAAATCTGCAGTTTAAAATAAATAAATAAATAAATAAATAAATAAATAAATAAATAAATAAATAAATAAAAAATATGATATTCTCATTAGAACTAAATCTTTTCAGTGCTTCACAGCACATCATTTAGATGAAGTGACAACTTACTTCTAGCACTTCAGTGATTTCCTCAGGTCCTGCAGGAACATTTTCCATGGTTTTAAGTTTCAATTCTACTTCATTGAGCCATTTGTTTGCTTTCTCTAAATATGACAATAACTCATGCCAACAAGCCCAAACTTCCTAAAAAAGAAATGAATATTGCAGTTTAAATATTTCCTTATAAAAGTAAATATAGACCCTCCATATTATAATTTTAAACCTTCTAAAAATGGAAGATTTAATTTTCTGCATTCCCCTTTACTTTGCAATAGATGATTTAAAATGCAACTAGGTGTTTTGTATATCTAATACCCCAGTAATTATGAGTCATTAAGGAAACAGTTTATTACATGAATAAATTCAAGATCCACTGATTTGCCTTTTAAAATTAGATATTCACTAACACTACAGTCTTAAAAATAGATATATCAAAACATATGATAGGATGCATGCATATGCCCAAGTTCCTCAAACATCAACAATTACACTGTTTTCTTACTTATAAATTCACTGAAAACGAATAGTTTTATATTTACATTAGAATATGAATGTAACTATTTGTATTTCAGGGTTAAACCTATTTAGGATTTATATATTAATGGAAAAAATTGTAAAAAATTCTTCAAAGTTTTATGTCAGTGACTATATATGTACATAATAATATACATTGAATTTAATTCAGCTATGTTCAATTCTATTTTGCAGTGAATATTCACACACACAAACACATACACATATATGTATATATAAATATGATAAATATTTTTATGATGGCCCTGGGCCACATTACCACAAGCACAAATACTATATCAAATGCACGGTTGCTTCTAGGTGTCTTTTGATACACAATGTAAAACTTTTAAAATTTGCTTCTTAAAGAAAATTTTCAAATTCCTAAATATATTCTAGAAAAGTATTATTCTAACTTCTAAGTATGGGGATACACTGAGAAAAATAAATTATATATAACTGACATATGAAAATGAATGAACATATTTGACCATATTTAAACAAAATTTTATAATTTACTAACATAGCCCCCAAATTAATACAAAAATATGGTTGTGTTCATTTAAAATATAACATTTGCTAATATTTAAATAAAAATATTCAATCTTCTTAAGTCTGTAGATGAGCAAATAATGAAGTAGACACATAAAAAGAAAGCCTATCATAGCCATAAAAGAAAAAGAAAAGAAAGAAAAGTGGGTCAGGAAAGATAGCACTGTGTTTAAGAGTGCATACTGTTCCTAAGTAGGACCTAGAGTCTTTCCCCAGCAGCCATACTGAGTGACTCATAACAACCTGTAATTCCAGTTCCAGGAGATCCACTCCAGCGTTTGGTTTTCAGAGGCACATGCATTTATGTAGCACCCACAAATAAAAATGACTAAACAATAAGACAAATTTTATATAAAACTGTGTATACATATATACATATACTCATTAAGAGTCAAGGAAGTAAGTTAGGATAAAAGTGAGAAGAGAGACCTGACATCTTAGCTAACACAAATGAAGAAATAAATCAACAAAAATTATGTGTATTGTTAGGAATATGTATATTGGAAGGACTACTTGTCATTCTCATTGATGTGGGGATCGCATACTTAGTATCTCTATAGCTCTGCTTTTTAGTATTTATATTAGAGAAAGTGTTTATCATTAACAACCTTAACCATTTTAAGAGTGGGTAACATTAATTTTCTTAAAAACAACATATGGAAACCTAATATCATAGAAGTTTCCTAATATAGACACATATATAAACAAAATTTAAAGGAAATTTTCATATGATGGTGGAGATAATACCCTGACTTGACATCACATGCTATCAAGTAAACAACCTAGCTTGAGTTGTTGGCCAAAGGTTTCCCATAGAGCACCTCAAGTACTACAGGCCACCGCCAGTGCTCTTGGCTACCTTTCACAGCTTGATGGTGAGACTCTATTGCTTAAGATACTGCAAGCATATGGCATAGAATATGGAGACTCTAGCAGGTATTCAACTGGTTGCTTTATAGTTGCTAGCTAGCATTATTTGGCTAATAGCAATACAAAGACTTTTGATTACATTACATAACAGTTATCCACATTATGTGTGAGATTATAAATTAGAGTTACATCCATTAAGTATAGTAAAAACAATGATGCAATCTCATAGTACATCATCCTGAGAGCACAATCAATAGCAAGGCCAAAGAAAACATTTATTTTGAGGGACACTAAATGATCATCAAATTCCTGATAATTCCCCCCATATTAATAGTCTTTAAAAATAATCATGTTCTATATCTATCTGCTTAACATATCATTTTAAACTGCCTGTAATCCTATCAACTTAGTATAATTTATTAATTTTATGCAGTATATTCCAAGCAGAAAATTAAGTATTTTTCTATAAAATGATTATATAAACCTTAAATCATTCCAATCTCCTGCTGATCTATATCCTCTTTTCCTTCTAGAAATCATCCCAATAGGGAAATACAAGTATTAACTTAAATCCCAGAATACATTAGAGATTTAAAGTAAAGGGGTTGACAGTGGTAATAAGACATATCAACTTTGGTTCAAATTGAGGTAGTGAAATATCATGATGAAGTAACTCTCAGGATGGGTGACTTCTTCTTTCCTAAATGCATCTTGAACAACACAGCAACATAGACTCAATGCAGCAGTTTACAGGTAAGGTTTTCAAAATAAAGTAAACTCTTGAGCTCTAAATTAGAATGAAAATTTATTTAGAGTAACTCTTAAGTTTAACAGTTTGGAGCACAAAAGTGCATTGAAATTAAGGATTTTAAAGTTACTTTGAAGTACAAAACACATGAAAAGGCAAACTCTTCAAAACAGTAGATGGAACTGCTGATCCCTCTCCATACTGTTTTAGGCTAGTTGAAATTTCAGGTTGATCCCAAGTTGGGCTGATCACTAGACTGCCTTTTCCTCAGTCTCTTCTTCATTTTTCAGAATATTTCTCAGTTTTTGACTGTGGGATGGCAACCCCATTAATCCAATTGATGCCCTGTCTTTCTACAGGAGGTGGACTCTTAAGTTCCCCATCTCTACTGTTGGGCATTTCATCTAATATCCCTCCGTTTGAGTCCTGGGTGTCTCTCATCACCCAGGTCTTTGGTATATTCTAGAACCCCCCACCCAGGTTGCATATTTCCTTTCATTCTGATGGCCCTCATGTCTTCTCTCCTGTCTCCCCCCGTCCCCATACAAGCAGCTGAAATAGATACAGATATTCACACCCAACCATTAGACTGAAGTCGGAGACCCCTGTGGGTGAATTAGGGAAATGGTGGAAGAAGCTGGGGAGGAGGGCAACCCAATAGGAAGACCAGCAGTCTCAATTAACCTGAACCCTCGAGATCTCTCAGACACTGGATCACTAACCAGGCAGCATATACTAGCTGATATGAGGCCCCCAACACATATACAGCAGAGGACGGCTTGTTCTGGTCTCAATAGGAGAAGATGCACCTAACCCTCTAGAAACTTAAGGACCAAGGAGCTAGGGACATCTTGGAAACAGGGAGGAGGAGGAATGGAATAAGCGACTGTGAGAGGGGGACTGGGATGGATACAATGGCTGGACTATAAAAAAAAAAAGAATAAAAATGAATAAACCATAAGTTGTAAAAATTTAAATTCATAACTTATGATATAAAGATACTAGGAAAACTGAGGTAGTAGAAAAAATGAACAATTTTAAAATGTTTGTTTAGTTTGGCTATGTGTATTGCCTGTACTATTTGAGTTTGTTAACTAGTTTTCATACTTAAGAAATAAAAGTGTTAAATTGCAACATTCTACATAGTAAGGACAAAACTTTCATAAGCTATGGAGAGATTATAAATAAGATAGTTCTACTCAGAAAGTTGTTTCTCACTTGGAGAACAAACAAGATAGAAAATCTATTCCCTTATCTGCATATTCATTTTCATTTATTTTGTTGTTTTTAACAGTGCTAAAAGATTGAACACATAGCATCCTGTGTATTTAGTAAATACATTCCAACTGTGGGAAACTCAACTCTCCACAGGGAGTGATAACTTGTGTTGGAGCATACATAGAAGAGGTGATATGAAAAACTAGTGCAGTAGGAACTTCCTGGAACCTATGAGGGTGACCTGGGGAGGACTCCAAATGGGCAAAGAAATGTAACTTTTGCGGAAATATGCTGTAAAGGTATGAGAATCATATAGAAATCATGTTAACCTAAATATTTCAAGGTACCATGAATACCTGAAGATACTTTCAGATTAGGGGATTGAAAATTCCTAAGAATAAAGGCAACCAATGTTTATAATAAAGCACACAGAATTTATGGAGAACAAGACAGTTCAGTCAGCATAAATTAGCAAGTGACAACAAAATAATTATTACAAACACATTTTGCCATCAGGAAGATGTTTATGACCATTTAAGCAAAGAATATGAATATGAAGAGAGTCTCTCTCCCTTCTACTAACACTGAAAGATTGACCCTCAAAGCCTATGAGACAGGAGGTGTTTTTCAATAAAAAATTTCTTATTCTTACTATAATAAATATTGAGGAATTACAAATATTAAATTACTTAAAATTTTGAATATATAAATTATGGTATTGAGGTTTAAATGGCTGAGAAATGTTCAAAGTCCTTGGTGATCAGGGAAATGCAAATCAAAATGACCCTGAGATTCTAACTTACACTAATCAGAATGGCTAAGATCAAAAACTCAGGGGACAGCCCATGTTGGTGAGGATGTGGCGAGAGAGGAACACTTCCCCATTGTTGGTGGGATGGCAAACTGGTACCACCACTCTGGAAACCAATCCAGAGGTTCCTTAGAAAATTGGAAATAGATCTACTTGAAGACCCACCATATACTCAAAAGATGTCCCACCATGCCACAGGACACGTGTTCTACTATGTTCATAATGGCCTTACTTGTGATATCCAGAAGCTAGAAACAACCCATATATACCACAACAGAAGAATGAATATGGAAAACGTGGCTCATTTACACAATGTATTACTATTTAGCTATTAAGAATGAGGACATCCTGAGTTTTGAAGGCAAATGGATGGAACTCGAAAATATCATCCTGAGTGAGGTAACTCAGACCCAAAAGGACATGCATGGTATGTACTCACTAATAAGTGGATATTAGCCAAAAAATTTATAATCTCTTAAAAGCTACGAATGAATAAATAGATTTGGAACAAAAAAAAAAGTTTGGAACTACAGGCAATATAAAAATATCACTAAATAAAGCTCCAAACTAGACAGCTAATAGAATTTGGCACAGTTAGTTTAGTTGTTTGGAAACCAAAATTATTAAATTCTTATAGTCAGTGAGGTTAGACTTAATCAAACAGATGGTAAATGTTTCAATTGTCTTAATTAGGAACTATTATATAAAACATAAAAATTATGAGAAAGTCTCAGATTTATAGAATATAAACCCGAGGATAATGTGAAAGTCATTCATCAAAAAACACAAACACACATACATGCAATTATAAATATGCATACATATAAAGAGATTTAAGGCAAAAAACTTAAGAATTTAATTACAGACTTCAGAAATTATTCTAAATTGGACATACAGAGGAAACAATACAGAAATGGTCCTATAAAAATTGAGAAATAGATTATAAAACAGAAAGATTATTCAATGATAGTATGGAAATACACACCCTTGTAAAGTAAAACAAAAATATAGAACATGACATACAAAGAAAATTACAAGGCACTAGACAAAAAAATAAAGTGACTACGATTTGACAGTAGACTTCTTAACAGCTCAAAAATTCAAAAGACAATGGAATAATATTTTCAGTATTAAAAAATAAGACTGTCTATACAATTATATGCTCAGCTGCCTATTATTCAATATTCAATAGAAGGAAAAGACATTTCAATCATGTAAAATGTGAGAGAACTTGCAACTGCATTCAATATGAGAGCCAGTAAGAACTGAACACAGAAGAGAAGGGTAATGACAAAGCTAGTCACAGAAATGAGTAGAATAGCATTGGAAATTCCAAATTAATATTGTGCAAATTAATAAGTATAATAGTATTTACTAACTGGGGAACAGTAAGCTATAGATAGATAGGGAAGTTAACGTACCATAGATAAATGAAAGCAAAATTCATGCTTATAGTTTCTTATTTTTGCCATATTTTTCTATATAACTAAAGAAATATTCATTGTCATGGAACTATTTTGGCTAAACAACTTATTGCACAGTAATCATGCAAAAATTATTCATTATACTATTATTCTGATAAATATACATAACATTAAATGGGTAACTATAGAATTGTTATCATTAGTACAGCCCTCAACACTCATCTGAGAAGTTTATTTTTGCAGTAAATAGTAAATGGTGATTAACACAGATTCCTAAAACTAATCAAGGTATAGATAATAAGAGATTGCAGAATCCTTGTCTCTCCATAAGGCATCTCTATATTACACCCATTTCTTCCAAGGCTCAGATATCATTGTAGAAATTGGTGCAGAATAACTGTAAGATCTAGAGATAGTGAATGACTAAAAGGAAACTATTTTATGGACACATCAAGGTTGTTGCACTGTAGTTGAGGAATCATCCAGAAAACTCATAGAATAAAGGCAGACGAATCTTAGCCTTTAGTTGTTGTAGGAGTTTAGAGATAAGGAAATAACATCCCTATTTGAGGAGGTTATTGGCAATTTATACTACTGGAAAAAGGAAAGTCACATTGTTTTTCAATTACAGTTCCTGTGAGGTTACTTATGCTTCAATGAATTAACTCCATGGGCTAAAAGAAAGAACAAAAGAAAGAAGGAGAGAAAGGGATAAAGAATGAAAGGAAGGAAAGAAAAAGAAAGAAAGAAAGAAAGGAAGAAAGAAAGAAAAGAAGTGAAATTGGGATCAATTTGTAATACTGGTGGAGATACAAGAAGAAATGGAGAAGAGGGAATGGAGTAAACTTTTTCACAACTTGTTATATGCATGCTTGAAATTATAAACCAACAACCCCGCAAATAGTTTACTCTACAGCTTACCAGTCAGAAATAAATATGCCTTCCAAGTGCCTTCAGATTTCCAAAAGTGTAAAAGTCTATCAAAAATATTATTCTACAAAAATAATGGTGTAGCTGAACCCTTTATTGATTGAGCATATTCACAGAGATAATTCTGTCTAGGAATAAAGTTCAACTTGTGTCCTGTTTTGGAAATCACATCCATTTGAAAGTTTTATATCCTCTTTCCCCTTTGTATTTTCAAAATAAAAATCGCTGCTTATTTTTGATAGAGTAATAATTGTATGTGGTAATTGAAATTTTTATCTATATTCACACAAACACAGTCTATAGAATAAACCAAGTGGATAAAATGAAGCACTAAATGTGAAAATAAATAGAAAATATCAAAAATGAGCTAGCTAGAAAGTATGTCCCAAAAAAACATAGAGGACCTAGTGATTATTAATAAAAACATCATAATAAAGATACATTTCTACACAGAATTCTGACATGTTGGAGAATTAAATAAATTTATGTACATTCAAATATATGTAAAACAAATTAATTTATACAAACCTAGTGTTTATAAATTTTGTAACCTAATAACACCAGTAAAATATAATTGCTATCTATTTTAATTTATAAATCATAAAATACATACGAAAACAGCTTTTTAAAAACATACTTTTGTATTTATGCCCATGTGTGAATATTCCTTTGTGTAACACATGTGCAAGTGCTCACTGAGGTCTGAAGAAGGCACCAGATCACCTGGAACTGTAGTTGCATGCACTTGTGACTACCCTAAAGCAGGTTTTAGGATCAGAACTCTGACCCAGTGAAACAGCAGAAAGCATTCATAAATCCTTTGCCATCTCCTAATAACACAAAATCTATCATGATCATCCACAAACTGAAAACAGATATATGAAAGTTAAGAAACTGCCACAACATATACACATTGTAAATGTGTAGGTGGGGAATTCTAGCTTAAATGATTGACATAAAAACTTAGACTCTTAATTAATATGAATTGACATAGAACAAAAAAAAAAAAGTAAAACAACTAACTTCCAAAGTTTTGCATTTTCCATTCAGCCTGGTGCACAGCCATTGGTAGTTGGTGGTCAGAGTTTCAAGTTCCTTTTTTAAGGCCTCTTGTGCTGCAGGTGGAGCTTGAGTTATTACACTATTTACAGTCTCAGTAAGGAGTTTCACTTTTGTTTCTTTTTGTAGTGCCTCTTCTTTAGCTCTCTGAAAAGCAAATCATAATCTCTTAAGAGCGACTCAACATTATCACTTCCAATATTCATTCTTATCTGGGACATCATTTCTTCCTAGTTGAATTCCTGTTAGGATAGTTCATGAACATAAAACCAATGCTTTTTCCAATTCTTTCATTTCAGATTTATGTATGATTAAAAACTAGAAAAATACTAGAAAATATAATAGACTTTTAATGATAATAGATTGCCCAGGGTACAGGGTAGGAAAAAAAAGATTTCTAGGCCATTCATGGATATATAATAATTTTGAGGACACCTTAGGAAAAATGAAACCTTGTCTCAAAAATAAGAATAACTTGATAATTTACCTGTACGTGGGTATGTATTTTTCAAATATGTGTATGTATCTATAGAAAGTTCTATCAGACAGTTAAGAACCAATCACATGTTTTAATATCATGTTTGAAAATATTTAGAAGTCTATAATGAACATCACTTATAAATTATTTGGGTGAATCAGTATTGAATTTAGTGAAGATACTATTTAAATGAAAAGATATTTAATATCAAAAATTGTAAGGTTATATTTGGGATATTCTGTTGAAAGACAATACTTCAGTAATTGATAACTTAGGGAAAGGCTAGAAAGCTAAAGTACAAAGTCTCACAGCTATTGCTTCCTTTTTCCTATGGAAGAAAAATTGCTTCAAAAAAAATAAAACTTGAACAAGTCCATTTGAAACCATGGAAGCTCAATTCAACAATCTAACCCAGTAATATTTAGATAAGTATTTTATACATAACTATTTTATATGTACAAAACATCTTAAAGAACAATATATCAAACACTACCAAGTGCCCTGCCCCTGGTTCTGATTAATGTTAGATATCACATTTTTAATCATAATTTCAGTCTTACTCTTGCTTTCCTTTTAGACAAATAAGCGATTCTATAGGAGAGTCATCTCTACCCTCTGGCAGTAATCTATCTAAGCAAAGCCCTTAAGGTGGTCTTCAATATCAACTAACAATAATGTTATAGTTGCTTTTGTATTATTGACATTATCCACGATTCTCCACAGTGTGTATTTTGCTTATTATAAAGTTTCATAAACCAAATAACCCTCACAACAGGAAGTGGCTTATGTAGTTTAATTAGAGGCAATTCATAATTAAATTATAATGTCAAAATATGTTTTAGAGCAAGAGAGAGAGAGAGAGACAGAGAGAGACAGAGAGTGAGAGAGATAGAGAGAGACAGAGAGAGAGACAGAGAGAGAGACAGAGAGAGAGAGACAGAGAGAGAGACAGAGAGACAGAGACAGAGACAGAGAGAGAGAGAGAGACACAGAGAGAGAGACAGAGAGAGAGAGAGAGAGAGAGAGAGAGAGAACAATAGTTTTGGGAAACATGCCTCAGAATTATTGCTTTCATATTTGATGGAATTTGAGTGTTGCATACACATAATCTAAAATTGGTTGAAAGGTAGTTGGGACAATATTACTCTCCTAATATTTATAGCATGTTACAAAGTTTTAAAGTGGATTTGAGGAAAAATAATGCAGATTCTGGCTAGTGGAATTTGGGCCTGCATATAAATAGTGTGAACAGTTCAGAATATGGGTTGAACATGAATAAGAGAGGTACAAAATCCTGTTTCATATATTTATACTTTAAGCATAAATTAGAATTAATTTCAGAATGCCATAATATATGCAGTATAATGATATATACAGGGTGCTTTAAATATAAAACAATTGTTTTCATGGATTTTAGTTTAAATATTTGAAAAATTCAGTCCATTCTTATAAAAGTTTTTAGCATCTTACTAGCTTGGGGTTTGTTTCTATATAATTCCTATTTTGCCTGTAGTACTCTTATAAATAACAAAAACTTTCACAGTCATTGGCCTATTAGTATCAGTAGAACCAAACTTCTAACATGTTTTGTTATTCTTTATTAGAAATTTAGAAAGAGTCAAAGAATTTAAATGAATAGTTCTAATCTTATGTCTTTTCTTTGTTATAGTTTCAGTAAGCCTGACATCTGATGTGGGATGAGAGAGAAGTGTTACAGTGTTAAAGCCATTCAAGAACTGTAATTACCCACGCAACAAAATTTGTAAATTCAGGTAAGTTTGAACAATGTAGCCTATATTGTTAAATACCATCTTCACAAAAATGAATATTTTGGTTTTTCTATGCATTTAATTTTACATAAGCTCAGTTGTTTGTAGAAAACATCAGTGATATTTTGACTAAATGGTTCTCAAAGCGTAGTTGCCTGTATCCAGTCTGGAATTGTCATTACATGGAAAATTTTGAAAACTTATTATTTCAGACATATCCCAAGGCTCATTGAATTCCGAATTCTGACTCTTGGCCAGAGTGTCATATATATTATTTATCATTTATTATTTATTGCAATCATGCGTACATCCATCTCGATGTCAGAATACAAGTTGTTATAAATGGTCCTCTCTTTCCAGCATTCGGGTACAAGAGCTGGAACTAGTATGCTCCAGCTTGTCAACAATCACTTTTGCCACTAAGCCATCACACCAGCCTCCAAGCAATTGTTTTACACAAACACTCCAGATGTTCCTAATACCATTCTCAAATACCAATACCAGTGTTTTAATGACTAAGCAAATGTATGCTTGCATAATTTCTTTTTATTACAAATATGTGTTATCCTAAGCTCCAGGATTAAAACTACAGCAGAGAAATGTTAATAAAAGAATATCTGGTAAAATGAAATTCAATATTTTTTAATTATGAAGTTTCAGAATATAATCAATAATGGTTTCTAAAACAGATTCAAAGAATGAGGTTGCTTTTCAAAAACTTCCTTTATGTCTTTATGATAGAAAAATTTTTGTATACTTTTAAAAAAGAAAATAAAACCAGTTACCAAACAGTAGTGTCATTTTAATGTCAGAAAAAAAAAAAGCAGAAAGGAGATATCTGTTTTGTCTCTTAATGGAACAGATATCAAAATAAGTCTTTTTGGTATTTTCAAAAAATACAAATACAAATGAATTTGCTCTTCAAAAAAAAAAAAAAAAGAAAAGAAAAGAAAAAAGAAAGAAAAAAAACTGACCTCAAAAAATTCCTTAACTGGCAAGCAGAACCTCAAGAAATTGGATTTTCTTGCCAACTCCCTTAGCTGCTGTTGCCAGAGGCTGCCTGAGCCATTCCCTTTCAATTCTCCAGCATACTGCACCAATTGTGCAGCTAGACCAATTATTTAAAGATGCCAATGAAATGGACAAACTGATTGGACTGCTCACTTACTTTCAGGATTGTTTTTATAATTTTAAAATTTGAAGCACACTACTACTCTCGATCCATGAAAATAAAACAACAAAAAAGATCAGACTGTTGATAGGTATATGAATACAAAAATGTTGGTTGCTTCAGTGTTACAATCAGTTCAGACCATACTTATTAAAATACATAAAAGGACGAGGGATAGTGAACAAAAGACTGAGCCCCCCCCAAAAAAAGTATCCATCAAGATACAAAGCAGCTGAAAATGTGACATTTATCTTCTCAGAGATATGAAGTAGTATTTACAGACTTTTATTACAGGTGATAGTAAAAAAGCCATCAGGGAACTATAATATTATAGAACAGCACACCACAGGTGAAAAGCATTTGGAAAATCACAACTGTATTTAACTAAACTGGAATGGTATCATCCATCTGTGTTGTTCTATCACAGATAAAACATGTACATGTGTAATCAATTTTTCTATGAGGATTTCCCTTATTTATTTCTGATTGGTCAAGAAAGTATGATCTGTATTACTTTCAAATACCTACTGTTTATATAGCTAGTCTCATCATGACCTCTTTACAATCAAATTTAAATCATCACAGGCTTTTATGTGAAACCCTTTAAATGCAGATTCCTGTCCTAACCCACACAACTCTGGTGTTTGTGAATATTTACCTACTTCTTCAAATAAACCACAAGTCATTTTACCCTCTGCTCTGTTTTATGTAGCCAGGTATTTTATTATTATTATTATTTCCTTTCTCAATTTGTCTTAGGATCATTTCTGGAAGAATTTCCTGTGACAAGAATATGCTTCCAGGATCTTTTCTGGAAGAATTTCCTGTGACAAGACTATGCTTCCAGGATGTATTTTTTCAAGTTGGTTTTTTTTTTCTTCTCATGACTCAGATCTTTTCATATGAAATGCAGTTACTCACAAATGCCTTACAAATCAAACTTTGGCAAAATAGCATCTCATCTGAATCAATTGTTTCATCATCAATAATAATTCTCTATTTTACAAATCTAGTGGGATTATTTTTGAAAGTTATTATAAACACCATATTCATATTCCTAAGAGGTGTGGTATTTTGAAGAATCACAATTTAAATGATGATATATTTCTTTCTATTTTTCCTTTCTTTGCTCCCTTTGGTTTATTTTACCTTCATTTCTTCAACAGCAGTCTGTAATTCATCTGGAGTTTTATATTCAAAATCTCTTTCTAGATATTCTTCTTCAGCTTGTGTCATCCACTCATGCATCTCTGATAGATCTTTTTGGAGGCTTACAGTTTTATCCAAACCTGACTTCAAGGCTTCCTTTCTGGTGTAGACCTTCCGTTAAAAAGAAAAAAAAAAGGAGGAATAAAATAAAACAATGGCAACGGCAGCAGCAGCAGCAACAAGTAATCAAAAATAGGTAAATCATAAGTAGACAGTAAAAATGCTTTATTTTCACCATATTACTTATTATGCTATAAAGAAAAAAATCTCAGATAGTAAAGAAGAAGCAAGAAAGTACATGGGAAATGTGCTGAATAACCCAAGTGAAAGGAGAAACTGAGTGCACCCGAGTACACTTGGGAATTTATGTCTCAATGCACAGCATCATGCTGGCTGAAACTGCTTCTGTGATGATCTTAAAGCCATGCCTCACTAAAAAGCATTTGTAGGATAGGTGATCAGGTCAGCAGAGCTGGCCAGGATTATCCAGTTGAAAAAAACCCTGGAAATGCCCCTCTACTTTTTTCTGGAAAAATAGACTAAGTTAGCAATAGGCCAGAATAATACATTATGAAGTTCATTACATATAGAATGCTATTTCATAATTACTTTCAACACCTTCTTGTATGCAGAACAAAAATAAAAACTTCTCATGGCAGCCAGTCATTGTGGACTATGACTATAATACAAACATGCTGAGAGGCTGTCAGGAGTTCATGGCCAGCCTGAGCTATACAAATGAGAAGTGACCCTTGGGCTAAAGTGCAAACCTATAGTTACAAACAACTGAACAAACAACAAAAGAACAGCAAGAACAGCAGCAAACAAACAAACAAAAAAACTAAAACTCATGGAGTGCGACTATGCAGTACAGTTCTAAATATAAGCTGGAGTCACTTGATAATCACAGTTAATAAAAGTTACATTGTTCTATGTAGCAGTTTTCTTTGTAAATAGAAAATGTTATAGTTAATAATTTTATTGGCATATACACATGACCACTTTGGATAATTTTGTATAGTTAGTGTGCAATTTTAAATATTCTAGTACGTAAGAGTTCTCATAAATCTAAATGCAAAAAGTGAAAATTGATTAAGTGATTTATTAAAAAGAATATATGGCCTCATATATTACACATATTTATATATACATAGTATATGTTGTTGCATAGTACATATCACATGTATGATGTGTGTATCTGACATGTATGTTCAAATATGAGTAATAGTTAAGTGATCATAATTAACATATTTTCTTCCATAAAAATACGCAAAGTTTAAATACTGAAGATGATCAGTTAGGGAGAGGTGGCAGAAAGAAACCTCCATGCCTGTTGAGAATAATACACAATGGCGTGCAACCTTTAGACAATATATCAGTTGAATATGTTTAAAATGTTAATATTCTTGAATCTTAGTTTCTCTTTTTCTTTAAGAATGAATTGAAGTGTATAAAGTTGCATGTAAACTGCTCAAATCAGCTTGGAAAAAACCCCCGTAGTTGGAGACACATCCAGATAAACTTCAGTGAGGGAATGGACAAATGGTGATGGAAATCTGCCATTAACATATTCACAGCAAAATTAAAAATTGTTTAATATTTAAACTGTATTTGAAAATCATATTGTTAAATTACATATGTAGACACATGGAATGTATATCTGAAGATGTTTTGTTTTGTTTTATTGGTCATTTTCTTTTTAGTGCTGGAGTTTGGAAACAGAGCCTTCTCTGACAGTTGACCAATTCGGTAGCACTCAGCAACAGCCCCATCTTGTAAAGTATGTTTTTAAAATCTACATCCCTTTCTAAACATTTGAGGTGTTTTATAATTTAGAAATCTTTTATCAGAAAGACAGCAAAAGCTGTAACTTTAAAAACAATGTCCTATATCAGAACAGCTATTTCAAAGTACCCTACAGTATTATTTATTGTAAAATGCTTCAATCCTCCATTTAAGTGTAATTCTAAGAGTGATTCAGTCCGGAACTGAACAATTTTTTTCGTATTTTAAATAATGCCTCGTATTAGAGAAATGAAGTTTTCAGCATGGTTGTTATTAAATATCAATAGAATCACATATATAAACATAATATAATTGTTGCATTGTTCTCTCTAGGTAAATATACTAATATCGCTACCAAATGCAAGTAATTAGTTCACTCTGATATGTCATGAACAGTAAATTTAGCAATTTTTTCTAATAAACACATATATTTCACAGTGAGCCAATAAAGAGTCCAAGTCAACATGCTATTAAATTTTTACATGGTTAGCATGCTTTCACTTAATCTTTTGTCGTAATTGAAGAAGATACAAAGTATTAAAAAGACTAATAGAAGTTAGTCAACATTTATAGTATAAAATACATAGTATGCTATCAAAGTAAACTATAGGAAAGGGAACAAAATAAGATTTTAGGGACATAAAGGTACAGTATGAGATGATAGCCTGAGTACCCTGGAAGGGGAACTGTTTTTCTTCACATTTATAAATAAATTAAGATAGTGAGTATAGCTCCCAATGTCTTTTATAAATGTGACAATCCATGACTTAAATAGCCTGAGAAAAATTAGGAAATGTTTGTGCTTTCCTATGTTAAAAGGATTATGTGAAAACATTTCGGTTTAGCATGGCATTTCCTTCTAAATTTATCGCATTGGCCATGCTAATATGCTTGTTATAAGCTACACAATTGTCAGTGTTAGTTGATTATATTGTATTATATTCTTATAATAGACAAATCATAAAGTACTTCATGTCTTCTATTGTGGAATGTGTAAATCTAATATTGAGTACTATTTCACCGATTTTTTTAAATATATGATATCAGAATAAGAAATGACTTAGTCTGCCTGTGACACCAGGAGTCGATAGCCAACGAGCGCCGTAGAGAGGAAGCCTCACAGGAACTTGGAAGGCCCGTGAGTGGGGTTGAGGGGAGCAGCA
>CM052722.1:34537857-34626435 GCA_028551405.1 Uromys caudimaculatus | reverse complement strand
AAAAAAAAAAAAAAAAAAAGAAATGACTTAGTATTCTTAGATAATGTTTAACTCATTCAAATTCAAACTTCTCCATTAACTAGTATTTTCATAAAGATAATTAAAATGTCTATTTTTTCCCAATTTATTCATGATATGACAGGTTTATATAATTACAGAGCCAAATAAAAAAGCAAAATAAATAAAAGAATTAAATATTTAATCAACTGAGCTATATATTGAATGAATTTGAATAATTTAATAAATATTTTTTAAATTATAGTTATTTAAGATATGATAAACACAAAATGCTACTTAATTCTTTCTTTTCTTTTTCTTCATTTCTGTGAGCATAGGTCATTATTTTGTGGACTAATTTAAAAGAATTATCCTTTATTTTTTAGTAGCAAAATCTTGTATTAGTCATTTAGATACATTATCTCTGAGATTTTAAATAATATTGCTGTTCTTTGTTGTTTTTTAGTTATAATACAAATTCTTTATTATTTTATAATTTAAAAAATCAGATTAATGATTCTTAATTATCATTAACTACTACAGAAATTTTAATATTTTCTAACAAATTATCTCTTAACAATAGAAAACACTATATAGTCATTGTAGTGTGCAAATATTTCTATAAAGGAATAATTTATATTTCTTTTCTATTCTTGCCTCAGGGACAATGAATGGAAAACAACATCCCAGCCTGTCTTCCACTGTACTCACATCCTTTGCTCCTGAAATGCAGGATTTGTGATTCTGAGAACCTAGGTCATTTGGGACAGTAACTATATAAGGATTGGCGTATGCCAAGAAAGAAAGTGACATAAAATTACTTATGATTAAATATCAGGATAAAAATGAAGTTAGATGTCATGGCAAGTTTTGTTAAGCAACATGTCAGTAAATTCATAACATTTTTGAACAATGTGTTTTTAATACACATTATATTAATCAGTAGGTCTTAAGCAAGAAAACTTAAAAAATAGAATAGCTATAAATATGTTACTATAATATCATCCCAAATGAAGTAACCCTGATCCAGAAAGACACTATGGTATGTATTCACTTATAAATGGACATTAGTCATAAAGTACAAGATAACCATGTTACAATCGACAGATTCAAAGAAACTAAGTAATAAGGAAGATCTAAGGGAGGATGTGTGAGTCTCACTAAGACTGGGATACAAAATAGTCATTGGAGGTGGATGGAGAGAGTTAACAGGGTCAGGGGAGAGGGTATGAGGAAGGGAATGGGGATGGGGACCAGGGGTCGGGTGGGAGGAGGGAGTGGGCTGGGATTGAGAATGGCAATCAGTTGGGGGGCATCTCTGGGACTAGCTCCAGACCTGGAACATGGGAGGCTTCAGGAGTCTATGGGGGTGACCCTACCTGAGAGTCCTATCTGCAAGGGATATGGAGACTGAAGCAACCAACCTCTACAGGCAGGTGAGATTTCAGTGGAGGGAAGGGAACATCAACCCACCCACCATACCTTCAACTCAAATTTGTCCTTCCTACAAGATAAATAAAGATGGAGCATAAACTGAGGGAATAGCTAATGACTGCCACAACTTGAGACCCATCTGTGGTATTTTTTAATATTCTTGGCTCAGGAAATGGCATATTTGTAGGTACGGCCTTGTTGTAGTAGGTGTAGTCTTGTTGGAGAAAGTGTGTCACTATGGGCATGGGCTTTAAGACCTTTGTCCTAGCTACCTGGAAACCAGTCTTCTAGGAGCCTTCAGATGAAGATATAGAACTCTCAGCTCCTTCTGTACCATTCCTGCCTGGATGCTGCTAAACTCCCGCCTTAATGATACTGAACTGAACCTCTGAACCTGTAAGTCAGCCCCAATTAAATATTGTCTTTATAAGAGGTGCCTTGGTCATGGTGTCTGTTCACAGCTGTAAAACCTAACTAAGAAACCATTCCATGGAAGAGAGTCAACCCCTGACACTATTAATGATACTCTTCTATGCTTGAAGACAAGAACTTTGCATAACCCTCTCCTGAGAGGCTTCATCCAGGAGCAAATGGAGGCAGAAAAGTCTTACAGAAGAGTGAGGGACAGAATTGAACAAACAGAAGGTGGTCAAGGACAGCACAAGAAGACCTATAGAATCAACTTTCCTGGGCCCATGGGAGCTCAGAGACACTGAGCCACCAACCAAAGAGCATTCACAGGCTTGACATAGAACTCATACACATTTGGAACAGATGTGCATCTTGGTCTTCACGTGGGTCCCCTTAAAATTGGAGTGGTGGCTGTCTCTAGTGCCTACAATTGACTTATCTTCCCTTAGCTGGACTGCCAGGTTGGGCCTCAGTGGGAGAGGCTGTGTTTAGTCCTGCTATGACTGGATGTCCTAGGGCAGGATAGAATCCAAGGTGGGCTTCTACTTCTTAATGGGTGGAGGCATTTGTAAGAGTGGGACCCGGAATACATGAGGAAGGAGGGCTTCAATTGGGATGTAAAGTGAATAAATAAATAAATAAATAAATAAATAAATAAATAAATAAATAAATATTATACTAATTAATTTTAAAGAATTATTCTATTCTGTCTCCTTGGTTTCTCTGAAATAAATTAAATCATGAAAATCTAGAAATTCAAAAAACTATTTTTCTATAAATTTTGAAAATATATTTGTAGTAGAAAAATGGTTTTGATTTTTTAAAGTTTTCTGCTGCTCACCCCACTTATTTTCTCAATAAAATTTTTGTATGCTTTCTATTCCTCTGTGCAGAATGTTTCTAAAAGTAATAAATCACATCCAGAATGTGTGGAAATTTTTCAGAGTTGTAATCCAACTTTTAATCATTTTTCTTTTATTTTAGGAAACACTCCTATCAATGACTACAGGAGGGGAGATTACAAGTTTCCTGTCTAAGTGCTATCTCATCTGTGAGTTAATAGAACCGTTACACATTTGTTAATGATTGTATTAACTGTACATATTTGTTTTGACTCACTGGCATATAAATTATTTCCTAACATTAACTTAGCTATTGCCTTTCTGGATTTTTTTATTTTCAACTTTAAATGCTGCATAAAAATAACTAATGATGAATTGTCCTAAAATACATAAATGAAACTTACCTTTAATTTCTAAATTTACTAAATTTAAAAGCAAACACTACTTTAGTTCAAAACATTGTTTTGAGGAACAGAAATTAGATGCACATTTCTTATAAATATGTTTTATTTTCTACAATTTAATGCTGAAATTAGATATAACATGTAACATTTGACATGTAATTGTAACATGTAGTGTATAATGTATAACATAAACTATATTCTAAATACTATAAAGTATACATTACATACATATTTACTATATTATAATATACAATATATTATATACTATATGTCATATCATTAAATATATATTATGTACTATGTATTATAAACTTTATACTATATTTAACAAAGTAATATATATGATACAAAGTACAATATATAACATGCCAAATGTGATACGCAATACATAATGTGTACCACGTAATGTATAACATGTAACATGTGATATATAATGACAGGTGACATGTAACAAGTATACATGCTGCATGTCACATATCACATATGACATGCTACATACTACATGTTACAGGCTGCATACTACATGTAACATGCAACATGCTGCACACTTTACTACATATGAAATGTTACATGCTTCCAGCTATACATTACATTCTACTTGTTACATATGACAAAGTACATACTTCATGCTACATACTATGTATGACAATGTACACACTGCATGTGACATGCTACATGCTACATGCTATTGACTACATGTTTCATATGACACAGTACAGGCTATACACTACATGATACATATGAAACATCATTTGTTACATGTGACACTCTACATGATTGACATTACGCTACATGCTACATTGTATATGATACATGCTGCATACTACATGCTTCATATGGCATGTTACATGTTACATGCTACACATGACATGCTACATGGTACACGCTACATATGTCACATTATGTGCTACGTGTTACAAGCATATATTGCACATGACCTGTGACATGTTATATGTTAACCACTACACATTACATGCTACACATTATAGGCTACACTTTACACACTACATTTTACATGTGACACAATACAAGCAACTTGCTACACACTACATGCTACATATCACCTGTTACCTGCTACATAATATATATACATAATATATAATATTAAATGCAAATTGTGATTGAATTCAATATAACATGGTTAGAACAATAGCAATTAGATGTCCACTGCATGTAAACTTGTTGTATTTTCCGCAAATTACTTCTGAAATTAGAAATAAATATGTGAATGATCTGCTACATAACTTGTATAAATTGGATTTGACTGTAGAGTCTATTTCCATAGTAAGCATATTATATATAACATATAAAATATATTATATATAACATATTATCACATAACACATCACATATCGAATATCACATATCACACTTCACATTTCATAAGTCATACTTCATACATCATATGTCATATATCATATATTATGTTTGGACATTGGATATCAGACATTAGATGTTATAAATTAGATAATAGACATTATATATTGTATATTAATTATTTACTATATTTTATATATTATATATTAATTATATATCATATAGTGTGTATAATACACAATATATTGTCACACATACATTGTATATATGTTATTTAATATGTAATATGAAACATTATAAAAATATAATTTATGACATAATATGTGACATATAGTATATTATATATGTTTTATATTCTTATATGTAACATATAATATATATAATCATATATTATATATTTTAAATTATATAAATTTATTTATATATAACATACATTATATTATGTATATTATATATACTGTATTTTTGTAAGTTATATGTATTATATTATGCTTTATAATATATACATAATGATGAAATACACATACATAATAGACATTATATATGATATATGTATATAATACGTATAGCATTCCTCTTATTAACTCAATTAATAAAACTGATACATTTTCAGAACTAAAATTTACTTATTTTTATCACAATTAGTTACTTTTGAATACATAGACTACAAAATAATCCTATATGCTAGAAGAAACCTAATTCATTTTAAATAAGTGTGTTTTGACAATCAATATAGTCAGGAACAAAGTTTTAAATAAAGATAATGAGGAAGATAGACCATCAGAAACTTAAAACTAAATTAATGGAGACAAGCCAAAGTGAATTAAACTACTCATACCTGGTGGCACATTTGATCCCACTGAGTGTTAAGTTCTCTAAGTTCAGTTTCCAGTCTGGAAGCAAACTCAAGTTCAGCTTCACTCTTTATCTTCTGCCCACCTTCATTAACACTGTTTAAACTGGGCTGGATGGTTTGAATATCACCAACTAAAAGCTAAGGAAACAGTTCATGTAATTTAACATGAATGCAAAAGTACCAATATACATTTTATTATCATATATTTATCATGACATTCCACATGAATTTTGACTATGAAAAGATGAACAATATATAAATCTGTCTATATAAGTTCCTTAAAATATTCAATGGCTGTTGTGCTATGAAGGGTGCAGGAAATTATCTATATGTCTGCTACTTACCTTACAACTTTCAGATGAATTTGATATTTGATGTATTTTTTGCTAGATAATGAGTAAAATTGATGAGCTTCATACATGAATAGTTCAAAATAATTTTGGTTTTGAAAAATAAGTCACTCCAATAATCATCTGTAGGATGATAGCATGATTGCTTTTTAGGTTTATTTAAATACAATGATTACTTTCTCCATGTTGCACGACAGTGGTCTAATGAATATCAGTTCAAAAATAAATATTATTGGGCTGAAGAGCAGGTTTGTTGGACAAAGTTTTTTCAATGAAATGAGGATATAAGTTCAGATATGAACACATATCTATAAACTTGGCCAGAGTTTTGTTGTATTTATTTTACTGCTGGAATACAAAGGTAAAATATGTATACCTGGTGCTTACTGGCTAGCTAGTTTAGGCAACTGATGAGCTCCAGCTACATTGAGAGAATTTGTCTCAAAAGATCCACGGAAAGCAAGAGAGGAAGGCATTTGATAATGGCCTCAGGCATTCCTCAAATGTTGACACATCATACACGCACACACACACACATACACACACACACACACACATACACACACACAAACACACACACATATACACTATCATATACTCATTTGATTAACAACCTAACATAAGAACTAATAAATAGTTGAAAGTTTTTCTTTAAATTATATTAAATTTTGTGTAAAGGTTTATGAAGTGTTGCCAGAGTAAAAGGCAATATTGGCACTTGCAAAATTTTGAATAAGGAAACTATTTTTTCTCAAAGGCCTTTAAGGATGTTTGCAATACTCATGACCTCTATGTGTTAGGACATCCAAAAACGTGTTCAGGTCCTGGAAACTGTCCCGATAGCAAATGACTGAGCTAATTATATAAAATACATCATTTGCAAACCATCAGATACAAATCTTACTCTGCATTGTTTGAGCTGTTTTTTCAGAATTTCAGCATCCCCCAGGGCAGGCCATTCCTCTTTCAGGAAAACATCAACTTCAGCCATCCATTTCTGCAAGGTTTTTATGTGATTCTGGAATAAAAGAGCAATTTGAAGGTATTACTAAGCTCTGATTGTTGTTAACATAGTTCATCATGATGCTATATCCAAACATAAGTCAAATAGAAAAAAAAAAAAATGAGGGATGTCTCATTGTAGCATTATAAAAACTAATATTTTTACTGAGCCTGCATTTTATCATCTATACTATGAACATTGGTGTATGAAATCTGTTATCATTAAAAATAAAAAAAAACAAATGTGGTTTTTATGATGTTCCTCTCAAGAACATTAAATCATACCTGGCTAAAGAAAATTGAAGTTTCAAAACAACTCATGATAATACTAACAATGTACCCTTAGTGTACATAAAATAAACTATGCACATAAACTCAGTGTTATGGTGTCTTTATAGCTTGTCTAAATCTGAATTTCCACAACTTGTTTTCTGCAGTTGACAGTTTAAACAGTCCCTTCAGTTGGAGATTTTAAAGGAAGACTTTTTTTTATCTTTAAAGTCAATGCTCTTGATTTCTTATTTGTCTGATCAATTAGAAATAATGATCAGGCAACCAATGATATTTTTTATCCTTTATAAATGGACAAGCACTTTCCACCTTTTTTCTGTATTACTTTTATTTAGGTACTTCAGTCACTTTTCAAATGTAATTCTGTCACTTCTTTAGTTACATGTAATTCAATTATAATGTCAAATTATAATTGTTTCCTTTTCTAAAATCTATTAAAAATACATGCATCACAGAAAATTTCCCTTTCAATATGATTAAAATACAGTTAATAACTACAGTTTTAAAACCACTGACTAAATATAAGGATCTCAGCATTATCTCCTTAATGGTATCATTCAAGGCTAATTTCCCCTCCGTGTCTCTGTTATCTTCATTCAAGTCTTACCATAGACATCTTGATGAATGCATTATTTCTTCTTAGGTTCATTTAATTCTTACTCTACTCAAATCCTTTATCTAAATTTATGTCAGTGATCTCTTCTCCTTTCATCGTGTTTTTGGGAGATGGAAATATAACTATTCCTTTCCTTTTTAAAAAAAATATATACTTGCAACAGAACTTTGCAGTTGTTGTGTTGTTGTTAGTGCTGTGTTTAATCTCAATTCATGCAAAAGTATAATACCACAGTTTTGAACAACATAATTAATTCTCTAATGTACATATTATGGCTGAAATATTGAACATAATTCAATGAACTGAGCATCTGTTTCGTTTTGCAAGGATCTCATTTTTGCGTCTTTAATACTGTAGTCCAGTAGTTCATAGAGTAGCTGAGATCACATGTAGAATGTTGTTCCATTAGCTCTTTCTCTTGTTAATGGAGTTCTTACTTAATAAGTTATTCTGCTTAACACAGTTATACAAGTTTAATATGTTAGTAAATATGCCCAATAAAAAAATCCAACATGAGTGGTGGACATTGCAGATATGAAAAAGGTAAATATTTGAACAATATACTTTATCATTTGCCATATCACAATGTATTTAATAGAATTCTAGAAGGCCTGTTTTATTAAGAGGAAGGTAAGAAAAAGTATAAGGACCCTTACTTTGATTCTGGTCCTGTTAGTGACTTGATCATTCTTGTATTTTACAGCTAAAACACTACCCAGAGTATCGAATCCATGACCTACATATTTGACTGAGGCTAGCTATCAATCCAGTCCACCCTTATATGGGGCCTTTTTAAAAAAAGTGTATTTGTTTGCTTTTTCTAGCTTTTTGAAGCAACATGCAATCTTTTGTTCAAGAGCCCATCTTCTTTCATGCTAGTATTTTTGGTGGTATTGTATCTGGTTCTGGCTCTGAATCTGTTTCTGCCTGTCTATCCTGCTCCCCACCACTCACTGTATCATCATTCTTTAAAAAAAAAAAAAATATATATATATATATATATATATATATATATATTAAATTATTTTATTTATTAACATTTCAAAAGTTCCCCTCCTTCCAGTTCCCAGTTCTAATGACTTTAAATGAAGTCATGACACCTTAGAACTTTCTTTTCTAATATTATATTTCATAAATGGCCAATTAAGAAACAAAATCTGTAAGATTAGCTAATTTTAAATTACAGACTCAAATGTAATTGTTGTATTACTGCATTCAGTCAAGATTATTATTAATGTGTTAGAACTACTGAAATATTAAGGTAATAGAATTCAATATAGGGAAAAATGTAGCAAAAATTAAACATATATCTATAATATATTTGTATATATGAATGCTGTGAACTAAATCTTACCTACAACTTAAGGAAAATATAAGTAATGGAATAAGGATGTTTTATATTATTATGTTAAAATGTAAAGTATAATTAGTGTTGGTGAAAAAATCAATTCATTTATAAAGACAATCCAAGAAGAATAACACATTACTGTTTTAATAGGAAAAATAGGCAAGTTATAGTCCTTTGAAATAGATTTGGCTTTTGATATCATCAATGACTTTGAAGGACTCTGAGTAAAATAAGTTTCCTATCACATTTTACAATTCATTGCTATGTGGAAAATAGTTATAGTTTAAAAAGCCAAACCTCAGCTTACCTGAAATTTTCGAAGTTTATTCATATGTTCTTCTAGCTTTTGGCAATGTTCCACCAACTGGATGGAGAGCTTCTTCCAGCGCCCATCAATCTCTTCAAATTCGGACTGATATTTCTGGCTTATTTCTGAAGGTGCTTTCTTGACCATCTCCTTCACAGTGGCACTCAAATAGTTGAAGTCATTTTGTTGCTCTTTCAAAGAACTTTGCAGAGCCTCAAAATTAAAAATAGAAGTGCATTTACATTAACGGATGCATCCTGGATGAGTTTCATTCACATCAAGAAGAAGGTAAATAAAAGTTTGTGTAATTTAGAGATCTAAACAAGCTAGAATGTCTGATAAAGCAATCTCTATGTATTCTTATGAATAAGTTTTGTGATATGCCAGGGCATATTTTATTTAGCCAAAAATTTAGAATTTTACTGAATGTCTATGTATTATGTTTATTATATATGTAATACATTTTAGCTTACCTACAGTGAAATATTATTAAGCCAATATTAGGCAATATGTGATTAATATATTTTCAGATTTTAAAAGAATAAGTATACAATGTGGGATGTCTAGAATCAACAAAAAATTAGTCTTTATCTGTCCTCACACCACAGGAGTTTCTCTTACTCGTATTTAATTTCCAGATTTAGGCTATTAAAATAACTATTCATTATCAAGCATTTAATCATAATGTTATAGTTTATTAATATTTAAATTCTAACTAATTATATAAATCCATTGATTTTTCCTATGCTTAAAAATATCAGGAGTTATAAATAAAATAATTATGATAAAATAATGTGATTTAATTTTAATAATCATATTAATATCTTAAAATGTCACTAAATATAAAAGGAAATTATAGTTTTCCTTTACTACAGTACTTTTAATTTAAACATAAATATGCATATATATGTGTATATTTATAAAATAATATATAAAGAGAAATAAGAAAAAGTCTTGTATTTTTGGTCAAATTCTCCTGTTCGGTTTTTCAACTTCTAATCTATACTTTCTTTCATTATTATCTTTCCTTATATTTAATAAATTAATGCAATCTCTTTACTAATAAGACATCTTCTTTGTTGCTTATGATATTCAAATGTCCACAGACCTGTAATTTCCCGAGTCTCTCCTCCATTATTTCATATTCAGTAACACTAAGATGAGGTATAGAGAGTTTGTTTTCTGACTGCTGGATCCACGTCCGGATGCTACTCATTGTCTCCTGATAGCGCATTGGTGGTAACGTGTCAAAAACTTAAAGTAAAAGAATAACAAGAAAAGGAATTTAAGCCCTGTTTTATTTTCCTAATTTCTCAGCAAATGCAATTATATTATCTTACATATTAACCAATATGCATGATTAAAACATAATGGAGTCTAGTTGTTATTATGAAGCTGCTTTCTTACCTAAAACATGTCTGGAATATCAAGAATATTTATGAGATATGTTCAATTTTCAAATCAGCACACCAAACTATGAGTTAATATATTCATTTGTAAGGTCAGAAAATAGAGTTAGATTCTGAGTATTTTTTACCAACATCATACAGATTCTATTTGGAGACAGAAGTATATCAAATATTGAAAACAATCATTCCTGTAGTGGTTTGTCTTAGAAGAAACAATACTATTACCCAAAGCCCTGAATATTTTAAATGAAATACTATCACCTATTTTACTAAATTAAATCTATTTATATATGATTAATATGTATCTGGAACACTAATAGAAATTCTTATCATTTAGTATGATAAAACAGTGAGTTACATATTATTAAAGCCATTTAAATTAATGGAATTCAGACTGTAAAAGAGAGGCAACTCAATTTTTCTGCTAAAAATCAGATCCAGTATATTAAACAAATCTATCTAGCTTCATAACCAAAACTACTACTGAAAAGCATCTATTACTTTTTCAGTGTTTATATACAAATCTGTTGAAAAGAATTAACAAAACTGATACCTATACAAAACCTGATCATTTATTGAGAATTTAGCTAAGAATTAGAAACCACAAAATAATAAGTTGGACATGGTGACACATGTTTGTAATACTGGAAATCAGGAAGTGGAGACAAGTGGATCAAGAGTACTAGCCTAGCCTTATCTACACAATGAAGACTGATGAAGTCTAGAAAGCATGAGATACTGTCTCAAAATGTAACGATGAAACAGTTTAAGGATAATAAAAGCATATTTAAGCAGAATAAAGTATAATACTTTGAAAAAATTAAATGGATAGATTTCATAGCAAATTAAATGACACAACAAAATAAAAATGTAATGATGTCTCAGAGTTAAACATATTAAATGAAATATAAAAGGATACAATGATAATAAATGATAGGATAATCTAATGCAAATGTATCCCAGAAAGAATATAACAGAATTAGTGTTTCAAATCAGAAGTACTGCTTTCTTCATACACTAAAATAATGAAGATGAGATGGAAAGATGGTTCAGTGTTTCAAGTGTAAAGAACAAGGTCTGGATCCGTAGAACCCATGTAAATGATGGGTGCTTATGATAGCTATTATGGAATCACTAGCCTTGGATGGCAGAAAGAATCAGACTTGGGCATACACTGGATCAAGTGAGTAGCCATATTGATAAACTCTGCTTTGGACTGATAGAGCCAGAAAAGTGGAGAGTTTTTAAGAGGGATTTCTGGCATTAAATTCAGACACAGGTGTATGTACCTACACATGTGAACATGCACACGCATGTGCATGCACGCCATTCATATACATTATGAAAAGAAAAAAATCATGAGGCAAATCTTAATTCATTTCACTATGTGAAATGAAATTATGTGAATAGTTTTTATTTCATAATATTTATAACTTCCATGCATAAATTCCCTGTATACTATAAGAGGAAATTAGAAAATCTTTGACATACCATTTAATGGGATGCTCTAAAGACTGTGATGATTTTAGTGATTATCTTTAAAAATTCAGACTGAAATGCTGAAAATGGAGATTGTTCTTCAAAATGTGTACACTTACTTAAGAGTTAATGTCCAATTTTATTTTCTTTAAAAGCCTACTTGGTCCTTTCAAGCTCAGAATTCTGGAGTATTTTAATTTTGTTATTTTTAAATTATCCCCTATATGTGTGTCTGTGTCTGTGTTTGTGTGTCTGTGTCTATGTGTGTAGGTCTGTACCTGTGTGTCTGTGTGTATATGTGTGAGAGAGAGCCCATGCAACATGTGCCTGCAGATATCAGAATAACCCATCAGATCCTCTGTAGCTGGAGTTACAGGCAGTTGTTTGTGGCCCCACATGGGTGCTACGAATGAATTCAGGTCTTCAGCAGGAGTGTTCTTGATACCTAATGTAGTATGCTTAACCACTAACCCCAGACTCAAGACTTAGTGTTTTAATTCATATAAACAATGAATTTTTCACAGTTGTTCAGATACATTTATTTGTTTATTCATAAACAAAACCAAAGGAATCTACTGATGATGGTGCATGGAGACATTAACTATAATGTGGCAAAGGTCTGAGATAACTGAATGTAGGTGATAAGGTATTTGTTGGATGGATCATAGATTTCATACAGAATGATTTAATTTAACATGAATATTTGCATTTTTTAAAAAAAATTATATTTCCTCCACAGTAGTGGTTGAGGTAAACAAATTATGTATATTAGAATTTTGCCAGACGTTTTATTAATCATTTAAATTGTATTCAGATGATGAATATATGTCAGATAGAGAATTATGCATACAGAGATCAGTAAAAGTGCTTTTATTAGTAACAGACTGGCAAAAATTTTAAGACATGTAACAGAATTATTTCTCGTCATTTTTATAGACATACGCTGATTAGCATGACAATTAGAAAATGGTTCTCATTTCATGAAACCTAGATGTGGACTCAACTGTAGATTTTGTACCTTCAGTGAAACTCTTTAACCTTTGAGGAGTTTAGACATCATTGGTCGAATGTGGATGAGAATACGCTAGTGAGGAATAAACAATGGGATCTGTTCATGATTTCTTATTTAGGCAATCATTTTCCACATGCTTGGAGCACCGGGAATGCATCAAGTGAAGCTCTAAATATCTCTGCATGTTTAAAGTTTAATTGCTGAATCCAGCTATGAACTAATAATAACTGAAAAATAATACCTGTTAGAATGAGCATTGGAGAAACAGGGGGACTATACTGAAAGTGGCAGAGGCAGTTACAGAAAACGAAGGAAAGGAAGTGAGGGCAGGAAACTAATTTATCATGTAGTAAATAAAGGAACAGAATTCTAAAGTAAAACATTAGAATATCTAAGTTCTACCCCAAAAGACATTAAACACCTTGTAGTTCTACAGTAAGAGAAAGGAAATATCCTCCCAAGGGTTTCAATGACTGGAGAAATATTTTTATTTTTATATTATTATGATGATTATGATTATGATTATGATTATTCTAGTGTTCCCATCTATGAGATCATTCAAACAACATTGAGTATCAGACAACTCTTCTCTTCTGCATGCTGACTACCAGTTGAAACAGTACCATTTGTTGAAAATGCTTTCCTTTTTCCACTGTATAGTTTTGGCTTCTTTGTCAAAGATCAAGTCACCATAAGTGTGTGGGTTTATTTCTATATCTTCAGTTCTATTCCATTGATCTATCTGTCTGTCTCTGTACCAATACCATGTGACTTTTATCACTATTGCTCAGATTGTTCAGAGATGGTGATTCCCCCGTTCTTTATTGTTGAGGGTTTTCTTTTTTTTCCTATTTTGGGCTTTTTGTTATTGCAGATGAATTTGAGAATTGCTTTTTCTATCTCTGTGAAGAATTGATGGGGATTGCATTGAATCTGTACATTGCTTTTGGTAAGATGGCCATTTTAATATGTTAATCCTGTTGATTCATTAGCATAGGAGATCTTTCCATCTTCTGAGGTCTTCTTTGATGTCTTTCTTCAGAGACTTTAAGTTCTTGTCATACAGATTTTTGACTTGCATGGTTAGAGTTATACCAAGGTGTTTTATATTATTTGTGAATGTTATGAAGGGTATTGTTTCCCTAATTTCTTTCTCAACCTGTTTATCCTTTGTGCAGAGGATGGCTACTGATTTGTTTGAGTTAATTTTATATCCAGCAAGTTAGTTAAAGTTGTTTATCAGTTATAGGTATTCCCTGGTAGACTTTTGGGGGTTGCTTATGTATACTATCATAGCATCTGTAAATACTGATATCTTGACTTCTTCCTTTCATATTTATATCCCTTTGACATCCTTTTGTTGTGTTATTGTTCTAGCTAGAACTTCAAGTACTATACTGAAGAGATACAGGGAAAGTGGGCATCCTTGTCATGTGCCTGATTTAAGTGGGATTGCTTCAAGTTTCTCTCCATTTAGTTTGATGTTGGCTTTTGGATTGCTGAATATTATGTTTAGGTATGTGCCTTGAATTTATGATCTTTTCAAGACTTTTAGCATCAAGGGGTGTTTTGTCAAAGGCTTTCCAGCATCTAATTAGATGATCATATGTTTTTTTCTTTGAGTGTGTTTATATAGTGGATTAAATTGATGAATTTCTATATATTGAACCATCCCTGCATCCCTGGGATGAAGCCTACTTGATCATGTTGAATGATCATGTTGATGTGTTCATGGGTTCAGTCTGCAAGAATTTTATTGTTTTTGTGTCGATATTCCTAAGTAATATTGGTCTGAAGTTCTCTTTCTTTGTTGGGTCTTTGTGTGGTTTAGCAGTCAGTGTATCTGTGGTTTCATAGAATGTAATTGGATAGTGTTCTTTCTGTTTCTGTTTTGTGGAATATTTTGAGAAGGGTTGGTATTAGGTCTTCTTTGAAGGTCTGATAAAATTCTGTACTGAACCCATCTGACCCTGGGCTTTTATTTTTAATTTGGAGACTTTTAATGACCACTTCTATTTCCTTAAGGGTTATGTGACAGTTTAGTTGGTTTATCTGATCCAGATTTAACTTTGGTACCTGGTATCTGTCTAGAAAATCATTCATTTCATCTAGATTTTCCAGTTTTGTTGAGTATAGGCTTTTGTAGTAGGATCTGAAGATTTTTTTTTTAATTTCCTCAGTTTCTGTTGTTATGTCTCCCTTTTCATTTCTGATTTTGTTAATTTGGATACTGTCTCTCGCTCTTTCGTTAGTTTGGCTAAGGGTTTATCTATCTTATTAATTTTCTGTAAGAACCAGCTCCTGGTTTTATTGATTCTTTGAATCGTTCTCTTTCTTTCTACTTGGTTAATATCAGCCATGAGTTTGATTATTTCCTGCTATCTACTCCTCTTGGGCATATTTGCTTCTTTTTTATCCCCCCCTAGAGCTGTCAGATATGCTGTTAAGCTGCTAGTGTAGGATCTCTCCAATTTCTTTATGAAGACACTCAGAGCTCTGAGTTTTCCTCTTAGCACTGCTTTTATTGTGCCCCAAAAGTTTGGGTATGTTGTGCCTTCATTTTCATTAAGTTCTAAAATGTCTTCAAATCTCAGTTGTTAGTTATACATATATTTCATTGTTGAAGTATAAATACACCATATTACACACAACAATTATACTGGAGTTTGTAAAATATATAGATTATGTTAAACAGAACCTTGACATTAGATTCACTGTGTAAGAAATTACATTGGAGCTGAGACCTTCTGAGAAACACTGGGACCCTTCATACCAACCAAGGACAGCAGGACTCTGCCCTGTGCCATTTTTCTGGGATTTGGCAGTCAGCCTCTCATTAGCACCCTGTTGGGGCAAAGAGGACAGGGGTTGGGGGGCCTGAAGCTTACTCCAGGGACCTTGCCTGCCTGGATTTCCAGTAGCTGTAAGTTGACATTGAATCCAGGCTGAGAGTGGAAAGTGTGGAGTTGAAAGAAGAATGGCAGAATGAAGACTTTCCAATACCTTTACCAGAAGATGACAGCCTGGAAAAAGATATACTAGATTTAACTGCTCCACACAGCCAGCCTGGCTCATTAGAAGTTAATAGAAACAAAGAACATAAGAAACTAATGGCCCCAGACATCAGCCTGACCTTGGATCCTAATGAAGGCTCTGTGGTCAGATGATTTGTATGAAGGTGAAGTTAACCTGGAAGGCTTAGTCTACCCATCATAGAAGAGTTATGAGTTTGAGCGGGAAGATGATCTTCCCATACTTAAAACTACTGAGGTCATTAAGATGGGCTCAATTATTAAATACAGAGCCACAACATAAAAAGATGGATGCCACTGGTGGTGCATGTTCAGAATTCGGGCGCAGGACCACAGTGTGGATATGAAGACAATCAAATCCTACAAAAAAGTTATTACCCATGGAGTTTATTACAGGAATGGCTTAAATGCCATTGTTGTATTTTCTGTCTGTTTTATGCCTGAAAGTGGTCAGCCTAACTATAGAGACTTAATGGAAGATCTCGTTAACTATGTTATTGGCACTTTAGAGCTCTTGGAATCAGAAAACTACATGATCATTGTCTTAAATGGTGCAACACCTTAAAGGAAAATGCCTCGTCTGGGATGGTTCAGGAGATGCTACCAACAAATTGACAGATGATTATGAAAAAGTCTAAAGTCTCTAATCATTGCCTACTGTTCTTGATTTATGAAAATACTTTTGGCTTTTACAAGACCATTTATTAGTTCAAAATTCAGTCAGGAAGTTAGATACATCTTAAATTTAGTAGAACTGGCGGAGCCTGTTCCCATGGAGTATGTTCAGCATAGAAGAGTGCAGCAAACAAGTTGATCAAGAACTTATTGGAAAAGAAGAACTACCAGGTTGGTCCCCAGCCCAGATAAGACAAAGTATACTGGGGAGGAAGGGCTGTAGTACATTCGAGCGCAGTCATGGCTCAAGTGTTTATGTAATCTGTTACAAAATTTACATCACTTCTTTCAAAATGGACTCTTGTACAAGGGACTGTTCACTGCTGTCATGGTTTGCAAGTCTTGAATTTAGGTCTTTAATGACTAATTATATTGTAATCATTTTATATTGTTAAATAAAAGAGAACTACACTTTATATAAAACAATTTTTACATTTGTTTATTTGAATAATGTATCATCAGTAAAGTATATACATAAATGACAAAGGAAAGAAATAATATATTTTTTTAATGTTGGGGACAATATTTTTATTGTGTACCTATCTCATGGATGAATATGCAAATAAATAAGACTAGGATTTTACATGTAAGTTCATTTAAATCTTGTTTTTTAAATGGTTGTATACATGTTTTGGGTACCTTAGGCTGGGTTGTCCTATAAAAAAAAAACAGGTAAACTGACACCAAGAAGTACCTAAGTTCATGCATGTGATCTAGCCAGTAGTAGTGGTTCAAGCTTTTCCTCACCTGAAATTTCATTGCTTCTTTGTGTGGTGGAATTGCAGGCAGGTGAATGACTCTTTCCTCTTTAAAGACATGTTAGAAACAGAACTATTGTTTTTGAGAAGCTAGTAGTTAGGGTTTGTATATATGTATATAAGGGACATTTTACTTTACCCAAAGTGAGAATTGTTAAAAAACAAAAAAACTAAAAAACGGAAAGATAGAAAGGAAGGAAGGAAGGAAGGAAGGAAGGAAGGAAGGAAGGAAGGAAGGAAGGAAGGAAGGAAGGAAGGAAAGAAGGAAGGATGGATGGATGCTATTAAGGTGTGTTCACTAATGTGACATGAGTTGTGTCATGTGTTTGAAATTGTGAGGTGATGCAGAGGCTTCGCTGAATGTCATGATTAGCTGCATCTGTGGAGCAGATGGGTTGCTATTGCAATGCTCTCACAGTGAGGCACTGTATCAGAGTACTTCTTCAGAGGATCTTTGACCACAGTGGTATTTGGTCTAAGCAGATGGGTGTTTGTGTTTCTGTTGGATGGTGTGACAGTGCCAATACATTGGTCAGTTCTGTGAAGCTCTGCTGCTCTGCACTCAGGATGACATTTGCTGCATGTAAGCTTTTATCCCATTTGGTTAAGTACCTTCACTGAACATTGAAAACAATATTATTTGTGCCTCTAAAACAGAATATTAAATTGAGCTTATTTCTTATTATCCAGGCTTGGTTCCAGTTTGACCACTGTATATCAAATATGTGTGCTGAATTATTAAGTTCTCATAGTGTACTACATAAATATGTACACTTAAATGCTGGTCCGTGTACCGGAGGTTATCTGTGGAGATCTCTGGCCCGGCCAGGTGGGAGGGTTCAAACAAAGGGGAAAGGGCATGAGCAGAGAGGTGGAATTGCCTCAGCTGCCTTGGCTGCTACTGCCACTGCTCTGGCTTCACTGTCCCAGCAGCAGCTGTTGCTCTGAGATGCTGCACTGGCTGCACAGAGCTGAGTGGAGCTGGGCTGAGCCTGAGGGGGGGCTGACTAGCCAATGAGCAGGGTGCCAAGGGAGCTTCCGGTGGTGGAAACATTAGGAGAGTATTCACTTCCCAGGCAGTGTTACAGCTCTTGTGACAGATGCTCTCAGATGATGGAGGAAATCTCATACACCTTTATTCCTTCTGTATAGGATCTTATTACAGTTTGATAGTGGGTTGGGATCTGACAGCAGGTGCTTCCAATTGGATTGGTCTAAGATGTTAGGGATGCCTCAGCTACATGTGGATGGGCTTGGGGGCACTACCCTTATGTGACTGATAGCCACAATTCTCTCTGTGGGGGGTTGTGACTGTGACAGTGGCCTGGTGCTGGGATCAGGTTAAGTTCTTACCGTTCCTTCAGGGTCCCTGGGGCTTCAAGACTTAGCTCGACCTTATTGACTTCGTCTCACGGTCCACCACCCCACACAGCTTCCTGTCACTGTGCACCACCCCACACTTAAAAATAAAATTATTATCAAATAAATAGAAAATTGGAAAATTGTATATGTTTCTCCAAAAAGGTATGTGAATTACACTGATATGGTTATACATTATGAACGGGGTTTAAATATAAACCTGTACATTATATATATTTACCATGGTTATGTTCAGTTAAAAATAAAGATATATTTACAAGCAAATAATTTGTGCATTTGATAACTGAGTAGTATATATTTTCAAATTTGCTACATTATGGAACAACCCAAAGTAGTGTTAAAT
Organism: Uromys caudimaculatus; assembly: GCA_028551405.1. Taxonomy (NCBI): domain Eukaryota; kingdom Metazoa; phylum Chordata; class Mammalia; order Rodentia; family Muridae; genus Uromys; species Uromys caudimaculatus. Next base: position 34,607,172 of record CM052722.1, on the reverse strand, counting down.
TGAGAATGGTATATTATATCTATTTACTTATGTTTTAAAATAGCATATGTTACCTACAGTTAACTTAATATCTTCTATATATTCATAGATAATAGTAGGTGTTTACATAAGTAGATGGGAAGAAAAAGGGGAATAAATGAAAAAGTCTTTTATTGAGACATATTAAAGTAAAAAAAATGAAACTTTAAAAACAAGTGAACTAGAGAAAACTTCTAATTTAGAGCTATAAGAATTAACTACAGTTCTTCCTATTTGCAACCTCAATTGAGTTTCATAGTACTGAATGTTAGTTACAAGTCAAAAGTCTTGAATATATCACCATAGAGAGCATTTTAGTAGTTATAATATCATTTTATTCTATTATCTGGAAAAGTTAATAGTCATTTCCTATAACGTTGGCGATCCTGTATCTACAACATCACTTCTTTAGGGGCTCCAACTAGTAGTCATTGCAATCCCTGTCATGAGTCCACTTCAACGTGATCTCACTCAGAATCCCTATTATCTCCACCTTTGTTCCTATTTCTCGGAACTCATATTCCATTTATTATTTTACATATCAGCAGGAGTCTTATTTTCAGAAATATGAATATGATTATATAATTTACTTCAACTATATTATATAAATAACTTTACCAGTCACTTATGAGTATAGGGAATGTTATAGTAATCTTATTCTCATCCTTCTGTAACATGGTGGGTTCCAGTCTTTCTGGCTTCCTTTATTTTTCCTGGACCTCTTCTTTAACCTTGGTCAAATTTCCTAGTTTCTGTTCCCCTCAAAACACTGTAGCTTAGTGCATAGAGAGCACTTCATTATCCTATAGGTTGTGTTCAAAAGACATTTCTCCAGTATTATATTTACTAACTCTTGCATTATTACAAAGTTTGATAGAATTATTTAGATGTTTTGTTTTGTTTCAATGATCTATTTTTCAAAGCTTCATAAGAACATAAATATTGTTCATTTTTAAGTACTCAATGCTGAATATTATTGTAGCACAAACAATAATTTTCTAAATCTATTAATTTGCAAATGAATCAAGATCAATTATTTGTGATCATCAGTGATTACATCATTATAAGGTGATAGTAACCACCTAGGCACTGAAATTAACAAAATGTATGTTTTAATTTGGTATACTTTTCTGTTACAGTATATTTCACATTTGATTCAATAGTTGTGACACAATGCAAGTTTTCCAAAAGAGGAAGCAAAATATTAGAAATATTCTTATACATATGATTGTGTGGCAAATGTGTTTTCCCTCTGCCCCTATAAGCCTTTCCTTCTAGCCCATCTACATGACTTTTGACACTTGGCCACCTAGTCTCTTCCAAGGAAATACCAGGCTGGGACTCAGGTATGGAAAGACCAGTTGGAAAAGTTTTACAAATAATGTTTATGTGTATACCAATGATTATATATTATATGCATGATGATTATATCAATGAGTACTTAAACAAAATAAATATTAAATATTTACACTGTAGTAACATCAAATCTCAGCTATCAGTATGGCTATGCCAGAATTCTTTCAACTGAAGATTGAACCTAATAGTCATATGAGAATTAAAATAATTTTCTAGTTAGTTAAGTTCAGATATAGAATATCCATTCCAATTATTTGATTTTAAATGAAGTTTATATATTTTATGAGAAAATAAAATATAGTGATGCTAAGATGAATGACAAATTAGGGTATTAGAAATATAAATATCTTTTTCACTTGGGAGTTTGGAAGCTCAGCAGCAATTATGTTACAATCCACTAGAGGGAGCCGATACTATTTTAAAATTTTACTGACTGATTTCCTAAGTGAAAAATAAACCCTTTAGTAAAACTATTTTACAAAGCAAAAGAAAAAGAAATGCATATTATAAACTTAATTATATTTAATCAAAACTGAGCTAGAAAAGCTAACAAGGCTTCATTCATATCTAAATACTCTAGAAATGTTTTAAATGACATTTTTTAATATTTACAAAGGCAACCAGGAAGAAAATGCATGCATTATTGCTCTACTTTTACCTTTTATTTCATTAAGAAAAATGAAAATGAAAAAGAGGATTTATGTAATTACTGAGTTCCAAAAGCAAAATATAGCCCAAAGGATAATTTGTCCTTTCCTAAGAATCAGTTCCCACAGGATGTGGTTCTCAGATGACCTGACAGAGCATCAAAAGATGCATGTACAAATATCTCCACCTACACAAAAGGAAATCTTGTGAAAATCTATTGAACTGTTCCTTTATTTTTAACAATGCTCAAAACTCATGATTCTGGAATTCATAACCCACCATGGAGAAGTTATATCTGTAAAAATATTATTTATTTGCTTTTATCCAAAGGCATCAGAATATTGAAGTGGGAAGAAAAGATACATTTTCTTGTACAACATGAGTGTTTTGACATTTGTTAATGGAAGAAGAAAAATTCCATTGTTTTCAGTACTTAATATTTTATCCACACATAACCCATTTAAAAATCTCATTAGCTTTTAAAAGTGTTTTTACTTACTTGTCTGTAGCTCTTTCTCTCTGGCCCTCACACCATCAAAGACATGGTTAAAATGATTAGTGAAGGCCACAAAGTCTGCGTCCAGAAACATTGGTCCCTGTCCCTTTTCTTTCAGCGTTAGGCTCTGAATTTTCAATCGCTCAATTTGAGGTTGAAGAGCTGACAGCCTGTTGACTTCATCCTGCATTATAATTCAGAGTATTACAAATATGTAACTTTTAAACTTTGCATACACTATATTTTCACAAAGAAAGTTGTTTATAACCAGTGATAGGAAATCAGGCTAATGTCCTTAACAAATATTTCTTATGAAATATTCTTAATAATACTATTGAAATGCAACTCATCAATTTAAGAATACCACAGCTCTTTACTCATTTTGGGTCATCATATATGATATACTTTAGCTTCACTATATTATCGTTTGGACTATTAAAGCATACAAACATGTTTGTTTGCAACATATTATAATTGACCAAAAATTCTTAACATAAATCTAATAAAGATGTTTGTCTTTAATCCTTTTTTTCTTCAAAACTGTCTTTAAATTCTAAGGTCATTGAGTGTTTAGTAATTTTTCTAATCATATTTGTAAAATATAAATGGTATATACTTAATATACTATATAAAATTACAAGTATCTATAAAATATAGATTATCTGTGCCTATTCACTATTTTATGTATATATGTACATATGCATATGATATAATCATAAGCATATCTATAAATTTCTCCACTTATTGGGCCACATTTCTTCTTCTGACTAGTCAATTATTACCCTTTTAACTAGAAACTGCCCATGTTTTCTACTCTCCTTTCATAAGCAGCATTCGTATCATAGAATCTACTTTCAATATCAATTTTACAGTGCTTTGAATGACAAATTCATATGTACAATCCTTTGAAGTCCACTATATTACTCTCTAGCTCCAAGTTGGTCTTAGAAACTGAAATGTGTGTAGTATAAATTAAGGTACATTAATGAGATGAAAATGAACACTTAAATTTTGAAGACAGAACATGAATTATTTATAGTATAAACTACCACTTAAATACTGATTAAACCTTGCAATGATAGTTTTGACTAATAACGCTACCTAAAACACACTAACGAATTTTCTTTTCTAGGTTCCTTTTGTATTTTCCCTGTGTTCTAATTTTTGACAGTTTCATACAAGTGCTGAATAAACTTAGCTGTTTTTGTTCATCACCCCCCCCTTCCATTCCTCTACGTTTTAGGTTGCTGGAATTGTTCTTTTTAACAAATCCCCTTTCTAGGTTAAGTCTTCTTTTTATATATTAGCCACTTAATTTAAGTTTAACTTCCTGCCAATGTTGGGGTTGAACATTATTTATTGGAGTAAGTAAATTATCAGTGCCTATATCCCTGAGTAAAACGACACCCCATCCCTGAGCAAATATTAACTGCCAAACAGATCATCAAGAAGGGGTTCTGCCACATTGACTTCCTCTTTTTTCATGAATAAATATTGAATATTTTAAATTATTCATACCATTTGAATGTGGAATTTACATTGTATTTTTCAGTCATACTGTCTGCTATATAATTATTTTAGTGTCATTTTTAGTAAGTTGCAATTACTTTATATTATTTCTTATATACTTTATTTATACCATAACAAATACTCTTAAATTCTCCTTCTTAGTGCATTTTTACCACGCTTGCTTCTTATAATTTATATCTATGCTAAATTTCTAAAGTACTTAGGTTTATTTAGTATTTAATATGCAAAAATCATGATAATTAAAATTAAAAATGGGATCATATGTTAATTAGAAGGAGAGGAAATTTTTAAAATTATAGCAATTAGTAACTAAATTTAAATATGAGACTAAAATGGCAAAATAAATTGTTGATTTTAGATACCTGTATGCTTATTTGGAGAATCCTATTTTATGAGTATTGATTTGAAGTATGTTTTCTTACAAATTCCCTCATAGGGGCAAAAATATAAATCGGTGTGATGGTTGGTATAAGCTGGGCCCAGGGAGTGGCACTATTAGGAGGTGTGGCCTTGTTGGAGTAGGTGTGGCCTTGTCAGAGGAAATGTGTCACTGTTTGGTATGGGCTTTAAGAGCATCATCCTAGCTGCCTGGAATCCAGTAGTCTACTAGCAGCCTTCAGATGAAGATGTAGAACTCTCACCTACTCCTGCACCATACCTGCCTGAATGCTGCCACGCTTATGCCTTGATGATACTGGACTGAACTTCTGAACCTGTAAGCCAGCCCCCAATTAAATATTGTCCTTATAAGATTTGCCTTGGTCATGGTGTTTTTTCACAACAGTAAATCCCTAACTTACACATAAGTTGATACCAGGGAACTGGATTATTGCTGTGATAGGTCTGACCATGCTTTTGTTTGGGCAATGTTATTTTCTTCTGATTTCAGAATATATAATGAGAAGTTACTGACAATTTGCTTTAGAATTGGAATTTTGAAGACATAATATTCATTTCGAAATGAGCTATTCAACTTAAAAACTTGTTAACAATTAGCCATTGTTTACAGAAAGGGAATTGTTTTCCTTAGTTCCACAGAACAAGACATCATCCATGAATGTGTATCTGACATTAAAATTCTGCACATTTAAATAATATGACACCAAATAGGAGCCTTTTCCCCCTCAGGAAATGTAAACATATTTCTTACAAATCTGAGAAGGCTTTCTGGCCTCTGCTATACTGGAGAATGAGCTAAATTTGTATTCTAATATTTTAAAATGTTCAAAGGAAATAATGAAATGAACTGAATAAGAAATTGATTACCAAACACCAATACGATTTCACTAATATAATCATAGTTCATCAGTGAATCACAGTATTCTTATGCCACTAATATTTTACTTATACATATTAAAAAAAATTTAAAACCAAAGGTTCAAAAACAGAAAGAGAAAAGATAGATAGATAGAGAGAGAGAGAGAGAGAGGGGGGGGGGAGGAATGAGATAGTGCCAACAGGATGATGGAGAACTTTCTTAGTGAGTGTAGTAAAGAGAGTTTCATATTGAATAATTCCATAGTAACAGAATATTTAATATATATGTCTATGATTTCCTTTTGTAAGCTAGATTGAAATGGGGTCATTTCTCTCAGTTCCTTGTTCTTTTGTCCAGTAAGTTTGCCTTGACACATCTGTTTCACACCTGACTGAATCATCTAACTATTTTCAGTACTGATATCATAGCACTTCTTTAACATATGTGCTCTCTATTTCTCAACTTCTCTGGAGATTCTGACCACACCATGCTTTAATTTAACATCAATTCCTTCTAAATATGCAATGCAAATGTTCCTCCATTAAGAAAGCTGCCTAAAGTTTTCTGTCTATATCATGTTCTCCTTTTAGATGTTCTCCAACATTGTATAAAGCCTTGATTCCCTTGGTAGTGTTTATAATATTTTATTTAATCATTTGCCTAGTATCTACCTTCTCTACTCTGGATAAATATGATGTAAACAGAGTCAATGATAGTCACATTGCTTATTGGATCCAGTCTCTGCTACTTGTTCTGTCAACAAGCTAGCTCATGTACACACTATCATTCTTCATATTATAGATAATTAATATACAATTTCATATACAAGTATATTTTATAGGAGTTTGTTCCTACATCTGAATTTCATGAGGAGATACTATCATTCTGTACGGGTTGTTTAAGACAGGATCTCCCAGTCTCTGCTACTTGTTCTGTCAACAAGCTAGCTCATTTACACACTATCATTCTTCATATTATAGATAATTAATATACAATTTCATATACAAGTATATTTTATAGGAGTTTGTTCCTACATCTGAATTTCATGAGGAGATACTATCATTCTGTACGGGTTGTTTAAGACAGGATCTCTCTAGACATGGCAAGTGATTTCTTCAAATGAAAAGCTAAAGTCCTCCTGATTTTCCCCAGTGATTATACCACCACACCTGTCTCCTTCGTGCTTTTGTTGAAAAAAATATTGCATGTGAACTATACTTCAGATAAATGAGAAAACAAGCTGTAGGCTCTGTTATCTCGTTTCAAATATCTAGACATAAAAAATCTATAGTTTGTATGTTTGCTTATTTATGCAAAGATGTTTTGCAGTGAATTATTTTTATAAAACTATAATTTTGAGTATCTTTATTTCCTAGTAAATTTACAGAAATTTAAGAAAAATTTTTTTCTTTGTTTCAGAACTTTTGTACATTTCCCAGTAACATTTGAGTTCAGCGATTTTTTTCCAGGCCAGCATTGTCAGCTGTCCATCTCCAGTCAGTCTTCATTTAAACCATTCTTTTTAAAATCATGCAGATTAATCTCTCTTCATACTAAATATAGACAGCTCAGTCCATCATTAAAAGTTTGTCCATGAAACATTAGCCTCTAATCAAGTTCTTGTTTTCCATGAATGGTGTGCTGCTCATACTAAGGACTTGAGAAGGCCAAGTTCTTTTCATAATTATTAATTCTTCATTCTCATCACTTAAATATGAGCTCTTTAATTTTCTTACTTGGACCCTTTAGTAGTGACACTTCCACCTTGTTTGCTCTCTCTCTCTCTTCTCATGACCCAGGAGATTTTCTGATCATACCTCCATACTCTTTGCCTCTTAATTAAGTCTAGTCAGTTGGGAGCCATGCCGAGATTCTTCAGGCAGGGAGGATGATAAAATTGCTTGTTTATTTTTCTCGCTCTATTTCCATGCAGGTGCCTTGGGCTCACTCTTAAGGCTGCTTTTGTTATAAGGCTCTCACTCTCTCCTGTTTTCACAATGTCTATACTATTTCTTTCTGGCTCTGGAGAGGGAATAGCTTGGTTTAACTTGGCCTTTCTTTGAGGTTTATCTATTGAGCAAGGACATTAGTAATATATCTCTTTGAGAAGAAATACTACTCAAAATTCCAAGTCTTATATGCACCATTAGTTTTATAGATTTCTCTTTTATCCCATTGTACCCCATAAGCTCTTTCTAGCTATTTGGTTTGCTTACAATTTTTCATCATGTGACTAGGTTTTTACATCTGAAAAGAGTTTCAGAATACTGCCTAGTCTTTTGTAAGAAATCTGCTTTCTATACTTCCTATCTCACCCATCTGTAAAACTGACAAAATCAAGTAGCCTTGTAAACATTACATAAATCAACTCTGGAATTAATACATCAATACAGTACTTATTTAAAGTGATTTTCTTTGTTTAAATTTTGATCTTTACTATACACAGCTCAATCCCTGGAAGTTGAAAATCTCATTACTAAAGAGTTTGCTATGGCACTTTTGCAATTGGCCAAGAAGCACCTTTTGATCACGCTTCAAGTGGAAAGAGGGAAGGCTTACCTTACAAATTTTTAACTGGCTTTTAATTGCTGTTGGCTCAGATAGGGTGGTGGGTTGGGTTTTCAACAAGTTTTCAGCAGTAGTTGTCATCTGCTCCAATTGCTGTAACTGACTATAAAAGGTAATGATGTTGTTTTGATACTCTAGCCAGTTAACTCTCTCACTCAGCAATTGGCAGAATTCTGTCCACCGGCTGTTCAGTTGTTCTGAGGCTTGTCTGATACTTTCAGCATTAACACCCTCTACAAAGAAAACCAAAATACATATCCCATGAAGCCACAGTTGAAAAACATGGTCTGGAAACCAATGTCCTTATATTATATAAAAAAACTGTTCAGCATATAATAATTTCAAACAAACTCATTTAATTTTTGACGAAGTTTCAAAGGGTCATCTCTAATTTGAAACTAGAAATTGTTAGAGATGAAACTTATCAAAAAACATAAATATCCAAAATAAATATAGAGATATTCAGAATAGTACAAAAGATTCAAAGAAAAGAAAAACTGACCGAGTTTTGATAAGGATTGCTCATGGATAAATTATACTCTAGATGTTGGTAAATAAATTTTAAATAAAATGTATGTTATTAATAATATACATTATAAGACTAACTCATTGTTTCCTTAAAAATTAGGTCTTAGGATTAGTCAGAATATTCTTTGTATGGTTTATGAAAAAGAAAATATATCTAAAATTAATTGTTCCCATTTATTCTGTAATTTCTCAAAAAAAATATGGGACTATTCACTGACTCATGATGTAAAGCAAGCATTTGGAAAACTAACAGTTATCTGAAAAGATTTCCATTTACAAGGTTGAAGTTTATCTACAGCTTTCAAATGGAAGCACAAGGATACATTTAATTCTATGTAATAAACATTTTAAGTTAGAGAATACATTTATCTTTTAGATGTGTGTTAGATGTTAGAAAATACATGATGTCTTAATTATCTGGCAATGTGACATATGACTAAGGCAATTCATGTACATGTTACAGAGCAAGAGAATGTAGCAACATCATAATATGTCACCAGCTAAAGTACTCAAGAGATTATAAAGTTAGTTCACAAAAATAAGATTTTCATAGATATACTAGTTTAGATGAAACTCCCTTACTAAATTGTATCATATAAAGAAAAAATGGATTAAACCTTGTATGATGCATTTAAAAAAATGATTATGTTGGCACTCATAGTTATTTTAAAACACTTGGTATTTGGAGATTTCCTATTCCAGCATTGATGCACAGCCATCCCAAAGAACAAAAAGCTCTGTGTCTTCAAATATCTGAGGAACAAATTGATTTTAAAAAAGACCAAGTTGCTTAAGAGAATCAATTTTTCTGTCTTTACTTAAAATCAAATAAGAATTAAGGAGAGCAAAGTGTTTAAAATGCCTGGTATATACATAAAGCAAATACAAAGTCTGCTTCACGTCCAGCTTATATAAACTATGGAAATATCTATGGAATTCTACACCTTTATTATTTTGTCTTCTTTTACTTTTCTCTGATAAGATCTTGTAATTTTTGATTTGTTAAAATCATACGATTCCATAAAGCCAGACAGTAACTTTGAAACATGAATCCAACCATAGGAATTTCAAGTATGACATCACACAAAATGACATCAGAAAAAACAGCATTTCTAAATACCACTGGCAAAATACCTTTGCTTTGTTTTTGGATAACATATTTTAAATAGAAATATAGGTGAAAAAGATAAAATGTAATAGATACATGGATCCCTGTACCTGGCCATACAAGAAACTCATGGATTCCTATGTTTAAATTTTCCTCCAATTTCCTGAATATTTATGAATAATGTCAATCATATTGAGATATATGAAGATTGTTAGTTTTGTGATTGAGAATTATAGAAGCATATATTTTAGGGTTGGCATTGTATAACATTAGTAGTAATAAGCTTATTTGTTACAAATACTTAGAGACAAGAATCTAAAATTTCAACCACATAATTACCCACTTTTGAGGAAATGTATCATAATGAAATATCTACGTTAACTTAATGAATAAGGTATAATTTTAAAATGCAGAGAAGAAAATGTTTAAATTATATTATTTAATATCTCAAGATCATGGCATAGTGCAAATGATCATATATTTCAGAAAAATATTATCATCAAATATTGAATTTTGGCAAACACTTAGAAGAAGAAAGTTCACGATTAGTGTAAAATCAACACAAAGCAGACATTAAGAAGGCAATGAGCAATGCTACAACAAATTAAAGTTAGTTTGATGCTCTAAACTTTATTGTCTTACATTTGATTAAATAAGTAGACAAAGTAGAGAGATTTAAAAATCTCTCTGTTCCTTAGAATTATTAACCTTATAAAAATTCTTAGTAACTGCAGATCACAAATAAATTTTCATTATGGCTGATATATCATAATTTTCCAAAGTGATAAAGCATACCACAAAGGAACTTGAAAAGATTTTGTGGTTATCTGTTAAAATTATAGGATTTTTTTCATGAATTGTGATTATGGCAGACAACTTCATGCTGTGAAACAAATATGATATAATGATACATGTATCTCTAAAGGGAATTAAAACAAAAGTGAAAGTAAACATTTTACAAATCTGTAACACTGTAAATTTTACAGTATTTAGTTTTATAATGACTTTTAAAACCAAATATATAAAATTAAACTATAGTAACTACCAATCAGCTAAGTAATCCCATTGGCTATCATATTTCTCAGCCATGACAGGCAGATAGTAATAAGATTAACTCACTGAGACTTGTGGCATATATATATATATATATATATATATATATATATATATATATATATATATATATATATGTGTGTGTGTGTGTATTCCTCTATACCTTACAAATTTTAAACATCTAATAAATATAAGCAGTGTAAAACAAGAGCTATGGTGAAGAAGTCTAGTAAATAAGGATACATCAGTTTTCTCCTTTTAGAAAATACAGTAATTTAAATGAATAATATAGTATATTTATAAAAACTTGATTACTGAAATAAAAAATTAATTTTACATAAAATATGGTATATAGAAAAAATTTTAAATTTTGTAAATGTTTCAGCAATAAAAAGTGATTTGTTCATAAGATTTAGGTTTAGACTATTACAATATGATATCACAGATTTATAATGAAATTTCTGGCAAAAGGTACAGTATAGACCACAGAGACTTATAGCCTTGTAAACAGTTTGTATGGAAACATTTTATAAGTGAGTATGCTTGCTGTTCAACTTTAGTACATGTAACCTAGTCTCTTAAACTGCAAAGTCTCCTAGGAAATATGTTGTCACTGGCAGCTTCTGGTATAATTCTCAGCCTATAGTTGAAATGGTCTATGTGTGAACACTTCCAACACCAAATCTATAGTTTGCTCTTATGAAGCCAAACATTATGGGAGTGATAGGTAGAGGAGTAAAAAAACCTTACAAAAATAATCGCATAGCATCTTGTCTTTGTTTGCTTGAAAAATGTGTGGACAGAGGATACAAAACAATGCTAGAAATGCCATTAAACACATTGACATAATTGATCATATATATATGTGTATATATATATATATATATATATATATATAATTTTTCTGTTGATACTAGCAGATACCTTATGTCTAGAAAACAGTATCTATATTTTTCTGGAAATTATTTGCCCATGAATTTCTTTACTTCGGTGTTTATGGGTTTGCATCTCATAGGGCGGTTTTTCTTTGCTAAGCTGAAAATGTAAGTTTTATGACACCTTTTTATTGTAAATATTTGCAAAGTTTAAGTATCAATCATCTGAGCATCTGCTTTTCTAATTTTTTGTTAGCTATTTAAGAATACAAATACTGACTCACCAGGCTTTATGAGCAGTACTTATAAAAACCATTTTGGAGCAGCACATTACATTCTCAGGGATAATGGATCATAATCCATTCACATCTCATATTCTAAACAACCCCTGAAATAGTCTATGAATAAATAGATTGCACCCAGAGGAAATGGATCATTACTTGAACTGCATCCATTAATTTTATTACTTGTGTATAGTGCATACCAGACTGCTAGAATAATTGTAATTATGCATCACCTTCCATGCAAGTACTTCAGAATTGATACCTAAAGTGAAGTATTTCTCATCAAGTATATTCATCATCAACTATGAAGCGTGGGTAAAATAATGGGGAAAAGATTTATCAGTGGTTTTTTTTTTCATTACAAGAATATCTAGAATAAAATGTACAGTTCCTAATAACTTCCAATTTTCTTGTGCTTTAACTGAGGGACACTACCCGCACATATAGCATCCAATAGAGTAACATAATGTGCAATTTCTATGCATCCAGGATTTATGCTAAATGCAGATGCAAAACTCTGGAAGCTTCTGAAACCAGATTAACTTTTACACAACTGTTGAGCAACCTTTTGAGAAAAAATAACTTTTCATAGATTATACTACTTACTACTTCTAGTAAAATGGAAAAATCTTTCTAACATATCCCCTTTTATGTTTTCTGTTTCTAATGCCAGAAATGTAGGAGAAAATGTTGTATTTCTAAGCATATTTGTTTCCACCAGCCCTCAAGAGCCGTTGTTTTTATGGTCTCCTCCTTTTAATCCCAGAAATATATACATAAGCAGAGAGGATCCCCTTATTAAAGTGTAAAGTTAATCCATAAAAGAATGCATTTGTCAATTTTCAGAATGTGGACTCCATGTAGAGCATTAGTCTTAGTGTTATGTAGCAAGAAGGGAAAATGTAAAAGAAAGTGCCCAGAACTAAAGGACAAGACAAGAAGAAGCATGCACTTCTGCAGAAAGCTACACTTACTGGATGGTGAGGTACATTATCAATAATACATGATATGGGGGTTTATCAACAGGATGAGTTAGAACAACTACAGTCCAAACCAGCTTACCCATCTGACAAAGTGAACTGCATACATGCAAATAAGTTCATGCATACAAATATTTTAAGCTATAAAGCTACATGTAAAAAGTTTTAGTGACTTGGATAACATATGTGAGAGAAGCTCCTGTCTATCATTTTCTTCAGTTTAATTATAGTTCTGGGGATAGTTTCTATTAGGTATCACATTAAACATTATAACCTATTACTCAGGTCATGAACATTTTTAGATGTTCTTTTGTTAGAGTATACTACCAATTATTACTGTTATATACACATTTCCTTAATGTGATTGTCTTCAGGTTGTTAATTAACACAAGAGAACTAAATTTAGAAACTGAAAGGGAAGCACCATTTACTATAGAAAACACTATTAACTATCATATCATGATAGTAACCCCTCTGGAAATTTGGGAGAAAGTATTCCATAGTTCATAAATTGGTACCTGAGTTATTCCTGTATTTGCATTTTCATGAATGTTTTGACACAGCTGCCTTTGATCTTATTTTAAGTCATATTATTTGATCTTATTTAAGTATGATATGGACCATTCTGGCTTTATACAATGACACACACCATATGGGTGTGTATGTGTGTTTGTTAGCATGTGCATGTGTGCATTTATATGCATATAAGTACATTTTAAAACAGTCAAGAATGATTTTCAACTCTAAATAGGTAAAAACAAACTATACAATATTTAGGAATAGAAATGTGATTGAGATTTTGCTTCAAGCTTTTCTTGAAATTTTGTAATTACATTAATACATTGAAAAATGTCTTAGATAAAGAAATAACTTCGTCATAAGAATTACCATAAGAATCCAGTATTGGTGTGTTATTTGAAATTAAATAAGATACGTTAGAGGGTTAAATGACTTATTTATTCAAAATTAAAAACGGTTTCCTTCCGTTTTGTATTTTGACAAGTTTAAAAAAATGAAGCCTTAAAGGAGTTGATCTAAATAGTTTTCAGGAAAACCAAGGAAAGAATTTAGATATTATCTCTCTCATTATAGCAGAGCTAAGGAAACATACCTAGACAAGACACCTAGTCTAAGTTCCAAATTAACCCCACTACGGTTATGACAATCTACCAAATGATTGAGACTAAAAATATGATCCTAAACCCATACATTGAAGTTATACTCTGCAAAACCTTACTTCTCAGAAAAAGTTCCCACTAAGAAGTACCTCTGTTTCATACTATATCAAGACAATCTCTATTGATAGCCAAACAAACAATTGGTATAGACAAAGAAGTTAATTTTAATATTACTTCAAAACAGACTATGGTTGTTGGCTTGGTGTTTGGGGGGAACTTTTGACAGTGGGAGTGGGAGTGTCACTAACTCTCTCAGCTGCTCTTTGGACCCTTTTTCTCCTACTAGTTAACTTTGTCCAGCCCTAATGTGAGGGTTTGTACCTGATCTTATTGTATCTTGTTGTATTGTGGTTTGTTGATGTTCCTGAAAAACCTGCTGTTTTCTGTTGGGAGACAGGAGAGGGGACAATCTGGGAGAGAAGGGATATAGGAGGGACTGGTAAGAGAGGAGAAAGGACAGCTGACATTGAGATGTATTATATAAGAAAAAATAAATAATTTTTAAAAGATACAAAAAAGTTTTAAAAAGCAAGAAAAATATATCTTGTAACAGAAGTACAGTAAAAGAATTAAACATTTTGCACTTTTGTATGGATTTATATTAAAACTGATTTAGAAACATGCAAGTTCCTTTAAAATTTATCAAAATTCTATGCAAATTTTCAGAAACACAATTTTAAAAGGAATACAATATTTATTGTCTACCAATGTAATTTTTGATCATACAAAGTCACTTATATTCTGGTCAATTGAGTTAGTATAGTCATAAATAAATACCCAGGAGTGATTTGGCTTCACCTTGAGGACAATGTTTGTGGGTAAAAAGAACATCCATTTATCTTAAATGAATTAGAGTGATTCAGCTCTCAGTTTCCTTTCTATAAATAAAATGGTAGGAGTATACAAGTCTTATACACAAGAAAGAAGTTTTTTGACTTTTTAAAATTGTAACAAAGAAAGTATTGGAAATCTTGGTTTACATACAAACATTTTCGGTTTCAGTTTTAAGAGGCATACCCTTGGCTCTTTACTATAGGAGCATCTAAAAATTTGAAGATGAGTCCCTCTATGTTACACTTGGACAAGTTTTAGGTAGTCTTGTATTTCTGACTTATTTTATAATTTGTATAAATTTAGAAAATAACTTCTATTTAATTTGTTTTTTAAAAATAAAAGATAATAAATGCAGTAAAATATAAAATTAATTTTTTTAGTAATGATGCAAATAGTTTTGATTAATAGGAAAGTAGAACAATGGGTCCAGTAAATGTTTATCCTCATTGTGACCTTAACTGGCTTAATTCTACTCAAAATAACCCTAACCATAACTTCACTGACAGACACGTGAGTGGCCTATATTTTGATTAATATAAACAAGAAAAATGTAAATTACACTCCCACTACCCCATTGATATTTGAAAAGTACTCCAGATAATACTTTCATTCAGATAATACTTTCATTCAGAGGCAATATTTTCTTTTCCTTTTTCTTTTTTTTTTTTTTTTTTTTTTTTTTTTGGTTTTTCGAGACAGGGTTTCTCTGTATAGCCCTGGCTGTCCTGGAACTCACTCTGTAGACCAGGCTGGCCTCGAACTCAGAAATACGCCTGTCTCTGCCTCCCAAGTGCTAGGATTAAAGGTGTGCGCCACCACTGCCCGGCTGAGGCAATATTTTCTATCAGTGCTATTTCTCAAATATTATCAAATATGCTATGTAAAATAGAATTTATTCAGTCAATTATTATTTATTAAGGGCATCCTATATGTCCTACTTTTTCTGTATTCATTTAGAAATTCTGATATAAGTATCTAGGAAAATGGTTTTAGTATTTATCGTTGACATTCATCTCTGTTTCACTAAAGAAAGACTAATGTACTTCTATTCATTTCTAATGTTAAAAATTTAAATACAGTGCATTGTATATAAGATGATCTGAGATCTATTTAATATTTTATTGCAGATTTTAAACATTTGAAGTTGAAATTTTAAAACAGCATACTTAAATATAAATGTGATAATGTAGTTTCTGGAGAATTTTTATAGACTGATTATAAGGCGATTTGGATATTTATTTGACTGAATAGGCTATTAAAATCATCTTTTAAAATCATCAAAAACATAGCAACAAAATATCCTATGAATATTTTCCATTGTTTATGTATTAATTGATTTAGCAAATTCTCAACTGTCATGTCTTCCTGTTTTTATTTTTAACTAAACACAGTTTTGAGTCTCATTAAAGGATGAAAATGAATTCATTTTCCATGAAGACAATTGAACTTATTAATGCCCAGACAACAATTAAGGCTAAAATAATTTATATACAAAAGTTATGTAGCAGTTTCTCAAAAATGCTGCCATGTACAGAAAAATAACCAAAAGTAAAAACAAACTTGTCTTGAAATTGCAGTGTTTGTGATTTTTTTAAAGTTTTTATTTAGAAACAGACAAAAGTTTAGAACACACAATTTGGAAAAAAGTCTCACATGACTTTACAATATTATACACAGATAGATTTTCAAGGATTATTAGCAGTGAATAATTGTATTTTTAAATATTATAAAAATATAATCCTAATTTGTGGTTTTGCCACATTTAATTCCAGGGACATGTCTGTTTATAAGACGAGGTAATACACAAAACATAACAAATATTAGTAGTATTAGACCACTAAGTTTTAGGTTCAGAAAAGCTGTGCTTTTTCTTAAACTTACTAAAATAAAATTTGTATCTCTCCAATAGACTTATAAAATATTCAACCACAACTATTTTTTTATCCAATTGATTTAAATTGAATTTTCCCCAATAATTTGCTTAGAATAAAAGAAAAAATAACAAAGATACAGACTTCCTTTAATTTAAATTTGTGAAGAAGTACTTGTCTGATATGATTCAGCTGATAAATATGAACCTATGTGCTTATCAAATCCCTAAGAAGATTATTTAAATCAACTTCTTGTAATTACCATTTGCCATCTGTTCCACCAGGGCCTGAGCTGATCTGCTGGCATCTTGCAGTTTTCTGAACTTCTCAGCTTTTTCTCTTGCTATGGCCTGCAGCATGAGAGTAAAGGTGAGCATTTCAGTACAAAGACTTAGAGTCTACACAGTAATTGTAACCGTAACCTGATTTTTCAATCCTTGTGATACTTCATTTTATCAGTTCATCATGTAAACCTTTAAGACTGTTTTCTCAACAATAGTCAATTTTCAAAGTTCTCATATTTTCAAAACAAAAATTAATGTTTATATTCTAAGAGCTTTCTGAACTGTTTGCTCAAAATTCCTAACTAGAATTAACCTTTTGAACAATAAATATAAAACAGTTCAAATTAACAAAAATAGCACCTGCCAATTAGCTTACTCCTAATGCCCATGGAGGTATGAAAACTTTGCACTCAGGGAATTCAAGCAATTTTCCTATGATTGCTGTAAAAATATGTGATCTGTGGCAGCGGGATGACTCAGCAAGTGAAATGGATCACTGCCATCCTAACAGCCTGAGTTCAATACCCAGGGCCCGCATGTTACAATTCCTGGAAGTCATTCCCTGAGAGTTGTTCTCTGGCTGCCATACATATTCTGTAGCATACTCATACCCATATAGATAACCTTGCAAAAATAATTAATAAATATGACTGACTTTTAAATGTGACTATAGCTATATATGATATTTTATGTCCTCAACCTATTTATTACAAAAGAAATAGAGTTAAACCACAATTAACATATAGAACAATCAGTGCTTCTGATGTGTATATCTATATCTATAATCAATATATCTGCTATAGGAAGAGATTTTATATGAGATTAAGTTAGTTTGGGTTTATTTTCCAGATTGAAAGTTAATTTTTTTCTACTTGAATTTAAAGACACATTTAATGATTCAATATTAGAGTACAATCAGCATGTTATGTAATTTGGATATTCTACAATGCTTTTTAGAAGATGTGTTTCAAATGCTAATGTTTAATATCTGTGTTTTCTATACTGAGTAGATGAAAGGTTGACAGTTACACAGGAAATTAACTTTAAATTTAATTTCATCTAATGTAATTTGAAGCAATGAACTTAAAATTTTTTATGTGGCCAGTGTTATCTCTAATTGTATCATGTTGGTCTTGTGTCTTCCCGTTGAAAGCAAGTGAAGGCAGATGAAGATATAAATATAAACAAATAATAATTTAATATCAAAACACAGAAGAGAAATTATCTAGATCAGTTTTTTTCATAGCAAATTATTCAATATGCAAAGTATCATTAAAATTTAGTATAAATGAGTAATGAACTAAAATTCTAACATGTGGGTGCATTGGCATTATTTGAAGTACCTATAGCCTAGGTGAAAAATATATATTTTATACTATGTTGCCAAAGGCCGCCAAAAGAAAATCCTGTTTTATAACCTGAGTTACAAGATTGAAAAGTGAAAAACTGTCTTTTAATATCTTGGAGTTTTTCACTTGAAAATTTCCCAACACACAGATTGCATTGTTTTGTGATTCTGTGTTCCCAGGATCCCATTCCAATTAACAGGGAAAGCTCTATGATGCCTTGAAATTCAATTTCATAAAACAAGAATTGGACAAACTTGAAGGATTCTGACTTGCTGATTGACCTGAGAAGTCCATGAAAATAAAAGAGTTATACTAGCATATCCATAAGTTAAAATCAAATTCAAAGTTCTAGCATTCACCTTTTCTCATCAGTTCAATTTTTTTCTGTTCCACAATTTGTAACAACTTATTGGTCTGCTGTGCTTAGCAGCTTACTGACACATGATTCCCAATAATTCACTACCTTTTTCACTAAAAAAGAAATGTTGTTCATAATGATAATGTGCTTTGAGCACAGTAGGAAGGAGATAATTCTAAGTAATTATATAATATTAACTACTAAGAACAACAGGAGGGTTTAAATTATTCTTATTTGAATTATAATACATGAAAATATTAAACAAAGAAAAATTCCTATGTTTTAGTACAGTAAAATGAACAAAGATAATAAGCACTAAGTTGATGCTCATTAATTTACGTTTCAATTATGGGACTGGGAGTATTTTTCTCCAAGGTTAAGCAGAGCTTCTCCTGAACCAGAGTCTGGTTCTCAGCACCTACATACAAAATTTGGTTTCCCTAAGAAAACCTATAACAAAAGCTCTGAAGCAGCAGAAATTGGTTAGGCTTTCTGGTTTCCTAACATAGTTGAGAATATTCAAGCTCCACATTCAGGAAAAGATCCTTGAATTGAAGAGAAATGATGGAGAATGAAAGTCATCCAAGCCTTTACTCTTGCATCCACTTATGTGTCCCACTTATGTGCAATGCATCACACACACATACACACACACACACACACACACACACACACGCACGCACGCATGCACACACACTCACACACACGCACGCACACACACACACACACACACACACACACACACACACACACACAGAAGGAAGGAGGAAGGGAGAGAGTCACACATTCATACATTATGAATTTTTCTGTTAGATTTTATTGCCATAGTACTTTTGTATTTGATGAGATTGGTAGTTTACGTTTTTATAAATATTATGTAAAGAAAAGAATTAGAGGACCACATAGAATTGACAAATAAGTAAACGATATGTATAATTTCCTTACAAATGCCATTAGTCTCTTTATTCTGAATGTCTAATAAGATTTATTAGCAATTCTGTCTAGAAAGTCAACCTTACCTTAAAAAAATTCAAGCATAATATCTGAGTTTCAATGATGTTTTAATAACCACTTTACTTATTCTTACATAAGTAAGGACAATAATATCACCACAACAAAACAAATAATCTATTGAATGAAAATTATTCCTCTCTTGTTTTTACAGTGGAGAAAAGTAAGATACAAATGGTTTGTGAAATATTTGAAAGTATCAATATCATTCAAACTCAAGTACCTTTTACTTCCTACAAATTATATTTTATATACATTATTTCTAACATACTTCACAACATTTGTGGGAAGAAAAAAGTACTATTATAATGTCCTATTTTATAGAAGTTAAACATCAAAAAGACTAAATGATGAATCAAAAGAGATAGTATTTGAAAATGTGTAACCTAAAATAAATATTTTCTTCTGTTTGCAAGTTCAGTACTCTCTCACAATTTGCTTCTTTGAGGAATATTTCACTGAAAACTCACCTAATAGGCATGAGTACACCAGAACACAACTTATAGTAAAGGTAAAGATTTAGTTTCTAGACAGTGCAGGTATTCTAAAAATTTGTTATTAATTTAGCATGGGCACCAAGATATTAGAAAAAATGCATGGCATTGGAAGTCACTGGTAACAAATATCAGGTACAGTTTAATTGCTGCTCCCATTTGCTAGATACACACTATATGGCCAAGGAGCAACTTATGCATATATAGAAATAGAAGCCCTACAAGTTCAATTGCTAACACTATTCATGAATTTGTCAATTTTGAATTCACATGAGTATTGTTAGGTCAAATCATACTAAAAGGGATTATTGAATAATGAAGGGACAGATAAGCATAAAGAAAATGAATAGACAATGAAGTACTCAGGAAACTTTGAATTTAATCGACGGTTGTAGGTGTTTGATCACAAATAATAAAGGGTAACAAATAGATGATAAAGTAACAAATATGAACAGGTTTGAGTTATTATTCTTTGGTATTATTTTTTGGTATTATTTTTATTTGCATGTCTGTCTTGTTTGATTTCTATTTTTGTCTTTTTCCTGGTACATTCTTTGCTCAAATTGTTAAGAGTTCTGTCTTCTAGCTTTTAAATGCCTCAATAAAGAATTTAAATATCTGATCATCAATGTTGTCTCTATTAACTAACAATAATAAAGAGCTTCTTAGCAGACTAAAGGAGACTATTCAGGTAACAGTCTCCAAAATGAGATGATAGATTTTTTTCCTGGTAAAATAGGACAGTGGTAATTATTAATCTGAGTAAAACACTAAGACTAAATTAAACAAAACATGATATGTCCTCGTTTTAATTTAGGATGACCAAAATCACCTTAAAATAGTAGAACCTTGACACAAGATCTGTGTAGATTACCTTGTTGATGAGACTATATGAGCAATATTGATATCAGAAGTTTGGGGAGGAGAAAACTCAGGATTGAAATATATTGTATGGAAAAGTAATAACGAATAAAAAGAAAAAAGTGTTAATAAAGTTTACCAAGCATTACTTAAACTGCTTTCTAATGGGATATGACTGTATATGCATACTTCCTCGAATATATGAACAGTTCTGTTAAAGTATATGGTGTCAGTAATTCCTAATATTTTATATTTGCCAGCTTTTATTTTCTCAGAGAGACACACATAAAGAACACAGAGATGGGAAGAGCCCATATCACGCCTCAACCAAAACAATGTCTAGAAGTAACAATCCTGGAATGGAATCACAGAGGTTTTTAAAGGTATTGAATTTCAAGAAGGAACAAACACATTGATCTTCCATTTGCTTAAGTTATGAAGTTAAAAATGATGTAGAACATATATAAATGAAACCAAGATCAAAATCAAAGTAACCTATTGCCTTACTCAGTTCGATCAAAATTTTCACTGTCTAGGTCAGCAATGTCTGCCCAGTTATTGCAGGCTATATCTTACTTTCAGTTCTCAGTTTACTTTTAAGCATAAATTAATCCATTGAATTCCTTTCTCTTCAAGAAGGTAATTATTGTTTTGCTTTTTAAAGTAGTAACATGCCTGACTTTCTCTGACATCCAGAGCATCTTTGCCTGATATACTTTCTTGGTTCCTTTCCATCTCCTTGAGCTGTTACTTTCAAGCATCAATCATTTAACTTATCTCAAACAGGTCAAACCTCAAAAATCTTTTCATGAGCTAAAAGTATTTCTTCATTCCTTTTTATTTTTTTCACACAAACTCCACATTCAAAACATTTAAAAAATCTTAATGGTTTTGTATAAGGACAGTTCAGTGCATAAATACTTGCCTACCAAGAGTTAGTTTCTGGGTTTTTTCTTAGAAACACAAATAAGCCCTGTTAACACAAATACACACACACATACACACACACACACACAAACACATACACACACACACACACACACACACACACACACACCCTCTCTTTCTCTCCTTTTATCTTAATAAAAAACAAAGCCAAATAATAGATTATTATCACTATTTTCATTATTACTGCAATAGCCAAAATACAATATTTTGAGAGATGCATATTTTGAAATATAATATTAAAGGATAGGGATGTAAGTCATTGGTAAAATGGAAGGCCTGTGTTTCAACAAAAGTACTGCGAAATTAAAAGTATATATACCATTAAAGGATAGATATATATTATAGAATATATAGAATATATATTGCATGATCAAAAATATTGTATGGATAAGTAGTTTAAAAACATGTTAATTAAGCTTATTAAGCATCACGGAAATTGCTTCCTTATATGTTTTTCAGATAGCTTAAAAAGCTAGTAACATCAAGGACCAAGTTCCACACTCTACAGTTCAATGAATTCTCAAGCCCTGCCTAATCCTAAACCTTTTACACTTTAGAATTTGTTTACTGTAACTAAAACTCCATCCACGTATTTTCTTGTTACCAGATACAATAGGCATGTATTTACTTTAAAGAAATGCACTGAGTGTTCTGCTCTGCTTGGACATGGGCAAACAGAAGCACAAGTGCCTGTGTGCATATGCCTGTGCTCACACACACAAACACACATACGCACATACACACACACAGAGTGACGACCTAACCCTCTTCTTCTTCTAATATTCACTATGACATTTATCACCAACATGAATTTATACATTTATATCATCATTGATAAGTTATAAGCTATATGATTCCAGGTATCCTCATCTGTTTTCTTGTATAATCTATAACCAATATCAGTATGTAATAAAATCTACCATAAAGTTTGTTTCAGAAAATGTAGAAAATTTTACTTACCATTGTGATTCTTCTATTAAGTACTGATGTGATAACTCCATCCTTTGGGTCATACTGTTTATGAAAACATATCCACCCTCATTTTTATTTTTCTCTAGCTGTTTTTCTCTGGAAAATAGTTCTGTTTTTATGTCTGCTTGTATACTAATTTTCATATGTATGATCTCTGTGTGTGTGTATATATATATATATATATATATATATAATTATTTTAGTATTAAAATAACTTTTATATTCCAGTAGAGTAATTTTGAACCATTTATTGACACACAGAACAGCAGTTATTTTGTTTAATATTGTCCTATAGTTAAACTAGATTTTAAATAATTTAGTATAATACATACAATTTCAAGTATATAGGAATCCAAAATGTACTACGACCTCTTCACCAATAATATAAAATAAAATATATTTTCACAAAAGTTAAGATAGAGTCAGGAAATTAACATTCTAAAATGCACAACTCAATGTACAATGTGAAAGGTAACTGTACATGATGAAATAAAAATATAACACAAGAGTAAAATAATACCAAAAATTTACACATGAAGGGAAGTTTTCCGATTAATAAATGGCTTAAAACTCATGAAATTTATTTCTCCTTTCAATCCATCTTCTGTAATAATATGTTAGTAAAGTTTATTTTCCCAATGGCTCTATCTTGTTTTTAGAAGCAGTTAATTTTCTATTAACTTAACATTCCCTAATAAAGTTTTGTATTTCAACAGCGTGTTAATTTATTCATTCACATTATTCAGAAGTTGTGGCATTCTTCACATCTGTAATGTATTTTGTATTTGCATAACCTGTGTAGCTTTAAAAATAATTTATTTGTATATATTAAGCATTTATTGTGTTAAGTTCCAATTTCATTCTTGGCTTATGAAATTAAAATAAATTCAATAAATGGAGCAGCACAGAATAAACAACAGAAAAGTAAGTTCTACTCTGTAACTTCTATAAGTCAACAATTAAAAGTATATTATAATGCTTCTAAATCAGCATGAACAATGAAACAGTAAATAGATCACTCTAGCCATCATGAAAGCACCTTGGACATGTTGACCTTGCCAAAAATTTTCATCCGAAGACCACTAGGGATAGACTAACCAATGAAGTGTGTTAGGATGTGTTTTTATTTTTCAAAAGAGACATTACAAGTTACATGCAGAGTGAGCATGTGAAAAGAGTTTCAATGTTCTTATTATCAAAATGGAACTAGAGGTAGATAAGGATCCAGTCATTTGGATTTTTTTTGTAAATGCAATAAGCAATAAGAATAATTTATATTCAGTTTTCTTGGTTTTTAAAAATCTGGAAAAGCATGTAGAGTGATTAAATTTATGATTTTTAAAAAGAATACTTGGGACCAATAGTGATGATGAAAGATCCCTGATTGCTTAGAGTAGTTGTACTTAACCTGCACTAAGAAATGATTATAATGAGTGGTTTTATCTAGTGTTTCCAGCATAGAACCTCTAAGAACTCAAGGATCTTAGTAAAGAACCAAGATAGCATCTGCTGCTGTTTGTATTTCTTAAATGACTATAATGGAAACAAATCAGTATCTTATTTAAATCATAGTA
This sequence comes from Uromys caudimaculatus, assembly GCA_028551405.1. Classification (NCBI taxonomy): domain Eukaryota; kingdom Metazoa; phylum Chordata; class Mammalia; order Rodentia; family Muridae; genus Uromys; species Uromys caudimaculatus. The sequence goes on along the minus strand of CM052722.1, from coordinate 34,582,736 downwards.
AGTCTGGTTTAGCAGAGGTAAGGTAAAATGTCAAAAGGAATAGAGTGGTAATAACAAGGTGAAGCAGCTAAAAGATTCATTGTCACCTTAAACAAATGACTTTAAAGATAATTGTTAGGTTTAACTCTTATTCTTATAGGATAACAGAGAAATTATATAGTTTAATTATCTAGTAATAAACTATACACAAACTTCTAGATGACCTATTTTTCTGTTCCATTTCTGGCTTGACAAGAAAATAAATGAGAATTAATAAAGGTAGGATACAGAGTTAATTAGGTATATTTTAAGATTCTGTTGTCTAGTAGTTTTGCTTTCTTCGTAAATCAGTTTAAATCTTATCTACAAAATAATAGAAATTACGTATAATTATGGACATTACATGACATCCCATTGACTGTACACACATTGTACATATCAGTTTAAATGTACTTAATTAAGTATATATGCTCTGGATATTTAGGAAAAAGAAAGGAGATAAAGAATATATATATGAGAATATTTGTAGATTAGATATCATTTAAGATTTTTTTATTTTATGTGTTACAGTGTTTTACTTGGGTGTGCATATGTGTACTACCTACATACTAGCTGTCCTTGAAAATCAGAAGGTCTTGGTTATCTAGAACTAGATAGAATTATGGAAGGTTTTGAGTTATCATATTGGTTCTAAGAACTGTAACATGCGCTCTGCAAGAGAAAAAGTATTCCTAACCACTGAGCCAAGTCTTTAGCCCTTTAGATGCTATTTTAATAAGAATGAATACAGAAACTTCTAAAACAAAAATAAAGGATGAAGTGTGGGAAATTGATTTTCAACTACTGAATAGATCAAGTGACCAAATATGTAAAAATTCATAATGCATACAAGTAAACTAATGGAGAAGAGAACAGGGAAAATGGTGAATAGCATGTCATTGTTCAAGTACACTGTATAAATTAATGTACAAAGTTATTCAAGTGTATTTCGAGGACAAGATGATTTTTGAAACACAGAAAACAAACAGTTGTTTAGATTCTCATGATAAAAATCTCAGGATAAAGAGAAATTGTAAATATGGATATGTAACTAAATGGAAGCTGTTCTTTACTATATACACTGCAGTGATACTGAGACTACATTGATACCTTATTTCAAAAATGTATACCATCCCTCATCAAATGACATGCAGACACAGATACTATGGGCACCATAGTTTTAGAAGTACTATTTTGACATAAACAATAAGCAACTATATACTGTGGGTGTTGCAGAAAGTTTTAGGGAAATTATAAATCCTGAAAATAATTGAGATTGAGGAATAATTAACAATAATGATGTATGGATACTCCATGAAGATGTAACCCTGACTCTGTTAAAATTTGTTACTTAAGAAACAGAGTTTGCTGGGTGGTTTGGTACATGCTCTTGACCCCAGCACTCAGAAGGCAGAGGTTGGTCTATCTTTATTAGTTCCAAGCCAGTCTGCTCTACAGAGTGAGATCCAGACAACCCAGGGCTATATAGAGAAATCTGTCATGAAAAACTAAAACAAACAAACAAAAAATGTCGGTTTATAAGGGCTCACTAAAGAAACTCAACAGACAACAAGGTAGCCTGAATGATAATAATACATGTTGATGTTGATGATGATGATGATGATGATGATGATGATGAAATAATAATAATAATAATAATAATAATAATAATAATAATAATAATAATAATAGAAATAGTGATTTTGAGTAATAATAATGCCAAACTGTGATCATATGTAAGTAATTGAATTGAGGCAAATATGAGATTGAGGATACAGGAAAACACTCCAGATGCATATTAAGATAACTAATATTAAATGTCCAATTAAATAGAAAACACTTTGAATCTACTGGCAAATTCTTCAATAAGAAAATAATATCAGAAAATGACACAGTAAAATGTTAAGTATGTAGCATGTTCTAAGTAGAAACACATTTTTGGATGATAAAGGGGTTGGATGATAAAGGCGATGATACAGTTTATCAGTGGGCACTGGACATTAAGTGTGAGGAAAATTTTTCCATTTTTCTTTGCCTAGCAGCTCCAAAATTATGTTATTCTATGTCTACACATATAATAAGAAATTTTTGTAGTCATATGAATAAAAATATCATTAATACAGAAAATTAACTTATGCTAAAGTTTAAAAGTTGCATAGTTGAAAATATGTGAAACTGTACTGCACAATAAGTTATTATATTCTTATTTCAACAAAAAATACTTTAGGCATAAAATAAACTAGGAGAAATTCAGCAATAGAAGACAAAGGCAAATAATACTTCATCATTTTCAATGGATATCTATTATTCAGTTAATACCAGGCCTTTTCATGAGAAAGACCTTCCCTGAGTTCAAAATAACTTACAAAAACTGACAAATGAGGAAATCAAGAAAATTAATTTACACCTGAGCTGAATATCCATCATCATTTCTCTCATGAGTCTTTAATGCATGTACAATATATTTAGCTTAAAGACAAATTCTAGGCATATTATTTCATGTCCTATTTTAGTGAACAATTAAGAACAATGCTGTTGTTTCTGAAGATTAGATTCAAAGTTGAGAGAGGTGACTGAAAATGTATCAGAAAATCACTTATGGAATATTGTACATTTTTAGTACCTTCAGTCTATCATGCTGACATTATTGACTTTTTATTTTTGCCTTTAAATAGACAAAAGATAAGAGGAAATTTTGAATTTATATTTCCTAAATTGTAGAACTCCATTTTCATATTTGATTAAAGCCATTTTAAAACACAGACATAAGATGGTACACAGAAAACTCTACAAATCAAGTCAATAAAAACCTCAATCAATTAAATCACTAAGATAATTCATACTTCTGTGTTGAATATATCATATAAACTCTGAAACATAAAAAGCAACTTTTTTTCTAGATAATTTTTTACTCAATGATTTCTTTGCACTTGTGATTTTTAATCCCAAGTTAGGAAAGGTAATGAGAACGGAAGAACAGGGAGGATATGCTAATGTTTGTTTGGAGAAGAGCAAGGTTGGGGGATACAGGAGAGTGGGTGTTACTGAATGTACTGTTTCAAGATGTAGGAAGAAGCCTTTGAGAAATCCTCAGGGTTTAAGCTATATAAAATTTTAAAAGTGCCCTTCATGAGTGATCACTTTTTCCAAAAGACACAAGATTACTTACTGAAAGTCTCAGTGCCAGGCACCCATAGCTCATATGAATAAATATGGTCAGGGAGGTCCAGAGGCATCTAAACAACACAGACTATTGGCATTTATCTCGTTTGTGTCTATAGTATGTACATGCTAAACTCATATTGTTGAAAGTTCCACTCAACTTATATACAGTACATACCAAAATCAACCTTGAATGGCCAGAAAACTAGTTACCAGAGGCTTAGCTTGCACTGTATCAGAAGATTCTATGCAGGCTACCAGGAGAGAGAAGACACAGTGGACTTACTTAGCACTGAACCCATAATTTCAACATGATTGTCAATATTTACCTATTGGTGTAATCTTTTATGGTGGAATGATAATTCTAGAGGCAGCCAAATGCTTCCTGATTGGCTGTTCCATTGGAAGTGTTTCATGCCTTATACTGTAAAATCAAAGCCTGGAAAACCATAGTCTCTGGGATAGAACCTACTAATAGTGTTATGTTAAATGATCATGCTGGAAACTGTCCTCTCTTTATTGTTTAGATATAGATTTATGCTACTCTCAACTTTAGTCACAGAAACTTCTTTATATCTTTATGTAGTGAGTAAGCAGAGACACATATCTGATCAAAGTCTCATTGTCTGTAACCATGAGTACTCATGTGTGAATCATCTTTATTAACTTTCCATCATGCAAAGGTCAGGAATCCTCACAGAAGAATGAACAGACAGAACATAAGGTCTATTGAATGAGGAAGAGAGAGCTGTGAGATATAGAATTCTTGACCACACAGCATAAGATTAAGCAACTCAGTGTTACTCAATAAATAGTTGAGGGGCTACCAAGTCCCCACATTTAGCAGTGCAGCTATTAGCAGTTGATGGTTGCTAAAAGAAGGTGAGTCACTCTCATTTGGAAACCTGGCTGTTGATAGACTGCCCATGCTCTTTTGGATTGTCCGACACAAGGAAGGACCATGTTGGCAGCACAGAGTAGACTTGGGAGTGTATTTATAATAATCAAAGAGGACATTAAGTTGGGAGAGTGATAGGGTGAGGGAATGATGATGAGTGGAGGAAATGAACGTTCTAAAATTAGAAAAATTTCAAAGAATAAAAAAAATTTTATTTAAAAAGTATTACTTCAAAATCATGAAAAAATATTTTAAAAACTTATACTTTAAGACAATTTTGTTAAGTTAATTTTTGTATATTATCATTTAATTTAATTTCAAAATTGTAACATTATTAATAAAATTATACTTATTATGTGAAACTATTTCTCCTAGTCTACTATGATGCTAATAAAATTATATCTCATGTACAGCTAATATGAAATTTAAAATAACTATGTTGTAAATATAAATAATGCTGATTTCTAAAAGTGACAAATTATCTTTGCTCCTTGGGCATCCTTAAAACAATACACAATGTTACTCCAGAATATCTTTTTGGGGTTGTAACTTTTCAACATTTCTATGTCTAAGGTAAAGCAGGAGCACATATGTGAGGTAGTATTATACTTGCAATCATGTAAATAGATTTTATAGGTCAGTATTTAAATGATAATGCATACACTTGCAAGTGCTATTTTTAAAATTAGTTCACATTCATTATTTGGAGCCTATTCATTTTATTTACCTTGATTTGTAGAAAGTCTCTTAGAAAATACTATTAACTACATACTAAAAATGAATGTTTTGCATTGTTAAGTTGAGAAACCAAAGCACTGATAATTTCCCAGAAGATGTAACAGCTCCTTATTAATTCAATAAAAATCCTGTTGTGAAGGTCAACCCATATAATCTCATAAGGGAGTAAATGTTGCAAACTATCTGCTACTAAAAATAAATACTGAAAAGGGTAGGCATCTTTTAGATGAGCTGACACAATATATAAATATCTTGGATATATAAATATGTTATCATTTATGAAAGGTATTGATTACTATAAACCTATATTTTGATCGTGTATAAAGTGTCCTCTATTATTCTATCTAATTTTATTGTACTTTATTATGCACTGTTCTATTCTATAAACTTCCTAAGGTCAAGAACAATCTATGAAGAAGTGTCAACATAAGTACATTGTCTAAAGTATTACTTATAAATACTGCTTAAGTTAAAGAATATGAAAATCCATCCTATAGCAGACTTTAAATAGATTTTTCTAGGCAAATACTTTGTTTTACTTGTTATCTAAATTATTTTATATATTGAACATCATTTTATTTTATTGCTTTAATTTCAATGACTATAATACAGATATTTGAAACAAAAGAATTTGAAAGCAGAGCAAAATAGAAATAAAAGATTAATGCAGAACGTACATTGACTTTTTCTTTCAAGTCTGAGATGTTGCCTTCTTTTCGGTAGACTGCAAATTCAGAACTCTGTAATACAGCTTCTGAACGAGTAATCCAACTGTGAAGTTCAGTTATATCGACATCCAACCTAAGAGAGCAAAGAAAAGGTTCATTATTTCTATATTATCTTTTTCTTCTGTAGGGAAAGAAATGTATTCACATTTACCACACCCCTTCTCATCTGATGCTCTTATTATTGTTGATAGTATCGCCATCTTCCTAGTTAAGGATATTCAAACTTTGGAGTCACTTTTGATCTAGATTCTTGTGATCATGGAGTCCATTTTATTCAACTCAATACAGCAGTCATCTGCACAGCATTTCCTACAAGCTATTATCTAGACTCTGCTTGAAAGTTTTGTTCCACTCTAAATGACTAATTTTGACAAATATTTCCAATAAACTAAAAAAGTGCCATCCTGGTTGTACCAATTAAATCATAATTCTGATAGTCATGTTCTCATGTAGTATCCAAATCATCAATGTGGGCTTTTCTATACAACTTGGTAGAGAAAAATGGGCATCAATAAGAGTAATCCAAGTAAGGTCTTAGCAAATATCTGTTTACTATAATCCTTCTTTATGCAGCATACATTCTGAAACGTCAGTTTTAACACAAGAAGCCTGGGTGAAGATGCTTTGAGTAACTCTCCATTATCAATAAAGAAGTACAAAGCAATATTTGTGTCATTACTCATCTTTTACCTTCTGAAATACCTTAACATGACTTGAAGTTACTGAAATGCATGCTCCACCTAACATTATAAAGAAACAAATACATGCTCAGCGTACCAATTTTTGCCTTAGCCTGTTACTATTGTTGTGATGAAAGAATGCAGCCAAAGCAACTTGGTGGAGGGAGTTAATTTGGCTGATACTCCTGAGGGGCAGGAACCTCAGCTGAGAAAATGCCTCAGTTTGATCAGGCTATAGGCAAGCATGCTGATGATAAGCAGACAACAAAGGCAAGAACTCAAAGGTGGGAGCTGACACAGAGATCTTGGAGAAGTACTGCTTACTGGCTTGTTCCACAGGGCTTGTTCAGCAAGCTTTCTTACAGAACCCAGGGCAACCAACCCAGGTAACATCATACACAATAGACTGCGACTTCCTACATAAGTTACTTATTTGAAAAAATGCTCAACATGCTTGCATACAGCCAGATAGAATCAAAGCATTTTCTCAACTGAGCTTCCCTCCTCTCAGATAACTCAAGCTTGTGTCATGTTGACACAAAACTAGCCAACAAAGGAGCTATACATAACAATTAGTCATTATTAGTTGAGGCTATTAAATATTGGTGAGGGTAATTCTGCTGCAACAAATATCTTACCATCTACCTAGTTATTTTAAAACACGATTTCCTGTGATCATTAAAGTTACTCTGAATATTGAATCAAAACAATTTCTGCATGCTATTTAGTCAAAGTTAGTGTCCTTCAGTAGATGAAAAGATGAAGATATTTGCACACAGTGGAATACTATTGAGTTTTTAAAATTCATCTGTTTCATTTATCAACTTTCCTCTTTTAATTTCCAATTTTTATGAAAATAGAGAGTCCTCTTGAATGGAGAAAAAATTTGTGCATTCCTGATTAATTTGTATTCATTCACTAAGTCAATATTTTGAGGCTATGGTCAGTTCAATAGCAGTATGTCTTAGGAATGTATGTTTCAGGTTTGTTTGGTTTTTGTTTTTGTTTTTAGCTGAGTGTAAAATTTGTGGTTTCTGCCTATATGTTTTCACTGAGAACTGAACAGGAAATAACAGAAATTCTGAGAGGTTAGTATTTCACTAGTATTAATGAGAGAATTTTTACAGTTCTTAAGCATCTTCAAAATGATGCTACTCAGTTGAACAACCATGGAACGTTTTATCCACAGTCTCTTGGTCCACGTGGGACTGACTGCCAGTTGTCCCCTGCAATAACCACATCTCTGCTCACTTAACACCTTTTATTTGACCACATTCTTTTCCCTATGTTCCCTACTTAGCAAGTCCTAGGAACACTTTTAAAATAAACTACTTGAACTTCTAAGTCTCCAGAATTTCAAAGGAAGTCTGTACTATATCAATATGGACCTTAAGTTCATAATTATGCACTAAATATTTTTTAAACTTAAACTTGGACTTACAACATGATGTTTTTAAAGGATTTTCCAATGTTTTCAGAACTCTGAGCTACTTTTATTGTCTAGCTTTCTTAGGAGTGGATAAGTTTCTTCTTTATAGAAAAAAAGTACAACTAATATGCAAAACTCTTTTCTCCTTCCTATGTGGACACATTTCATCTTACTATGTACATCTCCTTCCTCATTTTCTTCTCTGAAATTTGACTGACTTCAGGTTTTACATAAAGTGTACCTATATTTTCATTTTGGAGATCAGTCTATGACTTCACACACATGTGAGGCCCAATTTTCAATTATCTATAACAGAAATCCAACCACACCCTCTGAGCCCATTTTATAAAGAAATTATCAAAGTTGATAAAAGTCATATTACGCTATCTTCACTCATAAATATATTCAAAGGCACTCACATTTTTCATAGAATCAAGAACAAACATTTAATGATATCCTATTTGATGTTGATTGATGGACATATTGACCTTATAGTTTCTGTAATTTATTAAAAGTATATCTTCCTTCAAGTGTCTTAGGATACTCTGAACTCTATAGTTCAGGTTTGTCATCTCCTCCCATTCCATACCAACAGGAAAGTTCCGTCTTGATTAGTTTCCAGCAAACCATTAGAAGATTGTCAATATAATCTCTTCTCATTTCTTTAGTTCACTTTTTTCTTTAAATAAATTTGAACAAGTATTATTAAACAAACGCTTTGTATTAACAGCATGAAGTCAAAACTATGTACCAACCACTATAAAACTCAGCCTTTAGAATTAACCTCTGTGTTGCTTTAGATTTTCTGTAGAAAATACTACCCTGTTCCATAGATAAGTCCATGAAACTCAACCTATTTTATTGAATAAAAGACATTCAAAAAATTTCAAGAAAGATTTATAGTATGGGCACAATTTACACTGTTCTTGTTTGTTTATATTACAATCTAAATTACATGCTCAGATGACAGGTCCAACCATTGTCAAAAAATAAAAATAAAAGAAAGAGAGTCATTTGAATACAGAAGTAAATAGTTTTTATACAAAAGAAACTTTAGAACGCTTTTAGGCATATGAAATATAAAAATGTTAAATTGCATGGTTCAGATATCTCTCTCTCTCTTCGGTTACAAACTGTTCATTGGAGAGGATACAATATTATTACTCTGCTAAATGGACATAGCATTAAATGACACCTCATAACTTACTGGTATACTCATGGATTGGGACATCTCTCAAACCCTCATCAAAGAATCTTGTCCTTTCAGTAAATGCCAATTAAAACAAAGACCCTATTACTCATCAGTATGCAGACAACCTATTAAATCATTCACATCTCACTCCAAGTCTCAAGGATCTTTTCCAAAGAGGAGTCAGAAAGATTTTAGGAACTAGAGTTGGTGGATAACTTCAAGGAAACTGTGCTTTCCAGACATAATAGGGCAGAGCACATATGAACTCAGAACAATTGCAAGCACGTGCACAAGATCTGTTCAAGTCCCAAAAGGACAAAAATCTCCATACAGAGGATTGGGACACTGATATGCTATCCCACCACTAGCTAAGAAGATATTAGCATTTGATGATTGCTGAAAGACAGTCGTTTATATTTTTCTTAATGATATTTTGGGTATATTCAAAATATATTGTATCAAAGTCTCAAAATGTTAACTTAAAATTATTTTAAGTAGATAGTACATTCATACTTCATCTAACATTTGGCATTACTTTTCTAAATAATAGGCCAGAATATAGCTGTCCTAAAGGAATTTGGCTTATTGAAGGATCTATTTGACTAAATAAAACGTTTTGGACACCAAACTGGAACTTACCTCACCTAGAGACCTTGTGAAATTTAAAAACAAAACAACAAGTCCCCCAATGAGTTAGAGTTAAATCAGCTTGAAAAGTAGTGGGTCTGCCAAGCAAATTGGTTTATCTATACACAATGAAGACTTTGTAGAGTCAATACCATGGTAACAGCCTGCTTGTGGCTCTGTGAAGATTTTAAGTGAGGCCTGACCACCAGTTGGCATGGAGTTCAGATCAATTCAAACACAAAATTTTGAAAATCTAAAGAGCCCTTTTGCTGTTCATTTTCGTTTGTGTGTTTGCCTGATTTTATAAATTAAAAAAGGGATTATACTAGGTGCTGGGACTTCTCTTTCAAACAATTATGCTTTGGAGCATGATTACACATTTTAAAAATTTACACATCTTTCATTATATTGTCACTGTACTTGTTTAACTCATTTGCTCTGTACTCTGTGTGTGAGCAAGAATGTGCCATGGCATGAGTGGGGAAGTCAGAGGACAGCACGCATAACAAAGAGGCTCTGTTTTCTCTTTCTAGCAAGGAAGATGCTGGGATTGAACTCATACACCAAGGATTAGCAAAAAGGAAATTTACCTATCTAGCCACTTTTCTGACTCCTTATTTACACATTTAAAAAAGGATATCAGATACTATTTCAGTGCAGTTTTGAGTGAAGTTTTTAACTAGAAAAAGCATGTATTCAGAAGCACATAGATTAATACTGTACAGTTCCTTTTTCTGGAATGAAATATATCAAATTAGTAAAATAAGAACATATGTTTTTAAATGAGTTTATGCTAGTCATACCTCTAATATCCACCCTCAGTATTGTGATGTATTGATTGTCAAGGAAATGGGTAGAGTGTAGTCAAACCTGAAACTCTTGCATGGTTCAAGATCTTAGTTCCTTTCAACACAATCCTGTATAGATATTTTCGCCATGGCTTTTAGTTGGTGTTTGTGGTAGCTTGAATATGCTTGGCCCAAGGGAGAACCCTATTAGGAAGGATGGGCTTGTTGGAGTAGGTGTGGCCTTGTTGGAGGAAGTATTTCACTATGAGGGTAGGCTTTGAGACCCTCTTCCTAGCTGCCTAGAAGCCAGTCTTCTCCTGGCTACAATGCAATGAAGATGTAGAACTCTTAGTTCCTTCTCCAGGTTCATGCCTGCCTGGATGCTGTCATGTTCCCACCTTGATGATAATGGACTGAACCTCAGAACCTGTAAGTCAGCCCCAATTAATTGTTGCCCTTTCTAAGAGTTGCCTTGGCCATGGTGTGTCCTTAGGGCAATAGAACACAAGACTATTAATTTGTCAACTAAATCCATGATTGTCTTTTAATATATTTTGTTTATATTATAATTAAATTTTAGCATAATTTTAATTTTGCATTCTATCCTACAATTATTTCAAAACTAACCAAACTACTATAAATGTATACATGTGTTTTCTTCAATACTTTCTAGAAGCAGTTAATTTTTTTGGTCTTACTTAGATTTGACAGTATACACATTTCTATGATCATCAATATGGTTTTTCTCTGTATTGTTTACTAAAATATTCTATAGCAATGTAATGTTCAATCTAGATCCTACTATGTAATGTTCAGTGTTATTGCTTACAGCTCTGAGAGGAAATAGTCAGTGTTATCCATTGCTTTCTCTCTAATGCCTATAGACAGTCCCACTTCTTAACACCAGACAGGAAGGAGGAGGAGAAGCGGTGTTTGAAAGGATTCTGATATATTTTTCACAGAGTGCCAACAGCCTACACTCAGTGCTGAGACAATGAATGCATTCATCTTTTTAGAGCCCACAGATCCTGGCTTTTAAGTAATAGTTGCACATATATTTAATTCATTATCAATTTATCAGCTATTTATTTTCACTGTTAGCTGTGGTTTTCTTGAGTGTGTAGGTCTCAGGTTTCCCACCTCTTCTAAATTATCAGATACACACTGTGAGGTATGGAGCAAAGTAACAGACTCTTAATGTAAATGCTTAATGCTCAAGTATTAGGTGCTAAATAGTCTTCTGCCTTGTTAGGGATATAATTGTCACACTTTTTTCTACCTGAGGTTAAGCAAGCACCAATTCAAGATCCTCTCCACCTTCTGAATTCTACCAGGCACACATTTCTTCACTCTCCTCACATATTCACTTGCTATTTATGGAAGATTCAAATTTCAACATCATGTTACATAACCAACAGTAGGAAAGCTAAATTTCCCTCAATATGCTATAATATAGATTCAATCTCAGCCAGTTAATTTTCTCAGAAATGTGATATAAACTAGGTCAATGGTATCTCATATGGTCAACAATAAGCGATGATTGTGTAGTCATTTGAATTTAAATAAAAGACAAAGAACATAAAGAATTCTAAAGAACCAAAGAAATATTTGTATACTTGTAGTTAAAAGTTATAAAATTTTGACTCGTCAAGAGCTTATCAGTGTATAGATATGACAAAGGTGTTATTGTGGAAAGGGAGCTTTTGGATGGGCACTGATTGTGCACTGTTTCAATTTTCTGTGTAGTGACTGCTATGTTGAGTATTACACCAAGATGATATATTTGCATTAACAGCACTCAGTCCTGTTGAAGCCACCATTTGAAATTTATCATTTTCACTTTTTGTAGACTGGGTCCTATTATTCATTACATTAACAGTGTATACTTAAAGAGACTCCTTGAAATCCTGATGTTTATTTTTCTTTAAGTAGTAAAATCATATGGGCCAAGATGATGTCTCAGTTGGTAATGGTGCTTGTGACATAATGCTGGTGACCTGAGGTTGATCTCTGGAACCCATATACAGGTAGAACAAGAGAACTGACACCACAAAGCTGTCCTCTGGCCTCCATGTCTTTACTATGGTACACACACACACACACACACACGCACACACACACACACTTAATAATAATGTTGAAGAAAATAATAATTATAATCTTATTAAATAGGAAGAAAAAGCTGCCATAAAATTAGTCAACATAAAAACATAAAACTACTTTTAAAGTACTCCACAGAAATAAGTTCATTTATCTTTACAGTTGAAGAAGCTTTGATTTGAGATACAAACCTGACGTTAGTTATTCTTACACTGTGGTTTTCATTTCCCAAACACATTAATCTATTCATTCTTCAACATTAACATTCCTGTCAAGAAACCTATTCCTTGTTGTCTCAAATGTATTTGTAGTTTAAGATGTGTAAACTTAAGCACATTCTTCGTAAAACTATACATTTCAATACAGTAAAATTTAATGCTTCCAGATTGTAATAAATGCACTTTTGAAAGCTACTAAAATATATAATTTAGCATAATTCACTTTGTCCCAAAGTATGCCTATTCACTGTGGGTTTAAAGTTGAACTTGTCCAAAGTGTTGCTCATCAAATTGGGTTATCTGCATTTTCACGAGTAACAAACTATGTAAGGTGAGTTCATTTTGTGATTTATTTCATAGAATACAATGTCAGTACTTTAGTATTTTAGCTAATTAGGGATAGGGAAGTTTCTGGGTTACATGTCATTGGTGTTTTTACTGTTTCTCATTAGAAAGCTGACTACACTAAACAGTCAGACTTCCACTGAAAGAGGTAATACTCAAAGTATTTTATGATCTGGTAGATAAAAATGTCTTTAAAATAATCTCCTTACCTAAACTTAATATCACACCTTAATCACTTAAGATCCCAGCCTAATGTGTGACATGATTTCAAGAAGTCACTTTCATATCTTCTACTCACATAATGTTTATGGAAACTATCTCTAAAGTTCTAAACTAAATAAATTCCCTAAACTGTAAATGCTGGTGCTAGCTATAACAGAAGAATTTATCATAATGTAAACAAATATGAAAATAATATAAAAATTGTGTGGCCCAGAGGATTGACAAGAAAATGTTGCCAAGCCACAGATGCCTCAAGACTGTTTTACATCTTTCATAAATTTGAAAGTCCCTATAAAACACAAATATGTGCAAAAAATAAACTTGACAATAGGTAACATATGTATTATCTTATGTGGTAGATGTATACGTGACATGCTGTCATAGTAACGACTCTATTTTGGTGCAATGTAATATGCCTAAGTTGAAACTACTTTACATTTACTTTAAAATCAAACTGGAAAAACTAAGAATGTCCTTGTGAAAAGATACGACTCACTAGAGGGCGCACCTTCCCTTTCAAAGCTGAGCGTCTCTTTAGCTTTTCTATCATTTTCTTATCTGCATAAGAGTAATATGGTGACAAATGGATTTTTCCTGGAGGCTTTCTTATACAGAAACATAAAATGTCCAAAGATAAAGGTAAAATTGTGTACAAAGAACATTTTAGTAAAACATCCTCAGATATAGAGCCAAAATGCTTTCAGCTATTTTGTAAAACAAAAGAATCTTGAAGTCCTAACACACAAAATAACTCCAAAAAAATACTGCCACATAATTTAAACACTTCTCAATATGGAGGGAAATATTCATAATGTAAAAACCACAGTTCTGTTTTGTGGATACTGTAACCAAAGCTATGGTCCCCGGGTCATTGATTCACCTAATCTTTAAACAGTTTATAAATAAATGGATTATCACACTCTGTGTGTGTTCCTGTAACTGTATCCATGTATTATACAAGTTAAGACTTGCTAGATGCAAGATAAACTAACTTAAAGGAGAAAAAGAAGGGGGAAATAGAATTTCAGGATTTTAACCAAATTATATGTTTTTGTGAAGAAAAAAGATTGCTTTTATGTGAAAACATGGGTAATTTGAATTACTGTATGGAACTTTCGCTACAATTCATCATAGTTTTCACAAAGCTGGAGACAACTATGATAAATATTAATTTCAGTCTTTAAAGCCTGTATTAACTGTGTTCTTCAGTGAGTTCTTGGCAGGAATGAAATCATTCTTTGTTGTTCTTACTTCCTCGCATGTCAACTTAGTTGCACATGTTTTAGTTTGGTGTTACGGGCAACAACAGCAAAGCAAAACTACCACAGAAAACAAAACCCTAAAGCAGAAAAGCTAAAACAAAGACAAAAACATAGGGAAGTAACCTCATCCATTTTAATTTTTATCACAAGAGCCCATGGAACACATATGCTCAGACCTTTTTTTTTTTTTTTTTTTTTTTTGTCAAATAAGATTAATCGGAATAGATCCATGATATTCATTTTTGTTGACGTTTTGTCACCTTTTTATTACATTCTGGCTATTGGAGCTAAGTTGAACAGTTGTAAAAGAGACTGTGGTATTTAAATCTCCCAAATGTTTCTCTGCTTCTTTGTAGTAAAAAGAAATACTGACTCTTCCTGTTTTGTGCAGTGGAAGAGGGATGGATTCTCCCTACACTTTTAAAAAATTACATTTATTTATTTTTTGAGTAGTAGTGGAAATTGGATGTCAGTTCACATTCAAAGGTGAGAGGACAAACTGTAGAAGTGGATTGTCTCTTCTCATCTAGTAGGTCCAGGAATTTTGGATATTCTTTACACAAATGAACTGGAGGCAATGAAAATGAAGTGTTTTGATTGCATAGCCCAGACTATGGGCCATCCATCTTTGCAGAAAGCATGTGTACTTGCTGAGCCATCATTTTAAAGTAGTACTACTTCATAAATAGCCATATCATAATGCTTTCTCTCCAAAATATCTTTATCCCAATGACAAGCAGATTAAAATCTAGCAATTACTTGTTTTCACACCAGAAACTCATTCTCCTCTAACGTTATGTAATGTCATCACTAGTTTTATTCTTCACTTCACTGGATTAAATATTCTACCCAAAACTCACATAAAAGCATATATAAGGGCTACCCCTTCATTTGAATTGTCATTTTTCATTAACTTGAGATCAATATTTCTTTGTATTTTAACTGTATACTCAGAATGAATTTCCCCATGAGCCTACTGTGTCCAAGTATTAAACAAGAAATAAGCTTTGTCTATCTCTCATCTGAACCTTTTTAGAGGTACTTTTTCCTTTGTGGCTGAGTTTATGCTAGAATGCAAGCATCCTGAGAGAACAAACACTTCAGTACGTTTCGGAGTGATAGCAACTAGAGTGCTTTTCCAAATCATGGGGATCCATTAGATCCTAGCTGAATAAATAGCAAAGTTAGCATGAAAACTAATGTTGCTGTCACTTCCCTCCTGAATAGCTGTGGCTCATACTGTCTACAGGAGTAGTCAAAGAATGCACCACATACTGACTGTGCCTTGGACCCTATGGGAGGCAATTTAAACTTTAAACACTCACAGCGTGAAAGCTCACTGAGTTTAAAGGACTTCAACATGCTTTTATGTTGTGGGTCTTTAAAGTTTAAATAACTTCTAGCCAGGGTTCAGAAACTATCTAGTATAATGTGGAAAGTCATTTAAGTCTGACATGTCCTTACTGCCTCAGTGCTCCTCCCCCAGCATCATGACCTGTTTTAATCCATTCACTTTTTTTTAAGTGAACATCTGTATGAACTTTAGTTTAAATGCAAAATCAATCTCATGGTTTTACAAAGCCAGTCCTTCGCTCTGCCTCCCATTACGAAATTTCATAGATGCAGAGAAATGAACCACACACTTATTCTCACAGTAGTGTCATCTATAAACAATACTGGGCAGAAGGTGAAGCCAGAGATTAGACATAAAGGGATTCCCATGATATAAATTTCAAGAATTATGGTTATCTTATATTAATAAGTTATCTTATGCAAATTGTCTTTTGAAATATTCTTCCATGAGACTGTAAAGCATATAGACAGGAAGAACAAAATCAGAGGTAGAGAAATTCTGATTTCATGCAGAAAGAAAATTGGGACCAAACTAAGCGAAAGGCATTTAAGAGAAAATCATACATTTAAAATAATTTACAAGGTACATTTGGAAACAATTTGGTGATGTGGCATTTACAGAGACCACTGTCAGTTGCTTCAGAGGCATAGCTAATCTTTGAGGCTACAATGTGAATGATACCTCACAGACTTGCAAAATCTAAAGCACACAGCTACATTTGAAATTCTCATTAGAAATCTAAATTATATAACTAGCAAGTATTTGCTTTATACAAGTCTGAGTATCAGGGCAGATGGTGAGCTAGTAGTAATATTTTGTACTTTATAAGGTCCAGTTAATTAAGAAAGACAGGAGTATAAGAAATGAACTCCAAGAAATGAAAACTTCATTAGAAGAAAATAAAATGAAATCTTAGTGTAAAAAATGATCTTAAAGGGATAAGAAGAGCAAATTGACAAGATCTAGTCAGAAAGTGAGGTGAGGGGGCGGGGGGAAGACGAAACAGGAGAGCACAATGTCCCAGAAACTGAAAACAAGAAAATCTCAGAACAGGACTAATCATCACTGTCAAGCATGGCGCAAAGGTCAAGAAGGATAAGAACTGAAGAGTAACCTTTGAAGCCGGCATAAAGAGCTCTCTGGCGACTTTGTAGAGAGCAGTTTTAGAGCCTGATGTAGAAAAGAAGCTGGCGAAAGAAAGAATTGGAAGTAAAACATTGCAGGTTTTCTGATAAGAGATGGGTTATGCACTCAATTCTGGTTCCTCTTATGTTGGGATAAGTAAAAATGTTTATTCTTCCTTCCCTTGTGAAACAAACAAAACCCCATGCTACAACTCAGGTTTGTGGCATTGTTGTATATATTTATGCAGCTTCTGGAGCTACACATACAACGTTATAGAGCCAACCCCCATTATTAACTATTTCTTTTAAAAATCCTTAACTAACACATAACAGCTCCACATAGTGGATATAATTTACTCTTTTCCTACGGGGTTGCAAACCCCTTCAGCTCCTTCAGTCCTTTCTCTAACTCCTTCATTGGGAACCCCTTGCTCAGTCCAATAATTGGCTGTGAGCATTCACCTCTGTATTGGTCAGGCTCTGGCAGAGCCTCTCAGGAGACAGCTATATCAGGTTCCTGTCAGCAAGCACTTCTTGGCATCTTTAATAGTGTCTGGATTTGGGGACTGTATGTGGGATGGATACCCAGGTAGGGCCGTCTCTAGAAAGCCTCTCCTTCAGTCTCTGCTCTACTCACTGTCCCTATATTTCCTTTAGACAGGAGCAATTCTGGGTTAAGAATTTGGAGATGAGTGGGTGGCCCCATTCTCTCAACAGGGGGCTGTACCTAACCTCAGGATATGGTCTCAACAGGTTCTCTCTCCCCTTTGTTGGTTTTTTTGGACAATGTCATCCCTGTTGGGTCCTGGGAGCCTCTTGCTTTCCTGGCATCTGGGACCTTTTGGTAGCTACCCCTAGTTCCCCATCCACCATTGTTACACACCTCTGTTCAATATCCTGATACCTCTGTACATCTCCCCTGTCTCCTCCCACACCTGATCCTGCCCCCTTCACACACACCACCTTCCTCTCTTCCTCACAAGACCCTACCACCCTCTACCTCCCATGATTATTTTGTTCTCCCTTCTAAGTAGGACTGAAGCATTCACATTTTGGTCTTCCTTCTTCTAAATATTATCAACCAACCATAGCCCTCAAATCTCTCAGGGACTAAACCACCAACCAAAGAGTACACATGGAGGGACCCATGGCTCTACCTGCATATGTAGCACAGGATGGCCTTATCCGGTGTCAGTGAGAGGGGCAGCTATTGGTCCTGTGAAGGCTCAATGCCCCAGAGTTGGAAATGCTAGGGCAGTAAGGCAAGAGTGGTGGGGGAGCGCCCTCATAGAAGCAGGGAGAAGGGGATGGAATAGGGTTTGTGGAGAGAAAAATGGGAAGGGCTATAGCATTTGAAATGTAAGTAAATAAAATAACCAATAAAAAATTTACAATTTTCATACCTGAATACATTTAGTGTTTTTCACATAGGGTAATGTGTATGTATGTGTGTGTGTGTGTGTGTGTGTGTGTGTGTGTGTGTGTGTGTATATATATATATATATATATATACACATACATCCATCTCTTCAAACATTTGTCATTTCCTTATAAGGAAAAATGTTTTTTAATTACCTAGAAACAATGAATATTGTTTAATAGATATCCTGTTCTGTAAGAGAATATCAGACTTTTTCCCTCCTGTTAAAACGATCTTTTAGACATATGGCGTGCAGAAGTCGCTACATTCACTCAAAAATAAAAACTTGACTTCAGCCAAGAGAATCTTGACATATAGTGTTTGAAACAGTTATCTGAATAGACCATTCTAAAAATATGTAGTGCAGGTGTCCCAAGATGAAACAATGACATCATATAGTTTAGCCTTGAGTAAACTGTGTCCTTTATAGGAAAGAAAGTTACAAGTTAAGTTGTAATGGAATTAATGTTGCATCTAATGAACTAATTTTTACACTGTGGACCCAGAATCAGTACCCTACCATCACTTGGGAACTTGTTTGAAGTTAAAATTTCTGTTTCATCCTAGATCTAATGAATTGAATTTTTAAAAGTTGAAGGAGAGTCGGTGATCTTTAAGGATGTACCTTCTGATGAGCTGACCACCCTCCAATGAAGGCCATACTTCCAGAAGTATGTGGGCAACACAACTATAGTCATGGCTTTTATAGAAAGAAGGGGGCTTGAAGTTGAGCATGTTGGAAAAGGACTGTAGATCAAAGAAGAGACAGGAAGGTGCTGAATATAATCAAAATCCAATGCATAATGCTCAGGAAGTCTTCAAATCTCCACAAATTATTTTGATGTAAGTTGAATTGTGAAAATAATTGCTCATACAGGAAGGTCTCAAACTCCATTATTTATCAGAATAACCTGAGGAAATTGAGGAAGGTTTTAGAGTCTACTAGCAGAGAACTTCTGTTTTACCAGACTTGGAAAAAGCCAACAAATTTGCATTAAGAAAAAGTTGTGACACGAGGCTGCTTTATCATGCACTATGCTTTGAGTATTCCCACTCTAAAGTAATTTTTGGTATATGTGCATCTAAAATGCCCATCATTCCATTCTTCACAACATGGTTATGGGATAATCTTTGATTTATTTAGCAAAATAACTTTAAAGAACATTAAATGGATAGTTACATTTCAGAATGTTTGAAGATAAATGAAAAGTTTCTATTATTTATAAAAAAATTTACTTTCCTAACTAAAATTTGAGTTCCTACTAAGATGATTTCATACTAGATTGGAATAAAAGTATTACATTGAAGGCATAACACCATAGTAGAAATTAGAATAGTCAGCAGTAGTCCTTATTTTACAACTCTAAACAGGCTATTTAACCTTTCTAGACCTCAATTAACATGTAACCCTGAAGTTGTCTTGTCCCCTTAAACAAAAAGAAGCAAGTTATCTTTGTTTTGCTAGACTAAATCAAGGATTAAATGTGGAAATCAGTATGCCAGTTCTTCAGAAAATTGTGAAGTAACCCCCTTCAAGACCTAGTTATACTGCTCTTCAGAATATACCCAAAAGTTGCTTCATCTTACTCAATGACACTTGTTCAACTATGTTTATAATACTTTACTAATAATCAGAAACAGGAAAAAATATAGAATGGATACAGAAAAGGTGGTATATTTACACCATGTAGAATTACTCAGTTGCTTAAAAAAAATACAATTTGAAAGAAATTATCCTGAGTGAGATAATTCAGATCCACAAAGACAAATATGATATGTATTCACTTACAGGTATTAGCTGTTAAGTTAATGATAGTCAAGTCCACAGACCTAGAGAGGTTTGGTAGAGGAGGGTTACATGGAGGACACATGTATCTTCCTGGGAAGGGGAAGTAGAAGAGATACTTCAGGTGGACCAAAGAATGTGGGGATGGGAGATTGGAGATCAGCTAGTGAAAATGGAAGTATAGAGTGTGGAGGGAGACAGCTAGAATTAGTGGGAGGTGGCAACATAGAACCTAGAGCAGAAGAGACTTCTTGGAATTGATGAGGATGACCCTAGTGAGGACTCCTAGTAATAAAAAATATAGAATTTGAATTGGTCATCTTTTGTAGCCATGCAAGGAAGGTATTCTCCAGTGATGTGACTGGATTAACTTCAGTTGAGTTGTTGGCCAAGGAGATCCTGCAGAGATTCCTAAACAATTCAGGCTAATCCTAAAACAGAAACCTGACAACATTGCCCTGTTGTTGAGGACAACTTTCAATCAGCTCATTGAACATAGAGTGGTTGAGCTGGTATGGTGTGGGCTTGGAGCCTTTATGCCTTTGTTTCAGTCTCATTGGCAAAGATGGTAATACATGCAATGGAAAGAGAAACCTGGACACCAACCAGGCCAGAAAATCCTTCATATACAATCTGCCTTGCTTATGCGATATGCTGGGTTAATGGAGGCACAGAATTTATGAGGCTTGCCAATGTTGGTTTAACATGAGGCCCACAGCATGAGAGGGAACCTATGCCTTACACAGCCTGGATGTCCAGGAACCAGACAATGGATAACAAGGAAACTTAGGTAGAAACAACCAGCACTGCAACCCCTCTAAATAATCTATATTATTTCTAATGATGTTCTGCTATACTCATAGATCAGCACCTTATTCAGTAGTCTATCAAAGGGGCTTTCTTTGACAGTAGACAAGAGCTTGTGTAGAGACCCACAAGCAGACATTATGAAAAGAGCACCTGAGTTTGAGTTCTAGACCAGTTCCCTCTCCTTAGAAATTGGGGAACTCTGTAGAAGAGGGGGGATGGAGGAGAAGAGGAGAACATGGCCAACCACATCAACTAAGCAGGGCTCATATGGGTTTCACAGAGACTGAAGCTGCAATTGTGAGGCCTACTTGGTTCTGCACCACATCCTCTGCAAATATGATATGGCTGTTAGTTTGATGTTTTGTATGACCCCAAACAATGGGAGTGGATATGTCTCTGACACTTTTGCCTATTGTTGGGACTCTTTCCCTGCTGTTGGTTTGCCTGTACCAACCTTGATATAAGGGCCTCTGCCTTGT
This sequence comes from Uromys caudimaculatus, assembly GCA_028551405.1. NCBI lineage: Eukaryota > Metazoa > Chordata > Mammalia > Rodentia > Muridae > Uromys > Uromys caudimaculatus. The sequence goes on along the minus strand of CM052722.1, from coordinate 34,561,356 downwards.
CTTTTTGTAACTTTTTTTGTCCTATATGGGTGTTGCCTCCTGGAGGCCTGTTCTTTTCTGAGAGGAAAATGGAAGGGAGTGGATCTGAGGGAGAAGAAGGTAGAACCTGGGAGGAGGAAAGGGAGGGGAAATTGATATAAAGATATATCGTATAAAATAATAATCTATTTTCAATGAAAATGTATAAATGAAATAAAAATAAATACAGTAAAGTATAAAACCAGAAAAAATTAATAATTTTATGAGAAACTAGGTAGAGATATTAAATGATATTGGAATGTTAAATGAAAGTTACTTCAATTAGTTCAACTGTTCCACTGACGCTTATAGAAGTGTTTTCCAGCCATTACATACCTAGTGTAATAGTATACAAGTAAAATTATAGCAGTACAAAGTTAAGTGTTTTTATTGTGATTGGTGATCAGAAAATTTATGTGCATAAACCAAAAGGAATATGTTATGCTTAATAATTTGAAATTTAAAAAATTGGGAGATGCTAGGTATAAAGTTGATAGGATAATAAGAATAATGTTTAATATTTTTAAAATCAATATATGATTTAATATGATGGCAATTACATTAATAATGATTTAATTATGGATAGAAAGCACAGAAGAAAATTGGGAAACTAATAATCATAAGAAAATTAATTAGAAATTGAGAAATTTACACAAGAGGGAGAGAATGGCTTGGTTTATAGAATATGAAGTAAGAATGATCAGAAAATGACTTAAATAATAATACCTGTGCAGTAATTAAATATAAAAATGGTAAAGATATAAGAGTAGTTGCTCAGGTGTACTAGAGAATTGAGGAGGCAAATTTTGTTTTAAAAAGGAAAGCAAGGGTATTATATAGTCATTACATTTGAGATATTTACTGAGATTTCTTGCCCCCAATTCCATACATGAATATTTTCCATTAATAACTCTATCACCACTTTTACCTCTAAATTACTACCACCACCATTCTCATAAAATCTATCAACTCCATGAACATTTAAAAAAATATCTCCTAGAATTTATTCCCTCATAGGCATCAAATTCAGTGCTTCTTTATCTCCACTATGCATGAAATGTAAACACTATTGAATTGGATGAATAGGTTTTAAGTAATTTTTCTGAAGTCTTTTGTTAGTAATTAAAACAGACACCTTTCAAACCTTGGTAAACTTGTTTCCAAGATTTGGTACTCATCTGGACATACAGGCTACACATTATGTCTAAAATACGTGTGCAATACAGCTGTGAACAATAAATATGGAAATTGAAGCACGGGCTGGATTCAGATATAGAAATACCACCACTGCAGCATCTGTATCTGAGCAAAGAGATTATATATGGAGCAACATGACTTGAGAGTCATTCCACAAATCCATGAGAGAGGACAATTGAAATGAGTCTCAAAGCAAAAGGATTTGGTTTATGAGACACTCTCATAGAAATTAGGTCAAAATGAAAACTCATGAAAAATGGTCATAGATGCTAAACAGAGCATTTTTTTTAAGAAGGGCAATTAACAGAATACAAGCACAAAGTTCACAATGAAATGTAATTGTTTCAAATATTGGAGACAGGTACTGGCTAACATAAAGTTTTCAGTCATAATTTCATGAAACTCCTTTAGTCACATTCCATGCAGTAAACATTTATCAATTACTGAATTTAATTGCTTCCAAATGCTTCTTCTTTTGCTCTTTGTTCAAATTAAACTCATCATTGTAGAGTCTATATAGTTCATCTATATAATTATCCTGTTCAAAACAAGACACCTGGAGAGTGCACGCTAGTACTAAGCATAATTAATCCGGGACAACAAGTATAATTAGACAGCTTTAAGCAAACCATGACATAATAGTACCTTAGTGTTTGACCTACTGAAGAGATATTTTACTATGCAGTCTGGGTTGAAATCAAAGTGCAGGCACTCTGTAGCTATATATAATGCTAATAATGTCTATACCTATCTTTGAAAGTTATCAGGAAAAATTAATGTTATTAAGTTAAAGCATAGAATCTTGTTCTAAGCATATAATAATATCCCCAATAAGTGCTGGGTTTTATTGAAATCATCTGTATATTCCCATTTATTCTTTCAACCTAGTCATTTACAATAACCATGTTTCTTTTCCTTTGCTAAGAATATCTGACATACTATTTTTAGGTATGTATTCTTCTTCTACTTCTATACTCTGGTATATGCAAATTCTAGTGTCAAGTGTTCTATACATTCCTGAGCATATGCTGCTTAGAAACATAAGGCATATTGCAATGTGCTTTCTCATCTTTTTTTTTGTTTGTTTGTTTGGGTTTTTTTGAGACAGAGTTTCTCTGTGTAGCCTTGGCTGTCCTGGAACTCACTCTGTAGACCAGGCTGGCCTCGAACTCAGAAATCCACCTGCCTCTGCCTTCCGAGTGCTGGGATTCAATGTGTGCGCCACCACTGCCCGGCTGTGCTTTCTCATCTTAAAATTACAATAATGGCTCTGGGATGGAAATTGTACCTTTTATGATTTTCATGTCAATTTTGCCTTTATGCATTTTTGCCATAATTTTAATATGTCTGCTGATTTATATATACCTAACATATCCTATGTCAACTTAAGAATTTTTCACAAAAAGGTCATTTAAAAACTCTAATGCCATCAAGATAAGACTTTATAAATATCAAAGAACAGGAAATCTGTTCTGTAATTACTTCTGGTTTAGGATGTGCAGATTGAGACATTATGTTCTCATAAAGCAGCAGAATGGATCTCACTTATTAGAGGTGTACTTCTTCAGGAAATTGCACTTCCCATTACTAGAAAAAAGCCATTTAATGCAAAACTAATGCCTGAACAAGCAGGCAGGCGGGCCCTTTCTAAAGAACATAACAAGGCAAAACAAAATCGGACATCTTCAGGATTAAAATGGGCCATGGCTCTTCATTACTTTTACCTTCCTCTTCCAATTCAGAGAAGAGCATTTCCATTAAGCCTCCAGTTATTGACATAATGATTTCTTGGGTAAATTTTAAAACATCTCATTATTTTTCTCACTATTTAATTGACATTACAAAGTACTCAAGCTTTGGGAATTACGATTCTACTACAACACATGAGTCTCACGGAAATGAGTTTACCTGCTTAAAAGTGAATCTTGATGCACTCACCTCTTCCTAATTTCAGAATCCACAGTAATCTGCCTCTTCTTTTGAGGAGGTGGTGGTGGAAGTTCCTCTTGGGCATGTTTTACCATGATTTGTTCTCTTGTGGTCACCATAGTTACCGTTTCCATTACAGTTGTCTGTGTTAGTGATGGCTGAGTGGTGGTGACAGCCTGTGAAATCTGTGAAAAATATTGAAAGAGAGGTCAGGCACTGCTTGAAAGACTTTGGTAAAGACTGCTTGGAGTAGTGAAGGAAAATTATGAGAAACTGTTCCTGCTTGTTGGTAGATTGACCTTCAGATCAAACCAACACCATATTAAATCTGAATCAAATTATTTATCTGACTTAAGTTATGTGGACTGAAACAGTAAAGCAGTAATCTGAAAATCAGATGTAAATGATGACTCTGGAGTGAACTGGAAAAACTTCAGGAAGTAAAACAAAACAAAACAAAACAAAACAAAAAACAAAACAAAAAAGGGATGCCACTGCATCATTAAGACATACTAAATAAAATGTTCACAACATTAAGATAAATTTTACTAAAGCATCTGAGTACAATTTCTAACATCTGGGACATTGTATACATGTGTTAATAGTTTTTCAATCATTTTAGATTTTAAAAAACACTTGAATGAAGAAAAAACTGTAAAGGATAATTAATTATATTAAATACAGCTTCAAATGAAATATTGATTTCACAATGATTATTTTGATCAGAACACATTTAAAATGATAATCAGTAAAAGTTCAGAATAAAACACCATTTAATAAAGGTGGCATCTTTTACAATTTCAGTAGAAAGCTAATATTAAGTAATTATTAATCAATGAGTATCTTTGAGTTTCATGTTATTCAAAGGTTTAAGTTCAAATACTCTCTGTATAAGCCACTGAATATTTTCAAATATATGAGTTTCTGAAATTATCATTACAGACATTTGTTTTAGAATTATACTTCCCTTCTGATCAGACATATTTGGAGAGCCATAGTTCACAAATTTGGCCTAATATAATGTGAGATACACATCATGGCACTTATCATCTCCACATGCAAGACAATATCAGACAGACAAGTTGTACAAAATGTCATATTCCTTTCCTTTAAATTCTCCACTTACCTTCCTCACAGTGTTCACTTTATGGCCATATGTTATCTCTGGAATATAATTACAGCCCTTTGTAACCAATTTATTTGGAAGATTTATTTCCAACAAGACCAAAGAAATCCTGCAATAATTTTGCTTTTGGCTATTAATACAAGAAGAAGAATTTTTGCTTCAACCAAGAATTGTTAAATAGACTTTCCTGAACTTTCTGAGAAATATGAGAATCATTTAGTGTACCATCACTCCTCGACTGAGTGTTGACTGATTCTTTCCATTGGAAGAAATTTGGGAAGAGTCAAGATACCAACCAAGGAGTACACATGGAGGAACCCATGGCTCCAGCTGCATATGTAGCAGAGGATGGCCTTGTTGGGCCTCAATGGGAGGAGAGGTCCTTGGTCCTGTGAACGCTCGACAACCCAGCATAGGGGAATGCTAGGACACTGAGGAAGAAGGGGGTGAGTGAGAGGGGGGAACACCTTCATAGATGCAAAGGGGAGGAGGAGGGGATAGGGGGTTAATTGGGATGAGAATAATATTTGAAATGCAAATATATAAAATAACCAATAAAATTTAAAAAAAGATATTTGTTTCGTTTCATAAATTGGTCACAACATAATGAAATCCTACAACAAGCTACCTTTGAACAGACAATATGTTGATGCGTTCTATTTTATTAGCTTTTATGGAAAACAAGCAAGCATATAACCACCACCACCAGCACCACAACAACAACAAAAATCTAACCAACATCAAGAGATATGAAGTCTTACATGCACCAAGTGCAAGTTATCTTTTATCTTCTCTAAGCCCTTCAAAAATTCATTATTCAGAATCAATCACTGAGCTATGAGCAACTTTAATTACATACTCCAATGACAGGTTATATTAAGATTAAAGCAAAAGGCAAGAGTTTTAAAATTGCTTAAAATATAAACTCAAATATAATTACACATAGCACAAAAAGAACACTAAATGAACAATTTAAGTTTGCTTTTATTCTGAAAGAAAAGTGTAAATTTAGTTGGATTCCAAAAATCTTTTAATGTGATATTTTTAATTAATAAGGTAATATTATTTTACATAAGATAACTAACTGCTCTAAGAAACTATTTTTTCCTAAGAAGAGTATCTATAAGTTCTCTGATTATAGACAGTATAAACATATAAAGCATTTTTTAAAAAATTCTGACTTTTGAGATATTTTGGTATTAAATATTTGACTATGAAGTTAATTCCTATCATATTAATAGTTTCTTCTTCATTCTTATTATGAAATTTAATAGACTTATTCATTCAGATTTAAAAGAACATTATTATGGCAACATGACTAATGTTGAAATTGCATTTAAGAATGTACAGAGGTGATGGCTCCATACAATGGCTACATATAATCTTTACTACAATATCATGACTGACAATACTATTTCCTTTTCTTTTGTATGGAGAAATAAGTAAATAATCACTCACTGACCCTGAAAAGTAGGCCAAAATTCCTTATGTATAATAAAATAATTATTATTCTTCAAACCTACCCCATGCAATTAGATGATAAAACAATTGGTCATTGTCTTAATCAGGTTTTCTATTCCTGCACAAAACATCATGACCACGAAGCAAGCTGGGGAGGAAAGGGTTTATTCAGCTTACACTTCCGCATTGCTGTTCATTCAAAAGGAAGTCAGGACTGGAATTCAAGCAGGTCAGGATGCAGGACTGATGCAGAAGCCATAGAGGGATGTTACTGGCTTGCTTCCCCTGGCATGCTCAGTTTGCTTTCTTATAGAACCCAAGACTACCAGCCCAGGGATGGCACCACCTACAATGGGCTTGGCCTTCCTTCCTTGATCACTAATTGAGAAAATGCCTTACAGCTGGATCTCATGGAGGCGTTTCCTCAAGGGAGTCTTCTTTCTCTATGATAACTCCAGCTTGTATCAAGTTAACACACAAAACCAGCCAGTATAGTCATACACTGTTTTACCATGGATTTTAGTAATCAATTGTAAATGAATAATTATTCACTAGAATCATGACGATATCCACAGAACAGAGATTATAAGTGCCATTTAATCCAATTTTGTGCTTACTATATGGGTTTATTTCCCAGGAGATAAAAGCTCCTTTCTTAGTATGGCAAAATAAATTACAGTTTATCACGAATTTCTTAAATCCTAAAGACAAACTATCTCATTATGACTTTTCCAGTTGATATTTTCTTTAAACTCTGAACCAACAAAGGGTAATATGGATATTGTTTATAAACATCAATTTTAAAATTTGAAACTCAATAATCATAACCCTATTAAACTTCATTGTGATGGTATAAAATGTTAGGGATTTGTTCAAAGTGGCATTAATATAATGGATATGTCAAAACCAAGATTTTCTGGCTTTGTACACCATACTAAATTAACACAAACATAATTATATGTCATACAGTAGATATACCACAATATTTTAAATAAGCTCAATACTCATTCAGTATGTATCCCCTACAGGACATTTTGAAACAGCTAAAATTAAATCACCATATTCAGGGTTTTATACTGTAGTAGGCAATGTGATAATCACAATAATATTTGTGAAATAAGATGAGTGCTACATTTAAAATATAACTATGCAAAATAATACATGCACTGAACATAAACATAAAGTAGTTGAACACATTGTATTTGACATCGTAAAAAACTAGATTTCCATTGATCAGCGCCTTAACATATAAATTTATTTTAGTGCCAAGATCCAGATCTGGGTGGGGAACAGGACTGAAGCCCCGAGGGCCAGCCGAAAGAATGGAAACAGGCAAACTCAGGAGGTAGGAGGTTGGGGGCACCTTTCGGAACTTGCCAGTGACCTGGGAGGTGAGAGACTCTCAGGACTCAAGGGATGGGACCTTAGATGAAATGCCCTACAGTGAGGAGAGGGAAAATGTAGAGCCCACCTCCAGTAGAAAGATAGGACATCTAGTGAGGGAGGTGGTTGCCATTCCATGGTCAAAATTCTGACCCATAATTGTTCCTGTCTGAAAGAACTGCAAGGACGAAAATGGAGAAGAGCCTGAGGAAAAGGAGGTCCAGCAACAGGACCAACTTGGGATCCAGCTCAAGAGGAGGCCTCAAGGCCTGACATTATTACTGAGGCTATGGAGCACTCACAAAAAGGGACCTATCATGACTGCCCTCCTAAAGACCCAACAAGCAGCTGAAAGAGTCAGATGCAGAAATTTATACCCAACTAATTGACAGAAGCTGCTGACCCCTGTGGTTGACTTAGGGAAAAGCTGGAAGAAGCTGAGGAGGAGAGTGACCCTGTAGGAGGACCAGCAGTCTCAACTAACCTGGACTCCAGAGAGATCTCTCAGACACTGGGCCACCAACCAGCCAGCATATACCATCTGATATGAGGTCTCTAACACATAAACACCAGAGCAGTGTCATGTCTGGACTCAGTCAGAGACAATGCACCAAACACTTGAGAGAGTGGGAGGTCTGATGTGGTGGAGGGTGGGGGTGGGGACATCCTCTTGGAGACAGGGGGTGGGGAGATATAGGATTTGGAACAGTCTGAGGGTAGACCTGGAGGGGGATAAAATCTGGACTGTAAAATAGATTAAATAAAATTTAAAAAAGATAAAACTCTTGTCTCATGAATGTACATTGAGCAACTATCATACTTAAGGGGAGACAACAGTAAACACCAACATTAGTTGGGTAACTAAATTTATTTTTAATATTAATGACTGTTCTGTTTTGTCACCAATATTAAGGTAAAAAAAAAAAACCTTCATGAATAGGAACTGACATTGGAATAATGAGAACAATTAGAGTCAGATACTCAAAGGACACCATAAAAGAAATCATTTTAGACTTTGAAATAAAATACTACATAATAACTAAGAAAGATCATTTTATGAAGTTGTCTCTTCAGTTTTATGTATTTTTTCTTCATTTCAATTTGCTGTTAGTACAAAAATATATCAGAAAGACAAAACACAGTATAATCTGTATTCATATTAAAGATAGAATATGTACAACTGTGTTAGTTAGCAGCACCTGCAAAAATTCAAAAGCAATGATATTTAATTTTCTAATTAACCTAACTTTCTACCATATGCCATTTGAGATTGAAGTGATTAAACATTTTATAGCTAGTGTTTATGAAGGGTACAGTCATAAAACATTTATTTACATCTCATTTCATTTATTTTCAGTAGGCAATAAATAAATAAATAAGTAGATTACAAGTAGTTTAAATATATATTCATGGTAACTGAGGTATATTAATAATAAAAGTCATTCTTATTTAAGTAGAAGGGGAATTTTATTTTCATCCTTATATTCCGTCTGACTTTGACATTAACATAGATGAGATTAAGTAGAACTCCTTTCACTAACTCACAGATTTATACAGAATTTCAATCAAAAAGTACATACCACAGACAGTAAAGACAAAGTTTGCTACAGAGATCAATTTGGCTTAATTTTTATTTAATAAGTAAATGAAATGCTACATGTTTTAACTCAGTCTCAATCAAATTTTAGTGTTTATAACAATTTCAATTATAGTAGGTAATGAAAGAGAAATTCAAGACTCACTGCACTGATATCCCAATCTATTGTCAATTCATTGTGTGCATCAAAATGATACTTAATTTCCAAAGTAACTTGGAGTCTAACTTCACATGTTTTCTAAGAAAATCTTCAACCTACATAATTACCGAAAAGATGCACTAAAATCCATCATGGTTAATCCATGTATTTAACTAAGACAAAATCCTAAATTGTACTGATCATTCATATATATATATATACACACACACATATATTGGTAGTTTTGGATTGTTTCTTTTGGAAACTTTCTGGAGCCAATGAGATTGTTATAAACAGAAAAGGGTTTTAAATATTTTAAATTAAAAAAGGGAATAGCTAAGTAACTCTAAATACAGCACATGCATCCACAGGTCTACAGGGCATTAAGAGCTTCCTAATATTAGTGTTAAGAACCAAACGTGGGCCCTTTGCAGTAGCATCTTTCCAGTCCTGATTTTCCCATTTTTATTGCTGGCACACTGAAGAAAAAAAAAAGGCTTATGTCTGGTCATGACTTGAGTTACCTATGTGACTATCAAAGGTGTTAAGTCTGTCACAAAACATGAAATGACACAGTATATGCATACACAATCTCATTTTCTCTCTTTTATGTGAGCATAAAAGAAGGCAAGAATGAACTCAGCCTAAATATTGAATGTAGGCACAGATATACACAGCATGAACATCAACTGTCGATATTCAAGGGCAAGGGAATTCCAATTGCTCTAGTTTTATCTTTAGGATATTTCTGCTCATAGCTGAAATTATCTCAAAAAATGACTATTAGCTACATAGAAAATAAACAAATCATGACACCAAAATTTATGAGTCACAGCAATTTTCCTATTTCAAGGAATAATGTTAGTTTGCCTGGGGGAATAAAGACTGGAAAGTTTCACATTCACCTGGGTAGATATATTCTTACATCAAATCATCAGATACTCAAGTTTTAGTATATCCCACAATATGAATTGTAAAGCACACAAGTCACTTATCTGTCCCACAGTATAAATGATTTCAGTTAAATGACTGTGATAATGTTTCAAATAAGTTAAATTACATTTAGTTTCCTTTATTAACTATAGAGAAATGTTAATCACATTTCATAATTAAAATCAAGATAATACATTCATTGGGGACATGATGTTTAGAAAACTGTGCATAGCAGCAGGCACATTTGTAAAAGTATTTGTTGAAGACATAACCATTGAAGTTTCACAGAAGTCAATCCAAGGTATGTGTGTTTTGTACACCTTTTCCATTGTAAGTAATCACATAACAAAGAATTATTATTTTTTAATATTTTGGAAAAGAAAGTATTTCTATTTTTCTAAACTGCCTTTCATCAAGTTTAGCATTCTTAGCTTGTATTCAGGTATTCTTTAAGCCAAAACTAACTTTAAAATGCAAGAGAATAGCCCTCAAAGCTTAGGTCTACCCCCTATCCCCTTTATACTTTCATCTTTACCATGTAATAGCATCCTAAGGTTAAAATCACTCAAAGCTTTGACCTGAAAAGCGGTTAAAGTCATAGGTACATGATGTTCTTTATGTGAGCACAATTACATTTGCTGTAATCTCTATCACAATCCTATAGCTTAGTTCACAGTAATGAGTTTTGTCTATTACCAAGTTTTGCTCATTCTTACAGTAGTCACTTAAAAACGCTTTTCTCTGCAATACTGCATTGAGTGTGAATTATTGATGAAACATGATTACTTTCCCTGTAACAGAACAAAATGTAAAAATTTGAGGGGATCTCTTCAACATTAGTCTTAAATGTATTTTTCTTAGTATTCTTACACAACTTTGATCAAACTAAATTTAAGGTTAGAAGAAAGCAATTAACTTTCATATCCGAGTTGCTATTTATTTGTTCCTATCGTTAATTCTCCTTTCTTTGTGTAGATCTCTTTGTATGTTCCTTCAAATTAGTAACCACAAACAAAGACTTAAATTGACTCTGTGACTACATGATTTGGGAAACTTCTTGAGGAAAAAAAAAAGCCATGAATAGATGAACTGTTTAGGCATATTGCTATTATGAGATAAAGCCAAAATAATGTTGGCAATGTTATACTTCCAAAAGTCTATTTGTAAAAAGGGGTATTTTCCAAACTAGTATTATCAAATAATGCCAATTTTTATAATACCATATCTAATAACTTTATTGTCATAATAATTTATGAAACCAATGATAACATACAGGAATGACAGCTTTCAGAGTTAAAACTGAGTTATAACCTCTCATGTTATAAATATGAACTTCACTTTGAAAGGGAAATATCAGTTTAATTGAAAATTATAAATGATAATTCATATTTTTCAGTTGTGATTCTAGATAAAGTATCTTAATGTGTTTTTTGCTTCATCTTTCAATAAATGTTTCTAAGTTCTACATATCAGTTCTCACATCTTGGGAAGACAAATTCTCTTTACCTAACTTACAACAGAACAAACATCTTCCTGAAATGTATTAAATATAGTCATTCATTATGTTATTTGTGGTGTGTACATGATAAAATGAGCCATGAATTGTGTTCCATTAGCAAAACCTTTATGATTGAAATAAATGAGAAAGATTATGTTAAATATTGTCACATATGATATTTTTGAATACCTATCCATTATATCATTATCTAACTACCCATTATAGAAAAATATTTTCAAAATACCAATTGTCCTAAAATTAGTAAAATAGTAAATACTCACAACATAAATTTCTATTACACAGTAAGGTTTATGTTTTTATAACTTAGCCACAGCTATGATTTTATCTCAGAACTGTGCAAGATGAAGTCTAATAATTATATCCTTTACACTAACTAAAAGAGAAGTTTAGAGAGGAAGTTGAAGACTTACAACCTAGTCTTATTCCTGTTAATAATTTTAAATGAATAATTCAATATTTCCTAAATTTCAGTTTTTGTTCAAGTATAAACTGAGGTAGTCTAATACTTCATGGTTCTCCAAATCCATGTTAGACACATTGACAGTGATGATGCAGCTCCATAGTACTTTGTTTAATTACTCCATCATACAGTTTTCCATTTCTGAGGAACCAATGACAGCAATGAGTTCATTAATTTGGTTTTCATACATCTGCCACTTCACAGTTTTCCAATGCAAGGGTAAGCAAGGGAACCATATTTTTAGATCAACCAAACACTGGGAAAGGGCTCAACTAGTTGTATAATTTGGGGAATTGTTGTTTTAATGTAGTTCTCAAATATCTTCAACATAATTTGCAATATAAGAATTAATATCACTTACTTGTGCTGAACTCTTTTCAAGTTCTTGGGCTAAGTTATCCCAACGTTGTGCAAAGTTCTCCATCCAGATTTCCATCTTTTGAGTCACTGACTTATTTTTCAGTGCTGAAAGGAGATCTTGATTGAGTGATCTAAGTTTTTCCATGGTTTGCTTCTTCTTTTCTAGGTCTATTTTTAAAGTCTGTTAAAATAAGAACAAGCATGGAGTTAAGTCTAGGTTTTAAAATGTTATAATTCAATCACCTTTGATTGTGCTTGACTCTTTGCATAGCTGAGAAATTTAGCTACACAGTATCAAGTGTCCATATGACTGCAGATAGAAAATTACAATCTAAATACACTCTCTTAAAGGGGGAAAAACTAAAAACAATACATCAGTTGTAGACTGTACATCTAAAGGCTCACTTTAACATGGTTGAATGAATGTCAAATGAAAAGACACAGTCACTCCAAAAGGAATTCAACAGGTACACACTTTATAAAATGTTGCAAGGTGGGATTTATTGCTATTGGACACTACAGAATTTTTAAATATCTGATCAAATTCAAATGAATAGTATTACTTAACAGAATCATTTTTGAATACAGAAAACATGAATGGTTAAGGGGTATACAGGCTAGTTTTGTGTGTCAACTTGACACAAGCTGGAGTTATCACAGAGAAAGGAGCTTCAGTTGAGAAAATGCCTCTATGAGATCCAGGTGTAAGGCATTTCTCAATTAGTGATCAAGGGAGGAGGGCCCCTTGTGGGTGGTACCATCTGTGGGCTGAGCAAGCCAAGAGAAGCAAGTCAGTAAGTTACATCCCTCCAAGGCCTCTACATCAGCTCCTGCTTACTGACCTGCTTGAGTTCCGGTCCTGACTTCCTTTGGTGATAAACAGCAGCATGGAAGTGTAAGCTCAATAAACTCTTTCCTCCCTAACTTGCATCTTGGCCATGATGTTTGTGCAGAAGTAGAAGCCCTAAGACAAATTGGCACAGGGTATTCCTGTGACAATCTGACCATGTTTTGGGGAGGACTGGGGAAGGACTTTGGAACCTTGGGCTAGAAGCACCATTTGTTGTTAAGAGCTCTGTGGGATGTTCTGTAGGAGCTTGGAAGATAATGTTGAAAACAGTGTAGAAGATGGAGGCCTGGCTTGTAAAAATTTCAGAGAGAAGATTAAAGACTCTTATCAGGGTCATTGCTAGTTTGATTTAAGATTCTGTGGTTTTGGTTAGTGGGGGCTTAAGAAATCAGCTGTGATTAACAAGATACTAGAACTACTAAAGCAAAACCATTGCATTACTGGGACTATTGATGGTGGTTAGCTGGAGCTGGGAAATTGGTGGTGATTGGGAAGAGACCAGTATCAAAGAAGTAAAATCTTCTGAGAAGTGTTTTCTACATTCCAGAGATAGCCAGAGTTGTACCTTGTGCTGTGCCTGGACTTGGTAATGTGTAAGAATCACCCAGGTGGTACTGGTTTTGAACGCATGAAGGAGTCATGAAGAGCAGCTGAGGCCTAGGCACTGTGAGAGGCCACGGAAGGCCATTGTTGAAGGTGCAGCCTCAGTTGCAATTGATGGCCCAGGACTGTAAAGGTCATGCAAAGGAAGTGAGGCTTGGCACTATGAAGAGAGCCTATGAGAGGATGTTGGTAAAACTTAGTTGCAGCAGAAGACAGCAGTGTTTTGGAGATGCCAGTACCATGAGATGACCACCAAGAACAGCAGCAGCGGTGGAGTACAGGCATCTGGAGCCTAGAAGACAAGGTGTGTGCTACAAAGGGCAGAGCTAGAGAAGTGACTCAAACCCTTGGAGGAATCCAGAAGATCGTGAGTGGATCCCAGACATTGGACAGTTAGAGTTTGATTTTGACTTTGATTGTGACTGTGGACTGATATTTTTTCCTCTTGAAGAAAGAAGGTATTCTAGTGGAGCAGACAGTTAAGAGACTGAATTTTTAAAAGACTTTGAATTTTAAGAGATTGGATGTTTAAAGGGGACTGAAATGTTAATATATAAGAATTTGCAAAGACTGTGGGACTTTTAAAGTTATTTAGATCTTGACGATGAATAAGGAAGTAAGGGTAGAGGCTTAATGGTGATGTATTTGTGTGTCAAGTTGACAAGGGGTCAATTGTACTGGCTGGTTTTGTGTGTAAAGTTGACACAAGCTGGAGTTATTACAGAGAAAGGAGCTTCAGTTGAGAAAATACCTCTATGAGATCCAGAGGTAAGGGATTTTCTCAGTTAGTGATCAAGGTGGGAGGGCTCTTTGTGGGTGGTACCATCTGTGGGCTGGTAGTCTTGGGTTCTATAAGAAAGCAGGCTGAACAAGCCAAAGGAAGCAAGCCAGTAAGAAACATCCCTCCATGGCCTCTGCATCAGCTCCTGCTCCTTGACCTGCTTGAGTTCCAGTCCTGACTTCTTTTGGTGATGAACAGCTGCATGGAAGTGTAAGCTCAATAAACCCTTTCCTTCCCAACTCCAATCTTGGTAATGATGTTTGTGCAGGAATAGAAACCCTGACTAAGACAAGGGGTTTTCCCATTTGGGAGTGCTACGTGCATTTGGACAAAACTGAAGCATTGTTTTTTATCATAAGTTTGACACTTCTATATCTGTTAGTAGGAAAAATGTATTGTTCCATGTTTTCCTGACATTAATGTTTGTTTGTAGTAACCATCATTCAATAAAAATGTGGCTGTTTGCATAATTATTTGCTTTTCATTCTTGTTTGTGCATTTGGTCCTGGAAATTTAATACTCACCTTATATATGTTAGGCAGGCACTCTACCACTACATCAGACTATCAGTACTTTAGTACATGTTTTCTAAAGTTATTTTAAACCCAATTAAATAAAGGAACTAAGTCACTGAATATGAATCAAATCCTTCATAATGTCTTTGATTATTTTCTAAATTCTTGTATGTCATACTAATAATTTTTATATCTTTCATACTTTCAGAATTGTTGAGGAAGGTTATGCTTGTTTTTGAGTTGCTTTGGAATAGATAAACAAAGTGACTTATGTGAAACCAGTAGGTTATCCACTAAGGTCACCCTTTCTATAGAGAATTCCAATTTCCAGTTACAAAATGCTAGTCTGTGCCTTTGCTTATAAAGACAGAAAGGGGGAATAAAGGATAAAATTATTTTATAGACCTTTAATAGTCCTATTCTTCTGGAGGCTGCAAATATAGTGGATATAAACTAACATAATACCTTTCTAAAACAAATCCAAGCATATTTAACAACAACTAAGTTTACATATGACCCAAGAAATTACACAAAACAGATGTACCAAATTTTCATGAACCTAAGTGTCCTCCACACAGAGTAGTCAATATAACCCCCCACAATGTATATTTTGAGCAGCTTATTTGGCATGCCACCTGCATTGATAGCTATGAAGTACTGAATGTTCTAATATCTCCTAAAATTTGTTTTCCCTTTCATTAAAAACTGTTTCACTTGGTGAATTATAAGTTGCAGCTTTCATGCCATATTTTGTAGGAGTGCACATTGTGAAGTTCATTTATATTTTGGCTCATTTAATCACTGCTCCATTTGACAATTGATGTAGTCTAAAACATGAATTGGTAGATAAACCAAAATCATATCAAAGATAGCAATGTCATAGTGCACTTATACATAGAATTGGTGAATTTGTTTTATTAAATCACATGTTAGCTTTTCATTAAATTTAAGTCTATACTTACAATAGTGGTAGAACCATATGCCATGCCACCTGCCTGAAACTGAAAGCCAAATTTGAACCCTACTGTATATCCTTTCAATTCCTTTATGGAAGGAGCCTCACTTTCCTTCTTTTCTCTTAATTAAATTTGGCAGGTATTTATTTTGTAAGAAACTATATGTTCTTGATTTTATGACATCTTAATTTTTATCTTTACTTCTTTTTGGAAAGATGCATGAAACAAGTACATGCATTTGAAATAGAAAGATGTAAGCAGATTTATCATTGGCTAACTTTCTCAAAGCTTAAGGAAGAATTTTAAGTAGCCATATGTGTAGAGATAGGAGGTGCACCTAGTATTGAAGCTAAATATGCAATAGTTTGTAAACATTTTGTAAGGGAAATCTGAAAGTGATGTTTAAAGAAGTCTGTGTTAGAAATATACATATTCCATATTTACCTTCAATAGTGAGTGCACCTTCCATCCCTATAACCTATAGCTTTTAATTCTTCCTTAATGTTTGAGAGAAAGAAAATATATCCTGGTTCTGCCCAAATAAGTGTAACTAAGATTCCCATGTTACTAGAGCAAATAAAAATGTATTTTTCAAACATCACAAAAAATAAAGTAAAAGTCACTTTTAAATGTACAAATACAGAAAGCATACTAAAGGTAAAATGTAATCAGTATTATAAGGAAGTTCTGCAATTGTGTAATCAATAATTTTGATATAAATCTACATGACAAAATTACAAAAGTAAACCAAAATTGACTTAGCAAATTTTAGAAATGTTAAAATGTTTGAATTGTAAAATTGTAAGTTTTTATTCATGTATGTGTGTTTCTATATATGAAGACAGGCCACTGAGTGCATGAGGAAGTCAGAAGCCAACTTGCAGAGATGGATTTTCTCCTTCTTCCATGTAAATCATAGAGATTAAATTCAAGTCTTCAAGCTGGCCAGCAGCAGTCTTGCTTAAGCCACAGAGCCAGCTCAATGTGAGTTTTTAAAAAACGACTATGGCAAATTAGTTGTTTGGACTCAATTTCTTCTTCTTTCTCTGTCTCTATGTTTACCCACTTTCCCTTCCCTGCTCCTTGTCTTCTCTTAATTACTTCCTTTGTTTGAAAGGACTCTTTCACTATAATTAGCAGTTGGAGTAAAAATAACTCTGTAGCCATACCAGATGCATTTGGTCATTAAGTATTGACTTCTCTTCTTCTATGGATTTTCGAACTCACTTTTTTTGTGTATAGAAGTACGATATTTATCTCTCTGTGTGAATGCATTTGGTTTTTATACTTAGAGCTTCCCTATGTTGTCCTGGCCTCTAACTCATTATGTAAACTATGACCACCTAGAGCTTAAAGTGGTCTTAGCTCTTCCTCCTATGTGGTAGTCTTGGATGTCATTTTAATCTTTAATTTAATGTGCATATCTTAAATAACTGCGGTTTAACTTCACCTAATTATTAGAAGCAAACAAATATTTATAATCAGGAGTTTAGGCTAAGTCTGTGAATGCTAAAGACGCATAGAGTACTAAAATGTTGAGGAAGAGCTGAGAATCTGAACTCAACCTCAGAAGCCTACATAAAGTAGGAGGAAAGACACAACTTCACAATGTAAGCTGTGGCATTGGTGTTTATATGAACATATGTGCATGTGTGCATGTACACAAACAAGGACATTTTTTAAAATGTTCAGAACACAAAAGAAGACTCTGAAAATCTTACAAAAGGCTAGGACAATAAAAGAAGATAAACATTTCACTTCATAAAAATCTGGCACCTGGACCTGCCTTTAAAGCAAACAGGATGCCCCAGTAAATAAATCAGGTTGAGTCAGTAGTAAATGTAAGAAGAAAAAAAAAAACAGAGTCAGATTATGCTGTTTGGTAAGACAATAGTAGACACATTCTACTTGGTCAAGGTTAGAAGATGAATTGAATTTGAAATGTGATATACAATTACAAAAGGTACAGAAAACCTTCACCCTCTTCTCTTATCAGGAGTGTGCACAGGAGAATAATGCCAACATAATTTCTTTTATACTGAAGAGACTGAATAATGCATCTATTTTGTTCTGCAAGGATTTATCAAAATATATGAAATAGCCCACTCCATTTTAATCATCAGTCCCTGTACTCAAAAAGGTTGGCTGATTACAGAGTCACTCAACTTCAGAGAATATTAGGACCATGTGGAATAAAATACAGATTCCTGGGCCCTCTCTTTAGAATATACAAGTCAATACATCTGGGAAGAATCTAAGACTTTATATTTTTTTTCTATTTACAATAATACAAATGTTGAAGTCATGCTGAAACCACTGATCTAAGAAACACATTTTTGAAAGCATTTATTCTGTTAAGATGAATTCATTAGAGTCATCACAGGAGTTACGATCAGAGCACCAACCGCATCATGATAAAACAGGACTTTCCACAGAGACTTTCATATACACGGCATTCTTGTCCTTTGATATGACAGGACAAATGAGTATAAGGTCTTTGTGGAAACATTATATGGCATAAGCTTTCATCTCCATATTTCCCCAGTGTTGTTCTTCCGTGACAAACAGCAATAGAATCCAGAACCCAAATTCTACTTGATATGGGCTTTTTGGGGGATATTTTAAGCAATTTTATAAGTCCTACAATTCACTCAATAAAGGCCAAATTTTCTCATATCTGTAGTTTTTAATCTTGTGATAAGAAAATATGAGCATACCTATATATATATATATATAAGATTGTAAAGAAATGAAATACTACACTTCTCAGACAACAATTCTAACAAAAAGGATTCAAAATTATACTGGTTATTAATGATACTATTTCAAAATAAATTATACTGACTGTAAATAAAAGAATTTTAGAACCCAGAATCTATACCTAGGCATGTAGTAGGAGCTGGTAACAGATGGTACCTGTTTTGGGTCTCAGATTGTGACATATTTTAATGAACATTAAATTCTTATTCACTGCCTGAGTCACAGGGGAATTTTACCTCAAATTCTACACCAGCTGTCAGGATTTGTTAATTGGCTTAAATTATCAAATGGTAAGACTTATACAAAACATATTTTCACTTTTTTCTTAACTATGGTGACATAATATGAATTTTAATCACATTGAAAAAAATATTGAGACTTCACTAAGACAGAACTTTCATGGCCCTGTGTCTAGAAAAGACCTTTATTCACAAAAATGTCACATAGTGGCATCTGATTATTGGAATATATAGTTTGGAATCAAAGCTATTTTTTATAATAAATCAAATGCTATGAGAATTTTGGAAATAGTGTGAGAGGCCTCAACCTGAGTCTACATGTTAATAGTGCTTATTTTAACACAGATACTAACACAGATAGTGCCTGCTATATGTGATGTCTATTCTTTCTTAGACCTCAATTTCTACTTCTAAAATAAATGAGCTAACAGATCCAAAAGAACTTTTCACATGTAATTAGATTGGGGATACAATCAGCTGTGTGATATTTGGACTTTGTCACTCTGTGGTTTCCTAACAACAACTTTATTGATTGGAAAATCTGCTCAAGGATATTGATAGTATCTCTCACTAGGTATTAGAATTATACTTCTTTTATCATACAAAATAAATTTATAATACTCTGGAATGATACATTCTGGATATGCCTGTCAAAGAAATCTCTTCCAGATGCTCTGTTATTATTTGATCTTTTTGCTTCTACATTAAGAGAAGGTATCTAATTGTTTTTTGTTGAATCTGGGTAGGTTTATGACTGCCTGTAGAAAAAATGCAATCTTTCCTCAATTGACCCTGCTGTCTTTGAGAAAAATGACAATGTACACCACTCTACTTCTCTTTATAATACCTACTTTCTTCATTTTCTTGTGAAACAAGATCTCATGTACTCAAGGCTGACCTGGCACTCTCATTATGTAGTAGAGTATATGCTTGAAATCCTCATGTCCCTTCCTCTACCTCCAAAGTCGAGTGCTTACAGCTATTTGCCAACATGTTCAATTTATGTGTGCTAGGGATTCAACAAACGAATTCCTGCTTACTAGGTAATCACTGTATCAACTGAGGTATATTCACACACCACTCCTGACTCTTTTTGTTTGTTTGTTTGTGGTTTTTTGTTGTTGTTGTTTTTTGTTTTGGTTTTGGTTTTGGTTTTGGTTTTGTTCAAAACAGGGTTTCTCTGTGTAGCCCTGGCTGTCCTGGAACTCCCTCTGTAGACCAGGCTAGCCTCGAACTCAGAAATCCACCTGCCTCTGCCTCCCAAGTGCTGGGATTAAAGGCATGCACCACCACTGCCTGGCCACTCCTGACTCTTATAACACAATTTTCTTGCTTCTCCTTACACTTTTGAATTCTATTTTTTCGATCAACTTATTAAGAGTATTTTGTCTTCTGTCTTGACCGTACATATTGCTTGAATTTATGCTCCTTTCATTTATTATTTTACATTGCCAAGTCTCTGATACTCAATAAATTAACTAGTTAGGTATCAATTCCTGAGTGTCTGGCACATCTATTGACAAGAAGATATTACATGTTTCTTTTTCATCTTAGCATATGTGAATCTAAATTATCAGTCTTTTCATTCAGGTACTTCCTTCTTTATTCTACTATTAGGATACCTAGCCTTGCAATACAGTTTCCTAACTGAGAAGTTAGTGTACCATCCAAAGTTATTTGATCTTTACTTGACAAATTAATGTTCAGTCCCATAGATGGGAGGATAAATATGTTATGTTCTTCATATATATTACTTTGACGATGACCTATAAGTCTCTTGCTTAAAATATGTTGTTTGAAATTTATATGGAAAGCAAACAATTGCTTCCTTGTGTTACTTTTAAATTTTAACTGAAATATTACTCTGGGTATACCTATAAAATATTTTGCTTAAAGATAATATAAATATAGAACTATAGATTTTCACATTTGATTTAGAAAAACACCAATATACCAGCTGTGAATAATCTATAATCTAAACATAAACATTGAAAAAGTGGTTCAGGAGAGTATAGAATAAGTAAAGTTAGTAATTATATGCAGTATTGAATTTTAAAAATGATTGAAAGCAAAATATACATACAGATATTTTTTGAAGACTTGATACCATTTCATTTTGATCCTTAAAGCCACTTGTTTGAATGTTCTTCATTGCATCTTCTTTTTCTGAAAGCCATGTACTAAAAAGGCACTGAAAGGGATTGAAAAAGAATTATTTAAAATATATCCTTTTTTTACTTGTCAATTTAATTCCCCCTCAGTAATTTCCTCCAAGAAAAACACACCTGTTCTTCAGTAAAACGCTGCCATTTTAGAAGAATATCTTGTAGAAGAATCCAGCGGTCTTCAGTCCATCTGCAGATATTTGCCCATCGATCTCCCAGTACCTGAGGATGAGAAAATCAATCACATTATCAAACAATTTTTTAACACAATCTCATTTAAAATGGCAGGAATGTCATTTTTTAAATCTCCTGTAAGGAACAGCTTTCCTGTTTCAGCTCATAATGAGGTAAGTAGTGTGCCTTTTATATACTTTCAGATTAGTCCACTCAGTCTTCCACCTTTCATTCAAAAGCAGAGATATTTGAAAGCAATATAAAGTAGTTGTATAATCATTTTTGCATATATCTCTATATAATAAAAAAGATAAAATAGAGACTCCTAAAGATCAATATGCAAAATAAAACATACCAGGATATTACACTAAGACTCCATGTAGATATACAGCCATTATGTGTCAATAGAAAAAGTTTCCAATGAGAACATCTAAACTAAAAGTTCCACTTAGACCTAAAAATATACCGTTTAAAGTAAAGAGCTATTATGAAGCCCAGTAAAAAGAATGGAAACAGGCAACCTCTGAAGTTAGGAAGTAGGGGGACCCTCTAGAATGTACCAGAGACCTGAGAGGTGAGAGATGCTCAGAATTCAGATGAAATACCCAACAGTGAGGAGAGGGAACTCATAGAGCCCACCTTCCGCAGGAAGACAGGGCATCAAGTGATGGATGAGGTTGCCCTCCCACAGTCAAAACTCTGACCAGAATTGTTCCTGTCTGAAAGAATTGCAGGGATGGAAATGAAGAGGAGCCTGAGGAAAAGAAGGTCCAGTGACAGGCCCAAAGTGGGATCCAGCTCAAGGGGAGGCTCCAATGCCTGACACTATTACTGATGCTTACAGAGAGGAGCCTAATGTGGCAGCCCTCCAAGAGGCCCAACAAGCAGCTGACTGAGACAGACACAGATACTTATATCCAATCAGTGGACAGATACCTGGGACCCCTGTGGTTGAATTAGGGAAAAACTAGAAGAAACCGAGGAGGAGGGTGACCACATAGGAAGACCAGCAGGTTCAACTAACCTGGAGCCCCGAGATCTCTCAGACACTGAGCCACTAACCAGGCAGCCTACAGGAGCTGATATGAGGCCCCTGACACATACACCAGAGGACTGTCAGGTCTGGACTCAGTGAGAGAAGACTTGAGGCCCCAGGGAAGGTCTGGTGTGTGTGGGGGGGATGATAACATCCTCTTGGAGACAGGGGCAGGAGAAAAGGGATGAGAAAATGTGGAAGAGGGATCAGAAGGGAGGCAACAGATGGACTGTGGAACAATAAAAGTAATAATAATAAAAATATTGATGTTTTATTCAAACATTGCAAAAGTAAATAATACCATAAAAAAAAGTACCTATTGGTACAAGACTTGAGGTTCCAAATACTTTTAAAGTTGTTTCGTCAACTGTTATTTTTTTAGTGGAAATTCAATTTATGAGGGAGCAGTAAACAGTAAATGTTTTCAATATTATTATAGCTCTTCAGTTGCAAGTGAGTTTTCAGATTTTCCTTCAGAAATGTCAATAAAAATTTTATTGCCATCATTTTTTTGTTTTATGGTTTCATTCCTAGTCAACTTCTTTTGAATCACATTTGTTGATAATAGAAACCATATCACTGCAAAAGCAATACAATACCCCCATAGAAGCTATACCAACTTAAATCAATGACTTCAATTTCTTTAGCCAATGAGTTATTGCAAAGAAGCCTTGGGATTTTTGTAGAAGTTGTGATTATTTTAAATAATAGTGTTTTTCCAAATTATATTTATTCCTAAGACCCATTTAAATTGTTTTAGTAAATGTAGTGACCACTTCTTTACTTTTCTTTGTAGTGCTATAAATAAAACAAAGATAGCAGGATGAAGGAGCATTTTCAAGTTATAGGTTTAAAATTAATGTTGGGTTAATTTATTTTAGTAGGCAAGCCTATATAATACATAGTCTAAGGAAGGATTTCATAATCCAGATTGCCTACAAATATTGAATATATTCGAAAAGTTTAAGAAATATATGTTAAACAATTTGTTGTACTTTTGTGAATTCTAAAATACTGATAATTAAACATTCTTTTAGGTACCTAACTGAACTATTTATGACAACTATTTTAAAGAAGTATTTATGTTCAAATAATGATTTGTAAGGAGCGGTTAGAATATTCGCCATCACTAGATGGCGCTGTCGTTCTGAGGAAATTTGCGGTTAGCCCGCGAAAACCCCGAAATGCATCATGGGTGTACACGTCTAATCACCGCCCACTCCCGGGGCACGCCAACCAATAGGGGACACGCTGCCCCGGGACTATATAACGCCGCCATGTTGGGTCCCGCGCGGTTC
>CM052722.1:34449475-34537357 GCA_028551405.1 Uromys caudimaculatus | reverse complement strand
GTGTTACTCATAGCCTAGCCTCCTTAGCCCTTGCACCCAGAGGTTTTGTACCATTGCACCTGGAAGGGTAAGGATGGAATGCTCTCAGAATATTGGCCCTTGATCGCCTATTCACTCATGACGGAATTCGCTTGATCGAGCCTGGTTCTGTGCTTTGATACCACTACAGGGAGGTGTGGCCTATTTAACCCAGCTGACCACATTCCCCTTCTTATTCGAAAGAATGGGGGGAGATGTAAGGAGCGGTTAGAATATTCGCCATCACTAGATGGCGCTGTCGTTCTGAGGAAATTTGCGGTTAGCCCGTGAAAACCCCGAAATGCATCATGGGTGTACACGTCTAATCACCGCCCACTCCCGGGGCACGCCAACCAATAGGGGACACGCTGCCCCGGGACTATATAACGCCGCCATGTTGGGTCCCCCGCGGTTCTCCTTCTTCCTTCTCTATCAACAACAACATTAAAGCTGAACTGCAGAGGAAGCCTGCCGTGTGTCCGCGTGTCTTCTTGCCGGCGAGAGGCACGCGCGCCGCACAATGATTGAATTGATAACTGATTGCTATAGTTTTGACTTATCCAATACCTAACATAAAGTTGATGTCTTCCACTGTATTCAGGATTTTAGTAAATTTTTATTGAAAACAGATTACACCAAATATAACACAACAAAGATATGAACTGAACTATACTTCCAAATTTGAGGTGAAACATTATAACCCACCTTAGCTCAAGATGGGTTAGTATTTGTCAAGACCCACACTAAAGCAAAAATTAATATAAAATGGGTCTACATGAGTTGATCCTAAATCACTTTAACTTGTATCTTTAAAGAAAAGGAATTATTCAAAGAAAAATCAGGTGTGTACACATAGAAGAGAAATCCTATAAAGACACAGGAAGATGGAAGTCCCCTGAAATTTGGACCAACAAGACTTTCACAGTATTCTTGATCTCTGACTTCTTACATGTTCCACAATATAAAAATCCATTAAATATATTAACATAGCTTCTGGTATATTTTTCTATTATGAATTCCTTGAAAACTAATATATATATATATATATATATATATATATATATATATATATATATATATATATATCAGTTATATTGATTTATTTCTAATAAATGTATAGCTAACTCATTCAAACTTCTGTTGAAAAGCTTAACATTTAAAACATTATGGACTGTACAGTGTTTCACCCTCAAAAACATATGATAGCATCACAAATTATTAGATTTTACTTAAATGTGGCTTTTTCTTCAACTCTTGAGTTAGCTCCCTATGGTTAACTATTTTACTCTCTTTTCCCTAGAAAGTCTTAGAAGACATTGTGAAATGATGTTTAGTCTTGAATTCTATAAATACTTTCAGTAGGACAGACCATGGCTTAACTCTCTTATTCGTTGTAAATGCTCAATAAAATGACTCATTGTCAATCCAAAGATTTCTCCAACAGAACATGCACAAGTTTGTGTGTGTGTGTGTGTGTAGTCATTGCAGAAATTTATCTGTTCATTGATTTAAAATATTGACCTTCATTAAAACTCACACGTTGCAACTAAGCAGTGGGAAGATTATCAGTCAGGTGTAGAATGTATCAAATCACTTACTTCTGTCATTGTTTGCATGAATGTAAACTTATTAGGCAAGAATAAATAATTTGATCAAATAGTATGGGCAGGAAGATAAATATTTTTTCAGTAACAATTGCATGAGAATTGAAACCATCTCTAGAGGAAAATGATGTCTATTTACTAGTATTTCTCTGATGTTCCCTTTAAGGGTAAGAATCCCTTTAGCTTTTAGAAATGATGCATACAACTGTGGTGCTAGATAAACAATGTAAGCAGTAAATAAAAATGCAAAAGCAGTGAATCATAACACGTTGTGAAAGAGGAAACAAATTAAGTTCTATTTATATTCTCATAAGGACTCAGCCACACTAAGGGTAAAGTTCAGTTCCCTTACTCTTACAGATTCTATTCTCAGATTCACAGTGGGCATTATTTTTCACTCCCATTTTATCCACATCTTATATTGTTATCCAAATTGAGATCATTTGCTATCTGAATTCCTTTGTTTGGTTAAGTTGATTTTTCAAAGCACATGTGAAAAAAATGGCCACCGAATAACATTTGCATAAGTGAAACCGATAAGAATTTGACAAGCCTGGGGAGAAAAACTTAAGCACAGCAATCCTTGAAGTTGTGGATGTCTGTGATAGCCTGAGAGTCCTAAATTGTGCCTGATGTGTTTGGTACTAAGGAATCAAATATTGCCAGGCATATGCATACTAAAAAAGAAACAATAATATGCCATGGACCACATAATGGAGCAGTTACAAAAGAGTGGGATTCATGAAAGAGAAATGCAGCAAGCAGTCTATCTCCTTTTATTTCTCTGGAAGACTTGGCAATACACCTCCCAGCTAAATGAATTGTGTGTGTAACGGGTGTACTGAAAGCTAACTTATTTCTTGAATTCTAATTTTCATTTCATAAGTAACCATGCACTTACAAGTATAAGCAACTCCATCTCACCAGTGCTAAAACAGAAATCACATCAAGTTACTTATTAAAAGAAAGAAAATCAAAATATTATAAAGGAAGAAATGCAGCAATTTTCTTGAATAATGTTTTGACAATTTCTGATTTTGTTCCCAATTTTGAAGTTTTTTACATGCTGTTAACTGAAAGTGAGTATCTAAAATGGCACATCTTTTACCTTTCTCAACATATGATTTAGGGTAAAAAAAAAAAAAACACAGACTGAAGTATCAAGAAACCCTTATCGGAAATTTTTCATAAAAATTAGCTTCTCTTTAAATGATCTTTTGCTAGCATACACACACACACACACACACACACACACACACACACACACACACATACCTTGACTGTTCCTTTATCGGCTGCACAATACAGATGAGGAGACTGACAGGTTACTTAGCCAGTTTAAGAGTATGAAAGTCACTATACTAGATGATGTCTGGGACTTGACCGCAAGTCCATCTAGCACTTTCATGAATCCATTCACTCAACAGAACAGTGGACATAAAAGATACAACATCAAATTTGTACAAATCTACAGTTGTAGAAATAGCAAATCTCTTGAATTTTAAATTGTTGAGTTTTTCACATTGTTTTTAATGAACATTTGACTAGATTTAACAAAAAAATTCATTTAACCAGCTTGACAAAAATTTTAAGCGTTAATATTATAATATGATCTAAGATGTATTTGACATTATAATTGCATGTTGGTTTAATAAAATGAAAAATCAGAAAATGCTTGCATTTTTGATAAAGACTGTTTACTTTTTAGTGGGATTTATTTGTAGTAGATAAATGTAACTGTCAAGTTTGTTAATGATACTTTACCTTGGTGACTATGCTGAAAATGTGGTGACAGAGTCATGTGCTTTGTGTACCAGTCCATTTAGTTCCATAAATTATTTTCTTTGCAAATTTTATGAAGTACTAATAAATACATTCAGAAAGGCCACTTCATTCTCCTTACTGCTATTACTGTTTGCATGGTATTATTTAATATTGTATGGCAGCTTAATAAACTCTGTAGTCTCAAGCTCCCCCAGTCTAGTCAACAGGGATACCAGAAAGTAAGGAACATTCCACCATGCAAATCTCTTTGCAGCATTCCTCACATTCCCAGTGATTCTTTGGCAGGCAGATATTTTACTGCTCCTTACCGGTCAGAATCTTTTGCAGTAGGCAGATTCCCTAACTTTCAGGCTAATTATCTCAGAGATGAATATGACCAGTGTTACTCTAAACCCTGATTACTGTCTTAGAAGTCTTTCTCTTTCTTCTTTTCTATATAACCATTCTACCAGTAATTTGTGGTGAATTTGAAGGCCTAAAGAAGCAAATGCTTAATGTCAGTGGTTCTCAACCTTCCCAATACTGAGACCCTTTAACACAGCTCCTCATGTTGTAGTGAACTGCAACCATAAATCTATTTTTGTTGCTACTTCATAAGTGTAAATTTTCTACTCTTATAAATTGTAATATAAATATCTGACATGTAAGCCCTGTGAAAGAGACATTGGATGGCTAAAGGGGTCAGGACTCACAAGTTGAGAATCGCTGATTCATAGAAGTGCTGATTTATAACAGTCTGTCCTCTACACCTCAGAAAATATACGATGAAAACTTACTATACTCAGTAACTATACAGAATAATATCTGAAAGTATAAATGTGAGCAACCCTAATTTTAAATTGTAAATAGCATAAATTCTTGGCCAAGTTCTGTGCTTGGCCCTAATCAGTAATACCTCAAACTCTGCACAAACGGTTTCAGTTGTGTGCCCCTAGGAAAAAGCAGGCAACAATATCTGCTCGGGTTGTCTCTAATCCACTGAACTGTTGAAGTCAATTAGGGCAGTATATATGAAAGTACTCTGAATGTTGTGATCAATTATTGAGATGGCAGTGATTGGTAGAGATTTATTGCTCAGCTGACAAAAAATCAGCCTTTTAACAAATGTGATAATTCTCAAATGCTACAAAATAGTAACAGAAGGCACATCAAACATGTCCTATGGGACATTAAATTTACATTTTATCATATTTTAGTTGGAGCCCCTAAGGTATAAACTTTGCAAAAAAACCTTTTCAATTTATTTTAAATAGGACTGTGCTCTAATATATATTGTACTTGAAAGTAAATTATGGAAACAGATCCTATTGTCATTGAAGCAGTCTACATTCTATGGGAAATCACTCATTTCTTAGCTTTTAAAATCTCAAATTCATGATCTTTCTACCTGGTTTCTCAATACTGAGATTAAAGATATATACCACTACATATGGCAAAATCACAAATTTTAATATTTGTACAAAATAAATTGCATTAAATAAGAATGAGTGAATGGAGGATTAATGGGAATGAGCTAAATTTCAAGCTCATTTTACATAAATCCAGAGTTTCTTAATTTCTCCTGCAGTGAAGAAGAGGGTAAATAGGCCAAGGACTATCAAATCAATGGCATTTGCCATAATGGTTAGTAATTTTTTCCTTTATATCACATTAAATTTTATATATTGCTAACTAACAAATTACTATGACATACACTATGGATCAAATATAACATTATATAACTATGTTCACATTTTGGTAGCTTCATTGCTAAAAATATATAATGTATAAACTGGTAAATATGTAAATTGTTAAAACATAGTAAGATATGCATAAATGAAAAGCCTTGGGTATGAAAATAGGAAAGAAAATGAAAATAAAATAGGAATCGTATGCCTACTAATATATTAAACCATTCATTTAGCATTTTACCACTTGTGAATTCCATGTACAAGGCAAATTCTCAACTTTGCATCCTCAGTTACTTAAATAAAATTAGTTTATATCAGGGAAAAAATGTCACTTTCTGTCTCTGTTTGGGTTCCTATTGCTGTGATGAAACAACATGACCAAAGCAACTTGAGAAGGAAACAATTTATTTAGCGTAATCTTCCACATGACTGTTCATCATTGAAGGCAGAAATTGATGCAGATGCTGTGAAGGAATGCTGCTTACTGGCTAGCATCTAATAGCTTTCTTATAGAATCCAGAACCACTTCACTCCCTATCAGTGGACTCCCACATTAGTCACTGATTAAGAAAATGTCCTACAGCCAGATCTCATGAAGGCATTTTTTTAATTGAAGTTCCTTCCTCTTAGATGACATTAGCTTGTGTCATGTAGACATAAAACTACTCAGCACAATCAATATTATGGATATAATGAGAAAATGTTAATCATATATTAATAAATAAAATATACTATAATATAATAAAGATTTATATGCCTCAGTCAAATTTTCATAATTCAAGGTATTTTATCATAACTGTGAAATGTGTTCTACTATATTAATAGAATATAGAATTTAATATTAATAGAATAAAAGGAAAAAGTACTAGTATCAGTTCCATTGACTCACCAAACAATTTGGTTAATAGAACAATTTAGAACCAAAAGGTCACAGGAATATACAACAAACCTACAGATTAGTTGCCTTATCTGTGACACCTAAAGGCTGACAGACTACTCATTAATGGGAGTAAAACTTATGAGTAATGATCTGAAGGAGATAAATTAAATGGTCATGAATCACAGAGAACTTTACATATCTACTACACTGTTTCTATCATTTGCTGAGATTAATAAGTAAACTTATCACAATCTCTTATGCAAATCTCTCAAAGAAATCTTAACTCTATTAATCAAATTGGAAAATGCAAATCAAAAATGAAATATTTTAAGCATACTACTTACAACAACAAAAATAACTAAGCCCTCACATAATATCTTTAAAAGCTCAAGACCTTCTAACTTGAAAATTTCTTAGAGTTTTTGAAGAAACATAATACAATACTAAACATACATGAAGATATTCTATTTCTATGAACTGAAAGATATCTACAATAAAAATATTAATTTTTAAGTCATCTATACCTTAGTATAATTCTGTGTGAATAATAGCATAATTTTAAGCTTATAATTTTATAAGCTGATTTTCAAATTAATATTAAAATACAAGGGGCCTAAATAGTATTTAAGTAGGAAGATATCAAGTACAAATTTCTTTTATTGACCAACTAGTTAATGAGAAAAGAATTGGTGCTCCTCTCAGATTCCTTACACTGTATTGGGTGAACTTACTTTCCTTAGAATGCAACTTTAGAAAACACGTAACTGTAAATTAATCGTCCAACTCTATGGGCTATCCATCTTCTCTAACTCAGATATATCTGCAAGACTAACTTAAGAGCCATGTCCAACTCTCTAAAATTTCAATCCCATATATAAACCTAATATAAAAGCATACATATCTTCACATATAATGATATTTAAAATGTATGTCTATAATAGTGTCATAATTTTTTAATTGAAATAAACTACATTTTTAGATAGTCAATAATATTTAAATATATTTATATAAATTAATAATATTCAGCAATGAAACTCAATGACTACTGTTATAAAACATAAATTTATACCATTAAAATAATAAGTAAAATTGCAGGTATGAAGAATTATAAGATATGAAACTTTATTTATCTTAATTGTACAATATAGCAAAAGTAACCCGAAGTATTTTTTGGCCAAGTAGATGCTACCTTTGAGGAGGTGGGAAGTACATAAACTTAATGAAGTTAAATAGCATATTAAGGATTGCTGAAAACATTCTGAGTATGTAAACATAGGTATGTGATCTTTGTGAAATCTTTTAAGTTCTAGCTATATGTGTACTTTTCTGAGCATGCTGAAAAGGGGGAGGGGGTAATCTCATGGCCTAAAGATCGTTTTCTGAAGACAAAATTCCACAGTTCCCTTTAGAATGCATTTAAGATGGGATTGGTATCAAGTAAATTATTATTGTCACAATATATTTGGTTATATTTCTCCTGTGACTTTATATAGTATTATTATTATTATTATTCTCTTTCAGTTCAGGTCATAAATTGAACATGGCAGTTTATGGCTCAAGTAAAAATTCATAAGCTCAAGGTTGAAGTGAGCTTTAAAAAGCTAAAACCTTTTTTTCCAAGTATATGCAGCATACGAATATTAAAATAAATTACTACAAGTTAAATATCCATGAAATCGTTTGAAATCTAACATCTATTTTCTACTTATAAAACTTCTTATATTTGTATGTTCAATTTTCATGAGAATGATTTAAAATGAATTAGGACTTCATAAAAGATTAACTGAAAAATACTGTTAGATAT
The DNA here is from genome assembly GCA_028551405.1 of Uromys caudimaculatus. Lineage (NCBI taxonomy): Eukaryota > Metazoa > Chordata > Mammalia > Rodentia > Muridae > Uromys > Uromys caudimaculatus. The sequence continues at coordinate 34,529,596 of CM052722.1, read as the reverse complement.
CCAGGCTATCCAAAACATGATTTTTAACAAAGTAAGATAATCACGTTTTTATTTAAATTTGAAAAACATTAAATATGATCTGTAGTTTCTCATGTACACCAAACCACACCTCAAGTGCCCCAAATAGCCATACATAGACAGTGGCTTTCCTTTGAAAAAGCACTGGTCTAGTAAAGAAAAATAAGCATAAATTTTAATACTTTCAGTTGTGTATAGGTGGTATGTTTGTATGTGTGTTGAATTGTGCACTATCTAGCTACGATCTATCTATATATTAGATAGAGATATTATATGTGCTTTAATGGTTTAAGTAGAAAAAATGTTCAGCTGTGATAAATGGGCTTCCTTATCCTTTTTGCAGGTGGGTGATTCAGAACTGTGAAAATTACAAAATTTTTAAGGTCAAACAGCAATTTTATTCTATGAAATTGAAAGAGTATGTCCAGATGAAGGTGTTATACTCATCTGGTTACCAACTCTAGGTCTCTGATTTTCAAGCTACATGATCTTCAACTTAGCTTCATTATGCTTTGGTTTTCTCATATTTTAAAGCAGAATTACATTTCCTACAAAGTGTACACCACTCTTGCAAACCATTAAGCACACAAAGTCATAATAACAATTACTGTTTATGGGCAATTATGCTTCTATCTTTCTGGTATCATGATTTAAGTGACCATTTAGTTTTCAATGTGCCTCTTATTTACAAACAATAGAAATGAGAAAGAATCATCAAGATCTTTCATTCATATTGTTACAAATAATACTTGTTGCTTAATTCTACAGAGTTTAACATCTTATAATGTTATCTCTCCCCTATTTTTATGTCCTTATGTTCAGACATAAGGACTAGAGAAACCAGGAATGTTAAGCATATAGGATTGTCTCTTCAAAGGAAGAAATGTATAGACTATTTTCCACCTAGAAGGCTGAAATTGGATGTGGTTAATAGACTGATGTCATCTGTGCTATCGGTAGGGCCAGGACACATGTGGTTACCCCAGACACTTATGTTTATCCCAGAGTCTTCCTCCCTTTATTTTTATATTGAGAATTATTTATCAGTTGATACAATACATCCTTATGGAACATGTCACATGCACTTTGCAAGTGAAGCAGAGGTGGTTAATAGCCTGGTGACCTCTGCTCTATCTTTATGGTCAGTCCACACCCTAATACACACAGCATCCAGGCTAGTTAGAATACCAGAGATCATCAATCTTTTGACCTACATCAGTCTGACATCCACTTCAGACCTTCTGTTAAGGAGGGGCAAAGGAACCTGATAGAAGAGGACTTTAAATAGGATTCTTCAAGATAGTAGCTAACAGCTACTTAACGTAAAGTCAGTCACATGTAACTGGGTATACATTTTGCTTCTGCAAATTAAAAACATATAACAAATGCACATATATTCGGGTAGCTATTTCTCTACCTATGAAATAAAAATAAAAAATAAAATAATAAAAGCAAATTACTTTCTTTTTCTCATTATATGCATGTGTGCTTGTGTTATGTCTGTGTGAGTGTAGGTACACATAAACACATAGACACAGTCCAAAGAATGGTGTGGTTTTCTCTTTTACCTACTATCTTCAGGCAGCTTCTCACTCTAAATGGGACTCCCACACTAGCCTTGAAGCCAGCAAGCTCTAGTGATTCTCTTGTGTCAGTTGCCTTCAGTATAAGTAATGAGGTTATAGGCATTTATTATGTGGATGCTAGGATCAAAACTCTCATATACATAACTGAGCAGCAATTTGTCTTAAACTCTGGTTCATCTCTCCAGCCTCAGAAAAATAGCTTTCTGCATGGGCATCTTAAACCTTAGTTTCAGTACTCCCCATTTTCCTTATATGGAGTGTATCCTAGTCATTAATTATCAGTTCTATGGATTTTTTCTCAAGTTGCTTCTGTCTCAAAAGTATCACCCTCAATAAATTATCACAAGTGTATTTGTGCTAGGTCAACTGAAGACAATGTATTTCTAGTGTCTGGAAATAGTCTTTGTCTTAGATAATGATATTATTTTTCAAACCATTTTATGTTTTTATTTTTTAAACCATTCACCACGTAGAAAGAATTCTGGGAAAGGTTGAGTAGTGGATTTTTGCCTCCCAACAATTAGTCATTTTCACATCAGAAGAGTGGAGTTCTAATTAGTAGTTTAGTATGTCAGCAATATGTAGGTGTGCATGATAAAATTTACCCTGTATCTCATGATATATTACTGTTCACTATAACAAGAATTTTAGATCTCAGCAATTTTGTTGCAATGTGAGTAACTAACATAAGTTGTAGTACATATAGATGCTTTGTTATAAAAGTATTCAGTCTGTTAGAATGTTTTCTACTCTTTTGTCACATAACAACAGAAAATGAGATAGCATTGTTATAGACTGGCACTCTAAAGCAGGAACCCAAGGACATGTCATTTCACTGGAATGAAAAAAATCATTCACTCAACAGACAATAAAACAAAGATAATGCTTTATGGAACTGTGCTATAGGTTAGTTTGGATAGACTGTTAAGAACCGCTTTAGGCTGAAAAAACAATTTAAACTTGTAATAAAGGGTTCCTTTGACATATTAGATTTATGGACTCTGTCACAAAGGAGGGACAGGCCTTTCTTGGGTGTAAGGAACCTCATAAGCAGCAGACTAGGAAGATAGCTAAGTCAGTTGAATACTCCACCCCGTACAAACTAAAGAGGGCCAGGGTTTGATCCCCAAGCAGCCATGTAAAATGGAAGGAGCTGTGATGTATACATGCTATCCCAGCGCCTAGGGTTAGAGGGTGGAGACAAAAGGATCACTAGGGACAGATGGCCAGCCATTATGGCAAAAGTGATAAGTTTCAGGTTGTTAGAAATCATATCTTGAAAACTAATGTCTAGAGTGGTCGATGAAGAAACCCACCTTATACCTCTGGCCTCCACATGTACATGGACACTTGTAGATACGTGTGCATATACTTATAAAACAGAACTTTGAAATTTGCACATTATCATTTTTGTCTGATTTTTTACTGTTTATGTGTATGTACCTGAGTGTATTTCTGTGTACCCTGTGTATGAAGGAGACTCCTTAATTAAGAAGAGGCATCAAAGCCCTTTTATCTAGATACACATAGTTGTGAGTTGCCATGTAGATGCTAAGAATCAATCCCTGGTCCTCTGCAAAAGCAGTAACCTCCAGCCCTGTTTGTTGTTGGTTTTGTTTTTTAGACAGGTTCTCATTTAACCCAAGCTGCTATTCAAACATATTGTGAAACTAAGGCTAGCCTCGAATTCCTGATCCTCATCTCTTTACCACCTAAGTGCTAGAATTATGGGCATTTTCTAAAGGCATTTCATGCATTTCCAAAAAACAGATAACTTCAACTGGGTGGGAAGGTGGTTTGAATGGCGGAATATCTACTCTAATCAACTTCAATGATTTAAACATTGAATTTATGCAAGAGAACAGGTGGAAGCTTAAAGGAATGAATACAGCAAAAGTATTCCATTTTTTATACTATTTAACACAATTTAATACATTTTAGGTTAATTTTTGTTCACACTCAGTGGATTTGAAGCATACATAAATAGTATTATTTAGACAGCTTTCTAATGCATGTATATTAACTATAAAAATAATTATATTTGAATTTGTGGATTTCCTCAAAGGCAAGGACAAAAGAGCAAGCAAGCAGCGTAAGTTAATAAAAGTGAGACTGCACAAGTGGAACATGATTTAAATTTGTGTGCATAAATACACTACATTAAACTATCTGAATTAAATTACATTCTGAATTTTCAAAATGCATTTTCATATTGAAAATTAAATGTTGTAAAATATGTATTAAGTTGCTTCAAAATTAAAATAAAATAACATCTGACCTTAAGTTGTTCTTCCAAAGCAGCTGTTGCATGGTCACCGCTAGATTCATCAACCACTACTACCATGTGAGTGAGCGAGTTGACTCTGACCTGTTCCTGTTCTAGATCTTCTTGAAGCACCTGAAAGAAAATAATCCAAAAGTAAGTACTAAAAACATCTGTCCCCAAGTGTGGGAGTTATTTCTCCCACATATGAGGTAATGCAATCTCTCATTAAACTAGCCTGATTTCAAACCAATTTTTTCTTCGTTTACTCAGTGAATTTTTTTTTTTCTGTTTCATTTGAACTGCAAAGTACAGTGGCAGGTCATACACTGTGAACAGTACACTTACAGTGTACTTCTTCTCACATGCTCTCTACCTTTTCAGGGACTTTATTTTAATTATCTCTACCTTTGGCATTGTCAGTATTTTCTCTTTTACTCTATTGCCACAGAAAGAAAGCAATCATGCTTGACCCAACAGCCTGAATGTTCTATTTAATATGATTATCTTCATTGGAAAAGAATTGTTACAATGATTCTCTGTTCTTAGTTAGCCTGACATTTATTGCCCACTATCACATGGAAGCATTTCTTACAAAGATTCTCAAATTCAATATCCATTTTTCACAGCATCTTATTTGATATTTCCTTAACTGTTCTTCTCCAGTTCTACCTTTTGCATATTCATGTCTATCAGTTTCTTACTGTATGTTTAAAAAAAAAGATTTAAAAATATTTGCCAAAACATCCTTACATGGAGCTGCAGTCCCCCTAAACCTCTATACAGCACAATTGAATAGGCCTTTAAATCTTCTAGAGAACTAGTTTGCTTCTCAAAACATTTTGTTATATAACACAAAACTGGACAGATGGTTTAGAGACATGATATTAACTTTCTGAAATTCCTACTGCCTGCACATACAAAATAATGACTGGGCCCTATCAGTCCATTTTTTAGTTATTAAAATGTTAAGTAACTTATTAGGAGGGATGAATCAGTTTCAAATGCATAAATACTTTATTTCTAGGTCTTTCAATATTCAATCCTCACTTGGAAATTACGGTAATATCATTCCTTTTAATTCTCGCTACATTTTCATGCTCCATTTTCGAATGAAGGAATGCACCTGCTTTGCGTGTGGCTTCTATACTGCCTATCATGCCTTTGACATTCTAGAGCTTGCTCTGGTTAATAAAACATTTTCTGCCATGAGGCTGAAAATGGAATCATTAACATTCAAAATGTCCTTGAATGTGGTGTCGAATAATTCCCCCTCTACCTCTTTCATTGGGTTACATAAGCTAAGATTTTTCAGTTTCTCAGCCATGAATTTGTAGAACATTTAAGACGATTATTAAGTGGTCAGAATATCATTAACTGGCTTCTATAACATCAGAAAATTATTTCTTGTATATGACCTCAAGAAAGTATATCTACATATGTTTATACATATATAATGATGTATTCAAAAGTAAAGCATACTAGGAAACAATGCCAGATTGAATACCATTTTATACAGAAATTATATAAACTGCTTTAATATCATAGTAAAGATATATGTGGAAATCATTGTTTTATTTATGAAACATTTCCACAAGACAAATTTTATAAACTATATGTGATAAATATAGCTTTGACTTTCCTTGATTTAAACTGATTTCTTATTGTGTATTTGTTCTAAAATTAGATATTTTGTTTTTGCCTTTTTGATCAATGACATATATTTCTTACTTTGAAAAATATCAATATAAGTATTATTGAAATTAATAGTGATTGGATAACTTTAAAATGAAAAGAGTGTTCCCACTTTGATTTGAATGACTAGAGGAATTTGAAGAAACATGGGAATGGCTCACCATATTGCCTGACAGAGGATAGAGCACTGGATTGTCCTAGACATATAATTTAATATCATATCCCGTAGCTTTTCTTATCCTCTATGACTTTTTAATAGTATAATTTCTCTGTCTAAAATTGATAATGTTAAGAAAATTTTTCTGAATAAGCTTTGTAGTTCCAAAAGGGAAACTGTTGTAAACTTCTTTATTCTGAGCTTTTGACACCCCAAATCATTAAGAGTTATTATCATAGTATTAATGCTTTCTCATATTATCAATAAAGAAGACAATAAGCCGGGCAGTGGTAGCGCATGCCTTTAATCCCAGCACTTGGGAGGTAGAGGCAGGTGGATTTCTGAGTTCAAGGCCAGCCTGGTCTACAGAGTGAGTTCCAGGACAGCCAGGACTACACAGAGAAACCCTGTCTCGAAAAAAAAAAGAAAAAAAAAAAGAAAACAATAAAATATCCAGTGTCTGGGGTGTACTTTGAAAGCTATGGTTTTTTGTAAGCAGCAAAATGTTACAATATAAATTGTAGGACTATCATTCCACGTACTGGTGAATGAGGGCTCTGATCATTGAAGTAAAACAAAATGCTTGGCTTCCTCTTCGGTGTTTTATATTTTCAAAACTATTAATTTTTGGTTAAATTATTTTAATTAAAAAATTTAGTTGAACTTTGACTTGTTATGGATTTGAATATTTCATAGATAGATGTATACAATAGAGGTTTACTGTTATTTTGCTCATTGAGCCGAAAATATGAGCCAAGATAGCTCCAAATACAGGTATGACTGCAGATTATCACATTATTCGACTATTCAGAGCCTGTATCTTCAAGTCAAAATGATGTTTTATTTCATTATAAAAGTGGTTTTCATTATAAAAATGTATAATTCACATGTCCAGGTGTTGGGTATCTTATGATCCATTTGTTGATATTGTACAGATTAAATTGATTTTTTGTCACGTTGGCCAGATTAAAAAAAGTCTGTCATGCTCCTAATTAAATTTCTATACCATTATTAGATACAAATGTCAGTGATATTTGTTCTCTAAGGTCAAATAGCAAGCCTCTTTTCTTATGACAAGAGAAAAGGTCAACATTGAAATACATTCAAAACCCTTAGATTTCAAAAACTACAGTTTGTTATGCCTCTGTGACTAATTGTCTTTCTTTTAAATAATGTTTTAATTAAAGGGCTTCAGCAAATTTTCATCTCTTAGTACTGGATCCTAATTTTAAGATATGAACCTGATTTTTCTTTACTTCTTTAAAGGTCAACAATGGGGCAAACTTTCTTGGTCTCGCCATGTCAAGCAGATTGGGAACAACCATTACTAAAAGTAACTTCAGTGCTTGGTCTAGACTCATGCTAACTTACTAATTCTGTTTGGATATGAGATGATGATTAGATAATTAACAGAATTAAGCATATAAATTCAGAGAGAAATTTTGGATTTGCACTTAGATGTAAAGAGCAACCTGTGAAGAAATATAAATGTAATATAAATTAAAACAAAGTGGGTGTCTTGCTTGTTCAAGAATTCTACATTGGTTCCTTTGGTCATAGCACAGATTCAGGGAACCTGGACTCAGAACCCTAGCGGGTCCTCCTTGAAACATTGATTTTTGGTCCTCAGTTCTCTACTTAGGCTAAATACTTAGAGGGAATATTTTTGTTTCTGCTAAGTAGGACTTGTCATTTAAAAGACATTTTCTTTTAGAAGAAAACTTCTAAAAGACAACTTCAACAAGAAAATTTGAAAAAAAATACAAGCACTGGTGTTCAAGTGCTAAAAGTTAGTTCTCTTTACACTATTACTGAGGCTATGGAGCACTCACAAAAAGGGACCTATCATGACTGCCCTCTGAAAGTCCCAACAAGCAGCAGAATGTTTGGACCCAACCAATGGACAGAAGCTGCTGACCCCTGTGGTTGAATTAGAGAAAGGCTGGAAGAAGCTGAGGAGGAGGGCGACCCTATAGGAGTACTAGCAGTTTCAATTAACCTGGACCGCAGAGATCTCTCAAACAGTGGACCACCAACCAGGCAGCACACATCAGCTGATATGAGGCCCCCAACACACATACAGCAGAGGACTGCCAGGACTGGCCTCAGTGAAAGAAGATGCACCTAACTCTCAAGAGACTGGAGGCCCCAGGGAGTTTAGAGATCTGGTAGGGTGGGGTTTGGGAGTAGGGACAACCTTGTGGAGACGGGGTGGGAAAGAGGTATGGGATATGGAACAGTCGGAGGGTGGACCAGGGGGAATAAAATCTGGAGTATAAATAAATAAATAAATAAATAAATAAATAAATAAATAAATAAATGATTAAAAAATAAAAATAAAAAATAAAATTAACTGAAACCAAAAAAAAAAAATCCAAAAACAAAAATGAAAAAAAGAAAAACATTCTTGATAACAAAATTGTTATATTTGTATATGATTTAGATTGTCAATAAATATGACATAGTATGTAGAACATTATTTTAAAAATAAGAATGCATTTATGAGAACACCACTTAACAAATTTCCTATGTTTGATTACTGTATCCCTCGCTAAACAAAGCCTCAGGTTTCTATTTAGTGAAAAAGGATTTTTAGCCATCCAGGGTAGTTCTTATCATGGACTAAGGTACAAAAAATAAATTAATTAAAAAGTAATGCCACAAGAACACAGTATTGACCTAACTCCTCCACTCAACCTTATACAATGCAATGTACCACTCATTATCCCATAAATGTAATTCTAGAAATTCATGAAATGACAGCAATTTTAGGGTCTGAAAAACATATAATTGATTTAAAGCCTTGAAAAAAATAAAAATATTTCCTTTTACAATTTGTACATACATTTGCATTAGTTTGAGGGTAGGGGTGTTTTGGTGTGTGTCCTCATGTGTGCATTGGTGTGAGTATTCATGTGTGTGTGGCAGGAACATACACAGAGAGACCAAAACGGAAAATGGATCTCTTATAGCCAGAGTTCCAAGCACTTTCGAGTCACTTGACTTAAGTGCTGAGATATGAATTCTGTTTTATTTTTGTGATAGGTAAGAGCTAGTTTCTGCTTATCCATAACCCAGGCACCTAAAATAACCATTACATTTGCACATTATTTGTACAAGATTAACACAAGTAATTCAAAGAGTCATTAACTGGTGAAAGAGTACTGAATAAATATCTATGAGTACTCAGCTGTGGATGAATCATCTCCTTCTATCAGCCATCATCCAAGGCGCAGAGAACATCTTGCCAGGAGGTGGGAGTGCAGAAAGAATGTTAGAGCCAGCAGATGGGGAAGAGAACGATGAAATACTGACATGGCATATATATCTCACAGCAACTCATAGCTACTGTGTTTATTGCACAAGAACTGAACAAGTCATTCAAAATTTTTGCATGGCTAGGGGAGGCACCTTTGAAATTCAACTCTTGGTGGAGAAACTATTGATAATTTATGACTGATGAAGGTTTGGACATATAGCCATTAATAGGTTGAATTATTCCTATGGATGGCTCAACATTCATGGCAATGTTGTATGGACAGCATTAATTGGACTCAAGTGAGTATTGGTAAAAAAGACAGGCAGAAAAGACATGAAGTTGGGAAGCAAATGTTGTAATAGGGACACTAGGTAGAGTTGAAAAGAGACAGTGATTGATAAATATTATCAGATTGCATCATATGAACATATGAAATTTTGATGAATACAAATATTATTTAAAGGAAATGTAGTTTTAAGTTAACAGATCTAATGATTTAGTTTATTGCTGAAAAGTATTATATCAAGAAACATTTCATAAAGTAAAAATCATAATCACTGAATGGCAGCCCTTAATTTTCTTGCCATTTGTTCTCCCCTATAATAAATGAATTTATGCATCCATATATACTAAATATAACACTAGCATTAATCTCAGCTAACTCAATCTATTTTTATTCTCTTTCCAGATAGTAATACAACTATCATTATGAGCTATTTCCTCTTGTCTTGTTGCTTTACTCTTCCCTTTTGCTCTAATTTATAGAAAGAGGTACTATATGGATATAAATGTATCATTGTTTCAAACATTTCATTCTGAGTATTCTGTGAACAGCTACCACCAGCATACTTTTCCTCCAAGGTTCACTCTAAGTTTACAGGTTTCTATCTACTCAGTCTCTGTCTCTTCCTACTTCAAATCCACAATGCTATTAGAGCACTGCCATGTCTCTGGTCTGCCTCTCTGCACTGCTCATATATGGAGTCAAAATTTAATGAAACTCCAGAAGAGAGAGAAAGTTTCTTAGTTTGAAAACAGAAAGTGAGGTTAAAAGAAGGAGTCTTTGTGACTCTGTCACCCTGAAATATCTGAAGCATGGGCAGGGAGATCTTTTGAGTTCATTAACTCAAATGTATCCTGCAAAATACTGTAACATAAAAAGAAAATCGGAGCCTACCAGTTACTGGTGATGTTACTTTGTGCAATTCCTTAATAAAGATTTGTTTATGTGTCAAAATCTCTTTAGCACAAGTTTAGTATTGGAGTTAAATGAGATAATACATCAGAATCTGCCATCACAGTCTTCAGTGGTACTAGGAAGTGATAAAGGCATGGATGTTTTATTATGGAATGTGTACATATAATTATACTATTAATAAACTAAATGCAATTGAAATAGCCTCACTGAGTATAATTATTTATTCCTGATATCTTTGTTAATCATATTTCATACCTCTTAATTACTAAATATTCTCAGTGTGCTGACATTATAGAACACACCAATAAAATACAATTCAATTATTTTGTAATCATATCTAGAAAGAACCTATGTCTTCAGTTGTTAGGAGAGCATAAGCTGGAATATATAAGAACACAAATATCATTACTATTGTTAATATCATCAAGGATATTACCTACAATACATCTGTCTTTGAAATCTGCTACTTAAAATCATGACAGAAAATCATTCGTCTTTTAAACTAGTTTTAAAAAATTATAAGAGTACTACAAACATATTGAGTGCATGAAAGTGACACCTATTCCTTTTACTTTAAATTCTATGTATTTATGTCAAGATAACATTACTTCAAAAATGTATTCTACAGTAAGTATCAATGGAGGTACCTGAATAAAGAAATCATAGTGTGATGAGGAGAAGAAAACTTAAGACAAGTAACAAGATATAGTTCTATGTAAGTTACTGCATAGAAATAGTCCTTGCTCATCTTTATGAGTTGCTTTTTGCAGCTACACATACTTTTTATTGCCCATTTCAGTCGTCAAATTCTTTTGCCCTTGTCAGAAAGGTAGCAGTGATGAGGATGACAAATGTAATGACATAGTGAGAATTACTAAAATATGTGATCTGATAAAACATTTCTGAAGCATTTATTAAATAAGTACTCTGCTGGGCATTGCAGGAACACAGATGAGCTTTGGTTCTCTGGTTACAGTATGATATTTTTGTCCTGAGTATATTGTTTATCTTTACTTACATAGGCATCAAACTTTCATTAAGTACTTACAGGGTAAAGGATAGAAATTCAAGTGGAACTTCACAGCAGTAAGTGTGTGTAATTTTAATCATCCTTAGGTTGGGAGAAAGCTTGCAAAGCACTGAAAGCACTATTTTATTTTAAGGCATTCTCGAGGCTTATCTGTCTCACTCATCCCAAATACTGCATCTCGTTTTTATTGCCTACTTTCTTATTGCCAACTCTGGTATTCTGGTTGCCTAGTCTCAGAATCTGTTATTTAAAGCTCTCTGCTCATTCTCTAATTCTAGGCCTGTAGGCTCAGCTCTTGAGCTCCAAAATGTTTCTTATACCAGTTTAGGACTTTTCATATTGTAAATTCTTACTGAAATAGATTTCTAAGATGTTGCTTGTGCTTCCTACTTTCCTGTGATATTATTTCTTTTCATGGTCATAATGTCCACAAAATTAAGATTTTTCTTAATTGCTACTCATTTTACTTTAATTTCAGGGCCATGGTGGTTCCTTGTGACTCATAGAACAACTGCAACTGCCTAGGTCTCATGTATAAGACTTTCCACATGGAAACAATAATCCTCTAGCCCTACCTATGTAGAACTTTAGCACATACTACAGACAAATCACACTTCACAGTTTTAAATTCCATTTCCTTTATTCCAACAGATCACCAAATTCAACTCTCATGTCATTTGCTTCATTCTGCCTCAAGTAATGGTTCCCTGTTCTGTGTCTATCTGACATATGGGACTTTGACATCCTTGAGAAAAATTTCAGAGACAGTTGGTGTCTGTATTCTTCCCCACACCCAGAGGCTTTAATGAGTGTTTGTTCAGAGATACTGGGATACAGTGGAATGAAATGAAAGGTCAGTTCCTTTGGTGGGATTACACCAAACCTTCTCTGTTACATGAACATCTAGATCATTTTAAAGGTCATCAGATGAGGATATTTCACAATTTTGGTACCTAAAATGCTTGAAATTAACTTCAAGAAAAGGATAGGTGACTGACCTTCTAATAGGTTATTTGGTTTGTATTAATTAGCATTTAGCATAGAACATCTACAGGAGTCTGAACATAGTGCATATTATATTTATATCTTCATATTTTAATGACCTGTAAGGACTTTGTTGATATTGTTATTGAGACATTGTTGAAAATCTAAATCTGAAAAGACTTGGAAAGCCAGATAAGTAACTAAAACTCCATGTCAGTGTGACTACCATTGGAAAAATTCTGCAGTGACTGTGTTTCCTTTTAGTGGAAATCCCTTTTCAATTAACGAACTCTCCAACTCACAGAAGGGTCTTCCTTCTCTATCATATCCCTAATAATTTAAGATAAAATTCCTTATGAATATCACTGAATCACTCCACCACTAAGGCAAAGATTTTCAGCCAGGATATTTTCTGACAATTTTTAAGAGTTTCAATATATTCAGTCCTCAGAAAGAATCAGTGAGATGCAAAGAAATCCTCTAATGCTCTCTTCAAACGAATAGCAAGGGGGACTGAATAGTAAGGATCTTTTGCTATACTTTTTAAAAATTTACACCCAACTGAAATATTCCCGACTATCCAGAATTAACCATTTGGCTGAATTTAATAGTAACATCCAGTATATTTTAAATTGCTAATTGGCAGGTTCAGTGAAATATCTTATCTTGATGGTATTTCATGCTGATGGAGAGTCTAATATGCCTTGTACTGAAGTGCTGCTGGAATGAAGACATCAAGAGATGCTCTCACAAAATGTACACAAGTGTGTCTATAATATTCACAGTGCACTTACAAGATTTTCAAATATTTTTATCTTGCTTGTCAGTTAAGGAACATGTACCTTATGATCAGATCAGAATTTTAATCAGTCCTTCTTAACAAAACTAGTATCTTTTCATATTTTCTTCTATCTGTAATCATCCTTAAGAAACAGAAATTTGGGGTTTGGGATGTAGCTCTGTGGTGAAGTACCTGTCTAGTATATGTAATTCTATGAGGTTGATTACAAGTTTTAAAAAAAGAAAAAACATAAAAGAAATATACCAATTATTCTTTAATGAGAACCAGGAAGGTGGTGAATCTGAATGGGAAGACACACTAAGGATGGATTGGGAGAATTAGAGGAATGGGAAATGTAATATGGATGAATTATGTGAGAATATATAATATATATATATTGAAAAGAAAAAATTTAAAAATCAACAACCACAACAAATGGAGGTAGTTCAAGGATTTCAGGCTGGTGACTGATAGTTAAATACTCTAAATATTATATGTAGCAGGAAATGTGACTGCAGAAAGATGGAAGTTAATCATGTTTTCAAAAGCAAATTGCCTTAAGAAAATGAAGGTATAAATGAGTTAATGATTACTTCAATTAGTTATTAATTTGTACTCATAAACCTAAAAATATAAAGCGTTGAAGTCTAACACAAATTAATTCACTGTGTAATTTATCTTCAATGTGTTTTTATAGGCTTTAAATTCTATAAGCACAAATTTGTTCCAAAATGTATGCAAACAGTTAAACCTAAGAGTTGGCTTTACCCAGACCCAGTGTCTATTTTTTCTAATCTTATTATGCATTACACAGGAGTATGTCTTACATATAACATGTTGCATAATCAAGTTGCATATAATCATTTTGCTTTTTTGCTTCAAATTATTTCCATAAAGCAATTCCATACTCATTGGAAATGGCATATTTTCCAGCAATGAACAATCTATTCAGATTTTATGACAATTTTAGTCAAATATTTTCCATTCCATTCACTTTATATCTTCCAAAGAAAAGTGTAAAACATTTCAAATAATTGTCAGAATATCAAGTTCTTGGATGGCATGGTTAACTTCACTAAAACAGTCTGAGTACCAAGCTCAGGCCATTAAAAGTAGAACACCCAAAAATATGATTTTCAATAAAAATAATTGAGGATATTCATATTAAAAATATTAGTTGCTGTTCTAAAATCTCCAGTTTACCAACCTTTTTGTTTTCCATTTACTATCTGCTGTGGCTCAGATTCGGGACTGATCACAAATGGTCCTGGATTCATGTCTGTACTCATGAAACAGGAAATTTCCTACTGTAACCACAAACCTTACAACCAGTCATGACATTGAATAGTCAAGGTTAAAATGAGCCACATGAGAATTCTGGGTCAAATCTGTGTTGATACACACGCACACACACACACACACACACACACTCACACACTATCATGGAGTCTCAGTCAACATAATGAGAAACCAAGGAAAACAACAAACACCTTCCAACAACCAGAAAGTGTATGTCTAAATGTATATGTAATTTATACAAAACCTCTTAAATTTACAAATATTGGATGTTACAGCAAAACAATTTTACAGATACTCATAACCCACTTTGCTCTCTTTTAAATGGCTATGGACTGAAGGCAAACATACACAAAGTACAACCTCATAATAAATTCACAATATATTTGTGTAATCCCTGAAGAAGCTATCTCACAGGAAAACAGAATTTTAGTATTTAACACACTATACCTTCATCTCTTCAAGGAATGTATGTAAATATTTTCTAATATAAATCTTCCTGATTATGTTGTATTTGAGAAAGAATATATGCTTTAGTCTATTTTGTGCTACTATAAAAAAATTATTTGAGATAGGGTTACTTACAAAAACCACAAAGTATTTTCCTCTGCATTTAAGAAGCTTGGAATCCATGGTCAAGGTTTCAGCTCTTAGAATCTTCTTGATTGGTTCTCATATAGAGGTTAAAAAAAAAAAAAAACCCAGCAGATACGGTGCACAACACCTTTTAACAAGGGCCTTAATCTTACTTATGTGAGAAGAATCTTAAAGGCTTAATCAATTCTTAAATGATCCACCTCTTTTTATTATAACATTGGCAACACTTAAATACCAGAAAAGAACAAAGTCAAATCAGAGCAATAATTACTGAAATGAGACAGGTCATTTTATTTTAAATTATTGAATAGAAGCTTCCTGTCTCTCATCTATAAGTTATGATATGTGTTCACATCTATGTGCAATAAACTTACATACACCAAGAGTTTAACATCTAGAAAGCAAACATCATAAAATCTACAAACCTTATGTTGTTGTACTTGGCTTTTTAGGTCTTCAATATCAGGTCCAAAGGGCTCTTCCTCCATTTTCTTTGTTCTCTCTTCTGTCTTTGTTAACCAGTCATCTAGCTCTTTTAATTTTTGATTCTGGAGATCCATTAGAACTTTGTGCAAACTAAAAAAATAATAATTTTAAAATGCTACTGTTACTCTATTAAAGCAGTTTATTTTTAATGAAAACACATCTTCATAAAAACATACAGAAAACTGATGGCCTACCCAATTTCTTGGGATATTGGATATTAAAACACAGGAGTAAAACATCTAAAAGTATTTTCCTTCTGGTACTTCTGTAGCTATTTTGTTCCCTCAGACATACATACATGCAGAAACATACAAACACACACACAAATATATATATATATATATATATATATATATACACACACACACACACATACACACGGATTCATGTATATATGCATATATACAATCTATATGTGTGTGTATGTATTATACATATATATATGGGTAAATGTATATATAAGTATGTACATACAAATTTATACATGTATCCATGTGTTTATAAGTGTGTGTGTGTATATATATATGCATGTATATACATATGTCTATATGTTAAATATATATGTACACATTTATAAATGGGTAAGTATATATGTAGAAATTGTATAAGTTTATATCTGTATGTATGTGTATATATATGTATATATTTATATCTGTATGTATGTATGTCTCTCTATATATAATATATATGTATATATGTATGCACACATGTGTTTCTATGTGTGTATATATATATCACTTCATCAAATATCTACAAATATCACCATTTCTAAAACTTTTCACATAGCCCCTTAAAAGCTACCATCCTAAAATAAAAGAGCAATAGAGCTTGCAGTGTAGATCAGTGAGTAAAGTCACTTCCCAGCAAACATTGTGTCCTCTATTGAATCTTCAGAACTCTCTGAAATGTTGAATGAGAAAACAAACTGAGAAGCTCTACCCAGCAGCTGACTGAAACAGATTCAGATAACCATATGCAAACATTGGATGGAGGTCAGGAACCCTTATCAAGCACTGGGGGAAGGATTAAAGGCCCTAAAGGAGACAGGAGCCCTATAGGAAAACCAAAGGTGTCAACTAACCTGGATGTCCGCGAGTCCTTAGAGACTGAGCCACCAATCAAAAAGCATACATGAGCTGGATTAATGCCCCTCGCACTTATGTAGCAGAGGGCTGCCTTGTGCCTCAGAGGGAAAGAATGTGCCTAATCCTGCAGAGACTTGATGCACAACTCTCAGGAGATAGCTAAGGAGGGCCACCCTCTCAGAGGCAAAAGGGAGGGAGGATAGAGGAGGAACTCGGCGAAGGGAGACCAGGAAGGGGACAACATTTAGAATGTTAATTAATTAGTTAATTAATTATTAAAAAGAGATATTACATGAAAAAAAATCATCCTCACCTAAATTGAATCTGGATCTGGAGGATGGTTTCAATATTAGTATAATTTATACAGTCCTAGCTTGCCACTATATTACGAAAGGTGGGAACATCTGAGCCATATTATCTCACAGTATTTAAGCAGGCAATCATCTTGTCACTTCCATGTGTCATGGAAGAATCTCATTACTTATGGACAAATACTGTTATTTTAAGATTTTTAATTTCCTTTATCCTCCTCCCCAACTTGCCACTGAGTATGCCCAAAGTATGTAGTGACTTAAAGAGAGAATTAGCCAGTTTCCCATCCTCACTACAGTTCCACTGATAGATTTCTCCCACAACTAATTTATTAAGATATTAATAAATTTTCATGGACAAAAAAAGACTTAAAAGCAACTCACTAAAGTTGTTTGCTAACCTCAGTATCCATACTGCTAGATACAGATCCATTTACACATGTGCAGGTATGAAGAATTGCACACAGACACATTAATTTATGCATACATGCATACAAACACTAACAGTAATAATAACAATAACAATGAATAAAATTTTAAAATAAAGTAGAAACTCTCTGGTAACTAAATTAACATACATCATGTTAATGTTGTTTTATGTTTATACGATTTAGTATATAAACACCATGAATAATTTTTCTCTTTTACTTTGCATATTTGTGAGACAGCACCTGATTCTTCAACACACACACATATACACACACATGCACGTGTGTGTGTGTGTGTCTAAATATGGCTGAAGATTCTTCTCTCTTCCTATCTTTATATGTTTAAAATGGCAAAACTTTTGATTTCTTCTTATTCTAGCACTTTATTTTGTTACTCTTAGATAGGCATTTGTGTCTACGCATCTTATATAAAAATACAAAGTTAAATCCAAATCCTTTTAATATTTGCTATTGCAAAGTGTTTAGGATAATTAAGTAATGCAACTTAGCAGTCAGACAATTAATCTCAGTCATGTTAGATACTAGGTTTGATTGTCACAGAAATATATGTCTTAGATTGTACAGATAATAGCTTGAGACAGGCAGTTTTTGCTTGTTTACGTGTACTATGAATAAATAGATTGGCTCAAAAGTGTCCAAGATTCACAGAATGTTGCATTTAAGGTTATTTCATTATTTAAAAAAAATCTACTGACGACAAGATATTTCTGCTTCTGAAAATAAACCCCATTCCACTTCAAAGAAAATGATGAGCATCAATTCCTCCATGTGGTGTTGCTTTGATTGTGGAAAGCTAGCCACTGTGCAAGAAATGGCCTAACTTTATGTGCAATCTTTTATAATTCCTGCTTGATCTAATGTCTGTCATATGGTATAGGTCAGAAGGCTTTAGATAGATGCTCAACATTATATGGCATACTGGGGACTATCCAGGTAGTAAGCTATCTCTGACATTTCTATGACTTTAATTTAACTTGACTTAATTTAATTTCTTTATTAAATTAATTACTTGAATCTGTATTAGTTATAAATCAGATCACAATCATTTTACCTCAGGTCAAATGGACACACTGCTTCTCTACTTCACTTCCTTCTGCCTTAGGACATTTATCCTTGCTTGTTCCTGTGACTAAGCTATCTTCATAGCTTGTTCCCCACACATCTTTGTTTACTACTGGTAATTAATTTTCTATCTGATCGGCGTCCTCTGTTTTGAAATAAGAAGTTATGTTTCACTCTCTGAATATATCCCATACCTTCTTCCTTTTTTCTTCTGTATCCTATGACAACATAAGGCTTCATATTCATAGGAGAAAGCTGTTTTGTTCATAACTACATCAGTGCTGGGAATATAGTAGATAATAAATGTCATTTGGATGGATGAATGCATGAATAAACCTAATTTGCTAATTAGTGTTATTTATCTTCAGATGAAAGCATTCTTCCAAAAATGGTATACTGTAGTTTATATATATACTAGAAATTTAGATTTTCTGTTTGTAGTTAAAACTCTAAGAGTGTCATACTGTATAATAGTATAATGGATGTCCACATTTTGCTTGATTGATACATATTATTTTCATTATTGATAGAAAAAACCACCATGGCCACATGTACTTGACCTCATTTCACATAAATTTTGTTTAATGCTGATGTTTATAACCACACCAATATGCTGGTCTTTCACAATCTTTCTATTTCAATAATCACCTGTGGAAGGAGGCATTAACATTTGAGGTCTGAATGAAACATTGGCAACATAGGTTTTAAATTTTGAAGGAACTTAAAATATTTATTCTACCATAACTATTATAAAATGGAGACAGAAGGTATAATTTATTCCCATGTTGACAAAAGAGTTTGGATATACTTTTCAAATTATTTAAGGTAGATCAATGATTTTGGAGTATGTTTAGAAATGACCTAGGATCTTGTTAAACTGAAGATTCTGATTACACAGATGAGACTTAGGAGAAAACCTGTGCACTTTCCAGCAAGTTCTGGGGTGATTCATATGCTTTTGGAGCTAGGAATACACAGAATTGTACAGCCATCTTATCAGCATCATGGGGTTAAATAATAAAAGTGATATATCAAACTGAGATGTAAAATTAAAACCAGGAGTTTGACATCATGCATGTTATGATGTCCACTGCTTGGAAATGTAGTTCAAATATTACAGCTGTCTGCATGATTTCCTTAAATATGCGATGTGTTAGTTACTTCGTTAATTTTTGAGAAAATGTTTCCCTTATTTGTTCATAATCACATTTTCTCTATTCCCTACTTCATATCATAGCTAACTCATGATTGAAACAGGCAACCTTTTCGGGAAAAGATTGTATTTGTAAAGACATTTTCTCTCCAGTCAAAATGTTGATGGTAATTCATAATGATTTTTCATGTTATATCTTGTGTTTAATCCCAGACACTATACACATCTATCCTCCTGCTGATTATGTGAACCATAACATAACTTCCTCCTTACTGATTTGCTTTCATTTTCCCTTAACTATCACAAAGGGTTTAGTTTCCCTCTGCATGTCATAACCGCAATTATCTGAGAAGTTGATGGATCTTGCTGTGCTTATCTTTTTTGGTCTTCATAGAAACGTCAGTAAATCTCTTCTGCTCTCTACAGGTTGCATTTTTTCTAATCAAATTAATTAGTTTATTCATGTAGGAGAGAAATCTTCCATTGTCCCCATTCTAGGTGTCCCCTTGTGCTTCCACAGTTGGAAGCTTTATCCTTTTCTTCTCCTCTTCTCTCACCTCCTACCATCCTTAGAGAATTATGTGTCAGAAAATCTGAACAAAACAAAGAACATTTAGCTTACTTTACATCAGATTGCTAGCTCAAGAATGTCAGCATGCAGTATCTTATTTCATTTTGAAAGCAGAGTCACTTTGTTTTCTCATTTGGATCCCCAAAAGTAGTGTTAGAGATTTATACTGGAAAAATATCAGCCTAGTGATAATCAAATACTTTATGAGCATACATGTCTTAACAAATGTCTGTGTTAGCTTCCACAGAGTCAATTTATGGCCACAAAAGTTGAGATTTGGAGAGGTAAGAAATCATGAAAGAAATTATCACATAATATTAATAAAAGAGGAAACAGAATGTGGACAGCATTATTTGAATTCATTGACTACTAATTCTTTTTAAGCATTTTTTCAATGATCTAATTGAATAAACAAAATTTCAAATACAATGTTGATTACTCTGATCATGTTCCCCAACCCTCATAAAAAGACATTTCAATATAATTTTTTTTAAAAAATCAGTAAAGAAATTAGAAAACTATGTAGTAAACAATAAAAATTATATATTAAAGTAATATTGTACAGTTAAGAAATAATTAGCCTCATGCAACTTCTCTAATTCATGACTATCATTGTTCATTATGCTTTGTAGTAGTTGTGCTTCAAAAAGTACTTTTAAATACCACATCCCAACCAATTTCTTTTAAAGATACATATGTAAAGGCTTTGTGACTGTTGTATGAATCAGGAAACTAAGTAACATGGAAGCGAAGTATATTTCTCCAAATAAATAAATAAGCATCAAAGAGAAAGCTTATTTTTTAGATAAAGTAGATTCAAATTTAAGTTAAGTAGACACGACAGCAAGTTGTTATCTCCATTTTTAGTTGTTTTCTCCTTGAAGCTGGCAGTAATTATTGATGTCTTATGAAATACTTTCTCCTAGATATAAACTGTAGAAGGGTAATATCTGAATTTGAAAGGAAACTCATAATAAGTCTAAAGTAAAAACAACCTTACTATCAAAGAACATAAAATTGAAGTAAAAAATTATATATATTTATATAATTGCATGAATAAAATAGACAATATCCTGATACAGTAGTTCCTTCCTCATCTAAGATAGGATCCATATATATATATATAGTTGCTTAGCGAATACACAGTTTTGTCCAGTCTTTCCCTTACATAAAGCCGTTTAGGTAGCATATCCAAAGGTGAGACCTGGAAAGGGGAAACCATTTGAAATTTAAATAAATAAAATATCCAATAAAAATGAATTTAGTCTGTGTGGTGGACTGATTGAGAATCATGTCCAAACTCTCCAGGCCTATGGTCCTTTTGGTTTGCCCAATGAGTCATACTGTCACTATTTTATGATTCTCATATTAGCTGTTGCTACTGGTCACATTCTCTAACTCTTCATTCTTTCTTATTTAAATCTCAAGCTAAAGGGATCAACTATTAAATTATTCCTTAGATTACAAACATACAAACATAGCCTAACTATTCAATGACTTCTTAGTAAGGCCCTTTGTACCATCTTCATATATAACCTTGTTAGATATTTTCATCATAATCTTTATTTATTGGATATCAGCAACTGTAGTATGCAACAAGGTTCATGAGAACTGCAGTTTTTTACCTCCTGTGATAATTAGAGGTTCTTCATTACTTTTACTTCAATCAGGGAAAATGAAGCACCCCAAGAATGTTAGTTAATATTTGTAAATAAAGATAGAAAGAGACATGGAAGATATACTTATTTACAAACATTCATGTATTGATATTTGTCTGCTAAAAGAAATACAATGTATTGCAAGAAATTATCTAAAAAGTTCTATATGCTACAACTGGTTCCATAGTAGTGTTTCACTTTTAAATGTGTATAAAATATTCTATTATAAATCTATTCTTCCTAAAAACACCATACTTTCTGTTTTTTAAGAATCATCCTCAATGTTGAGCCACGAACAAAAGCCCCAAAATACTTCCTAAAAATGAGACAATGGGGTGTTTTTGTCTTTTTCATTGTTGTTGCTGCTGCTACTGTTATTACTAATTGTAGCTATGTACTAATATTGTCATTTTAGATTTCAAATGATCCAGTGAAATTGAGATATGGAGATAAACATTTTTGTAAATGGTATATTAAAATACATGAAATTTTAATTTCAGGTTGAATTTACATTTTTATGCAAGTCAGTCTCAAAGTGTAATTAGTTCTGAATAGCATATATCACATGGTCTTCTACTTGAAAAAAAGAAAAACTATGGAAAGTGTACTCACACAAAAAAAATATGTGAGGCCATTGGGCCAGTAGTAAACAGAAGTGTTTTTTTAAGGGAATTTATTTTGAAGGCTACTATGGTAAAGTTGCAAATAGAATCCCTACCCTAAAGACTGTGAATAGCTGACTAACATGTGACAGCTCTGTGTCTTATGATTTATGCTGACAAATATGTGGAATAAAAATATTTTTCTGTGGAGATTTATGGAAAGCTGGCTCAATGAATAAGACACTATCATTTTTCACTTCTAGGGTTAGTTAAAGTAATTGCAATGATAATAACAGGGAAATCATGTAAATGTGTACATACCAGTATATTATGATGTGGAATATAGATATAGTTATGAAAATTCACTTTTATAATTTATGCCTTACTTATTCTTTCAAAAAAACATGAGCTCAAAAATGTGTTCTCTCCTTCCCTGATGCCACACTCTAATTTAGTACTGGCACAGCAATCCTCTCAGCATACCTAATGAGTTTCTTGGTCTTATTTTAAAGCTTTAAATCTTCATAAATAATAGCTAAGTAAACTTAAGGCACTTTCACAATTTCTTTAGCTTAATGTATTCAAATCCATAGTTGGCACTTCATTTCTTTTCATTTAAAAGTAAATCTATCTTGTCTCGCTAGGCTCTACATGGATACACACACCTAACAATATAAATCAAAGCAACACAACCAGAATGAGGAAATCTGCATGTTACCTTTGTGAGAAATAGACCATTTTCAGAAATGTCTCAAAATCTTTTTCTTTCAATCAGTTATTACATATTCTTAAATTTATTAATAGCCACACTGTGTTCGAGTATTTTCACATACAACTGATAAACTTTTCTCCATGAGTATATTGATAAAGAGATGAGAAATACTTTGACCACTTACTTCTCCTTCAGAAGAGAATTTTCTGGTCATCCATTACTCATGAAGGATTTTATACACATGAGATTTCATATGTTTCTATGACTGCTACATTCACAATCAACTTTTGTAGAAAGTCATACAATATTACGTGGGACAACATTTTGACAATTCTTAGAGGCTTAGATCTGTAGATAAAAATCTTCCTATCTAGCATCTCTACTTCAGCTGCTATACTATAAATAGTTATATAACTCATATGAAAATCTTCCAAAAGATTCCAGAAACAGTTTATGCCTTAAGTTGAGAATCTATATTAAAAGTATCAAATTATATCAAAATAACAACAGAAAACCTGTTTTATTTTAAAAGTTGTTCCTTGTAGGCTTGAAGTTCCTAATGGTTCAATGTTTAAGAGCAATCACTGCCGATCTATGGACAGCTAGGGTTCAGTTCCCAGAGCCCCCATAGCAGCTTCCAACCATATGGAACTCTAGTTCTCTACAAGTTCTAGTAGTTTTGTTGCCCCCTTTTGCTTTCCACAAACATCAAATAAATCTCCTATGCACACAAACTCATACAAACACTACTATACATAACATAAACATAAATAACTACATAGCAAAACATTTTTCAAAGATGGAATACCAGTATGTTGCTCATCATCACCTCCTCTCCTGGCTTTCTAATTCTTAGGTTTCAAACCTGTGACAAATGGCTGAGGGGCCTATTTAAACATGTCAAATTCAACACTGGTTACCAGGTTTTCCCTGCATCCTTCAGTTGCTACCATTTACAAGGCCCTCCTGGATGGCATACCCCTCCACTTATCCTGAACTCTCTAGCCCATGGGGCTGAGCTGCTCTTCCCTATATAATCCAGACATTTTGGTTACCTGTTCTCTTTGTACCACTGGGTCTCTTGTCTGCTGCACCTGGTTCCCTTTCTTCCTTCCCCACCCTTTCCTCAAATGGCACAACTCAGTTTCATCATGTCTACTCTCAACTCTCCCAACTGCTTCTGCTTCTGGCCAAGCTCTTCCATTTATCTACAATAAACTTTCTCCTCCACCATACCTACGAGCAGTCATGTCCTTTCTTTCCCTTCTTTCTTTCTTTCTTTCTTTCTTTCTTTCTTTCTTTCTTTCTTTCTTTCTTTCTTTCTTCCTTCCTTCCTTCCTTCCTTCCTTCCTTCCTTCCTTCCTTCCTTCCTTCCTTCCTTCCTTCCTTCCCTCCCTCCCTCCCTCCCTCCCTCCCTCCTTTCTTTCTTTCTTTCTTTCTTTCTTTCTTTCTTTCTTTCTTTCTTTCTTTCTTTCTTTCTTTCTTTCATTTACTAATTGGCTAAAGTTTCAGGCATGTCATAACTAAAATTGTAATTAAGTATAAACAAACAAGGATTCACCTGAAGCAGTGAACAGAAGTTCCCACTCATAATCCTAGCTACTTTCAGGTTTAAGGCTGAAGACTGCAATTTCAAGTTCAAATTGGGCTTCATAACAAGTCCAAAAATAGACTTGGAAATTTACTCAGATCTAGTCTGTCACAAAAATGCTGAGATTTTGCTCAATAGTAAAGTACTTGCCTACTATATATAAGTTCGTATGTTGTTAATCATGCACATGCATACACACAAACATGGACACACACACACACACACACACACACCACGAAACTTACTTGCTTTGTTTTTCCATGCTAGCTACCCTGAGACATTCCCATCTTGAATTTAGAAGATTCATTTGTTCTTGCACTTCAGTTTCTTCATCTTCTGATAATTTTCCTTTTCCAACTAGTCGACTCCCTAACTGTAGAACATTACCAACAAGTCCTTGATGAGATGTCAAATCCATCATGAACCCCTGACAAGAAGAAGATAATGATTGTCGTCAACAATTTAGGAAATAATTGGGATTTTGAATTTGGTTAGTTTCAATTCTGAACCTTTATCCTATTTAAATGTATATTCTTATTATGCATATCTTAGTTTTATATCATGGAATTATATATCATTTTAAACATGAATTAGAGAAAATTATCATCTTAGAACAATTTGTGAGGAAGAATATGCTACATGTGGCACTTTATGGCAGAATACTTAATAAGCAGCTCATAGGAATACCTGCAGACAGGCTATATAAGCAGGAAACAGCAACACATGCTTATTATCATAACACAAAAGAAAATGAAAGAGGACATCAATTAGGTAAGGGCCAGCCTGGGTTATTGAGTTTGTATCAGGCTTTCCAGAGATATATAAAAGTTCTTCTCAAGTAGGGGAAGGAAAGGAGAATAATCTTTGCAACTGTATAATCTCAGAAAATCTCTCCCGCTGAGGATCCTTCAATGTGTTACCACACATGGACTAATCATATGCCTTAGAGCTGTTATGTTTAATGATATTTAGATGCTCTGGAATGTACTTCAGAATGAGGGATCTGTTGTTCCCTGGCTCAAAGAAAAATGTACTTTTTGTTCTTCTAGGAGTCATTGAAAAGCCACTAGCAATACCTCAGAGACTTGTCCTCCAAAACAAAACTACAAATACCATTTGTAAAAATGGCATTTGTTAACATCTCAAAATTAACACATAAACATATTTGCATTTGTCTTCCATGTTTTTTCAGAATAACAGAAAAATGAAGCCTTATCCTTTTAAATCATGTGCTTTAGCTTCTTAAGTCAGGATTTTCTTTTACCTCATGAGCATGAAACTGTTCTTTCACTTCTTCAACATCATTTGAAATCTCTCCTTGTGCTCGCAATGTGTCCTCTGCAGAAAGAAGCCATGAGAGTACCTCTTCTAAAGCAGTTTGGTAACTATCCAGGTTTACTTCAGTCTCCATCAATGAACTGCCAAATGACTTGTCTCCAGGAGCTTCCAAATGCTGAACAATAAAATAAATTTGGTGTTAATACAATTAGTGGTTTTGCAACTATTTTAGTACATTAAATGAAAAATGGGATAAAATATTTAAAATGCTAGAAATATCTACTTAATTAATCATGAAGAGCAAACACATTAAATAGTGAGCCTGTGTTTTTAACCTCCTCATGATTACACATACACATTTCCAAATGACTGTTGAAATATACACCAAATTAACATTTTTATTAAAAGTTGTCTCTATCACATGAAAGAGTTAGGCAGTGCATCATATTTTTGTTGAATGTTAAATGCTGTGAAATGGCATTCATGAGTTATTTTCCCAAATATATATATATTTGTGTATGTGTGTGTGTGTATTCATTTGTAAATTATTGGAATTATATATGCACACTTTTGCAATGTCTTTGAAGAAACATCTCCAGATGCCACAAATAATTAGATATTTCCAAAATGTTTAAAATAATTATTAGGTACTTATATGTAAAGGTTTATGAAAGTAATTTTAAAAAATCCTTGAAGACATGTCTGAAGATGCCAACAGTAGATCACTTATACCAAGTGTATAATACCAGAAGACAACAATTTAAGTATGAAATATTATAAGAATAATATGCTCTTTCTAATATAATTATACTGATATTAAGCAAGACGCAAAACAGTTTTCTTAGAGTATTTTCTAGGATACTAAAGCTAAGGGGGAAAAAAGTAATTTAAAGTACACATAACTCTAAAGAGAGAATCTAGTCATCTATGAAGTGACTGAGGGAAGTGTATCATAAACTGACCTCATAAACCTTAATCACTATTCTGTTCAGTGCCACATAAGAAAAAGCAAAGAGAAGAATTGCAGATGTACTGTGAGAAAGCATTCTGCTACAGAGGCTGGAGCATGTTGCATGAAAGTGACTTATCCACACATAAATATAGGCAAGGTAATTTACGACACAAAATAATGGCGTCTAAACATGCAATATATGGGCAGATTCTGCTGTTATACAATTAGTATACAATGACAGGGATGCTCTCCTGGGATAACCTTTGTGCTGTTAACCAAATGAAACAATAACAAACCGCAAAAACCCAAACACACAAAATGTCTGCATTTTTTAATGAATAGAAATCTTTTTTAAAAATTTTTTTTCATATTTTTTTTAAAAGTCTAGATTTTATCCCCCTCTTAGTCCACCCTCTGCCTGTTCCACATCCCATACCTCCCACCTCCATCTCCACAAGGATGCAAATAACAGAAGCACAATTCATAGGAAATAAAATTTGTTTCTAGAGATATTCTTGTCTGATTTCCTTCTGTTTCTGTTTCCTTCTGTTTAATGTAGAACATTAAAACCAGGGTCTTATTCAAAGTATAAAAATGATTATAGAAATGATTCATGAGAAATTAATCTTTCTTAAAACATTATACACAGCATTTACTCTAATGCTATCAGTAAATGGCTAGTTTTAAAAAATATTTGTGCTTACATATAGTTCAATGCTAAGTCTTAATGAGGATTTAGGAATAAAACATAGCCTGATGCTATGACAATATTAAGCCAAAATAAAATAACAACTACTACATATATACTAGCAATAACAACAGCTGTTGATATTTCTTGATCACTTAGTCTCAATTAATTTGCCAACCGTATAATGTGCATTATATCTTTTTTCATAGCACTGTATCAGGATGAGAAAGAGTAGGATGAGGAAATGGCAGTAGCAAAATAACCTAACTGCCTTAAGGTCTAAAAGGTAACTGGCTGATTTAAAATACTGATTTAAAATCAGTACATTTTTATTGCAATAAAACATATGTTTCCCACAATCTGAGAAATATCCTTGAATGAAAAAAGTAAAATTAAAATCTGTGAATGAATACCTTTGTAAAATATTCTAATAGAACTTCTGAGTAATAATGTGTGCATATATGTAGCTTTCCTACAAATTCAAAGTTAATGGTTTTCAAGCCACTAAGAGAATAACTGCATTCTAGTATATGAGAGAATCACAAATCAAGAATATGTTCAAAATTATGTTTGACAGTCACAGACACTGAACTCACACTGAGAAAGATGAAGAGAGGTACAATATATAGCCTAGGCAATGCTACATATCTTCCAATATTGAGACAGGGAAGTTGAACCAAAATTAAAGCTTAGAAGTTATGTGACATGTCAACAACTCAAATTCTACACGTTCTATTAAAGCAATCATTGCTTTTAGTGTTTGTTTGACAACACTGCACACTGCAAACTTTCTCACTGCACGCTGCAAACTTTCTCACATCTTTGTATGATTAGTGTCCTACATTTAATAAGAAAAACTAATCTCTTTTATGTATATGTTTGTATATAAATGAGTGCATTTTATTTTTAAATTGTATTCAAATCCTATTAAACAGAATGTTCTATAGTCAAAAATATTAGTCAAGATATCTAGAAAACTTGGACAATGCAAAGACTGTTATTCTTCTAATGTCTGTCCTACTCTGTGTCTCAGATATTAATAAAAAGTTTAGGAGACTTTCTGACATTCTAGGATATAAATCACCTTTTCACTCCTTTGCTTGCAGCTGTGGCATGTGATCATTACTGACTTATAGGATAGAAAGTGTGAGAATCAGTGAATCATAAAATAAATGGGTATGGTCTCTTCTTTGTCTTTTCATCATTTTCAAATGCCCAAATCAAGCATGGTGATACTTGATCATTGATCAGAGATGTAAATGGAATATCCTAGTGCATTACAGAACAGAAGGCAAATTAGACTTTGGGTTCTTAGATGAGTAAGGATTTAAGCACTTTTAAGTACACAAAGTTTAAGAAAAATATTTCTAAAAGAGAAAGAAACTTGGTTCTGACCTAACCCATCACTATGGTTCATTAATGGAAGAAAATGTACAGTCCATCTAAAATCTTATCAATAATCTAGGTTTGAAGGAGCTGAAATTTCAATAAAGAATGTATTTAAAAAACTAGCATAATATTTAAGAATAAAATCCTAACCATAAAATTAGATATTTTTCTGATACCATCATCTCATTTTCATACTCTTAACGAAGTAAGTCAGTTTATTTCATTATTTTTAAGTCTTTATTTCAGAACTCCTCTTTTCCATATGTGTAGATGTGTCTTTGTGTATGTGTGCATGTGTGTGTACATATATACATAATTTTGAGTGTGAATTTGTAAATAATGAATAGAAAAGATAAAACAAAGATTAGTAATAACAAAATAGAATGGTTGCAACAACGTGCTTTTAAGTTGATATTGATGTGCGCTATCATCCTGTACACAGTTTGCTCATGAAAGTGTGAAATTATATACTGTTTACTTGATGAGATGAAGCAAGGCCTTGGTAGAGACAGAATTTAATGGTTCCTGTCCCTAGGACAGGGCCTGAATGCATAGGCCTCCACAGGTGTCAAGGGCTGTTGTGACTAAAGCTTGTTTGTATAATAATGTACTTATTTTAGGTTCTTTTTTTGTTAATGTTAATGACTCCATGATAATTAGAGAAAGCATGATTCCAGGAGGCAAAGGTGTGGCTAATGTTTTAGCAGAATGGTATGTGTTGTGACCTTCAGAACAGCCCTTAAGGCTATGAAAAAGAACTCTCAAAACATGAGCTCAAAAATATATAATTTCTAAACTATGCAAAATATATGAATGCAATATGAATTGTATAAGAAGCTTCACAGATCTAAAGGAACAGAGGCAGCTGCACTATGAGCCAGCTTGTCAGAAAGACAGGACAGAAGGAGATAAAAGATTTAGGGAGTGCTGATAATAGGAGATCCTACCCAGCTAAGTTTCTTTTGTTCATGCTTACAATGGCAGACAGATTCCTGAGTTCAAAAGGTCAGCCTGGAACAGAACAAGGTTAGGCCCACGTATGATTGGTAATTTCAGGAGTGGGTCCCACCCAACTAGTTTATTGTCTGTGCTTAACGGAGGCAGGAAGACCTCTGAATTATTTTGCAATGTTAAAGATGTGAGCTGGTTGTCTTTTAAGAATTAAGGAACTGGGGTCATGGGATACTGATTGATAGGATAATCGAAAGGAAACCTGAAGTAAAAGACTGGATTGATAGGTAAAATAAAAGAGTAGACTTAGGATCTGGTTAAGATGAGCTATTCAGAAGATTTATTTTAAATAATAACAAGAGAGAATTACTTGGAGAACTGTAGAGAGAGTTGTCTGGAGATATGCAGAGAAAGCAGATCAGAGACAAAGAAAGCAAGCAGAACAGAGAGAACGCAGGCTGAGAAGCTGTCTCAAGCAGAACAGAGACTGCCAGCTCGGGCCCATGATTTGATTTCGAGTTGTTTGTTTTCACTGCTCCCAGACACCTCTTTTCTCAGAACCCCCTCTAAGCCAAGCCTGGTTCTTGGCACAGTTTCTCATATTGTAATAACCCCCAACCATAATATTACTTTTATTGTTACTTCCTAAGTGTAATTTTGCTACCACTATGAATCCTAATATAAATATCTTTGTTTTTTAATGGTTTTAGGTGACTCATGGGAAAAGGTCATTCAATTCCCAAAGGAGCCATGACTTACAGGTTGAGAACTAATCAAAGTTAGTTAGCTTTACCCATCTAGGTAAATGCCAATAAAATTCCATGCAGAACAACTTAACGTGCATTGTGCATTTACCAATAAATCCTCAACCTTAATCTGAAAATAGGCCATGAGGCCACAATAGGTTGTTCATGTATGTCCTGGCTATCAATTCCTCAATTTGCAATTTGTTTATTAACAAATTCATTCATTGGGAGAGTTGTGTACATATATATAAATAAATAAAATATATTTAATATATAACTAATATAATAATTTGTTTATTGTTGTATATAATTATGTATATTGTTATATAAAATTATGTAATAATGTATTTACTATATAGCTAATTATATATTATATATGATTATATAAAATACTGGATAGCACAATTTATTATTATCATGAGTGATCATATTCCCAATATTTTATTAGTCCACTGAAAAATAACTCACAGCTATCTTTCTGATAACTGCAAACACTAATCCAGTGATCCAGTGGTTCTCAACCTTCCTAATACAGTGACCCTTTAATGCAGTTCTTCATGTAGTAATTTATATATATATATATATATATATATATATATATATATATATATATATGACCCTCCAATGAATGAATGTTTACTTCATATATTTATATATTTTATTTAATTCATAATATATATATTATACATATATAGAGAGAAAGAAAGAGAGAGAGAAAAAAAGAGAGAGAGGGAGAGACAGACAGAAAGACAAATGCAAAAACAAAAACAAAGAGAGATTTGAGAGATGAGTTGTTCAGTAATCAAATATTATTTTCTTTTTTTAAATAGGACTATGGCTGATACCAGGAGGTTGCTTTGAAATCAAAGGCATTCTGAGCTAAAGGCTACAGAGTACCAACCTGTTTCAAAGATAAAACAAAAAGAAACAGCAATAATGAGATCAACAAAAGGCCTGGAAAGAGCATTAGGAGATCCACAGACTACAGATAAGTCCCCTGAGAACATAACTATATGATGATTTTTTGTATGCTTCAATAATTTTAAATAGCAATATTCAAATGAAACTAACAAAGTTAAAGGGCTTAAACTGTAAAATATGATCCAATTATAACTTTGAAAATAAAAAAATACTAAATTTCTAACATTTTTCATTATTTCTAAACACATCACTTGTTTAATTCAGACCTTTTTAAACACCTAAGAAAATGAGGCTCCCTAGATTGTGACTTGGCCATGAAAAGAAGTTAGAAGAAATATTTTAAGCATTTTCTTAACTTACCAAAAAAGCTTCAACATGGAATATATGTCTTGTACAAACTAATTATTAAACATTTAAATATCTCCCTAAAATGATTATAGCACATACTAATTGCTGTCACATTTAGAAATGTGAAGAAAACTAGTTGGCATGTATTTTCATGTGACTATCATTAAAATCTTATTTTATTTCATTACTCAACTTTTATAGTATTTATTGTGTTTTTAAATTTATTCTATAACTCTCTTTAATTAGAAAAAAGGAGAGTCTTCTACAATATACAGACATATTTATATTTATCAATTCTAGAATTGTCACTTCACACTTGAATGGAAAATTTTATTATTTATATTACCTAATCCAGGGGTTATTATTCTTTCTTGTAAGGGGTCAGATAATAGATATCTTCATAGTTTACAATGCACTACAGGCCAGTATTATCCATTCAACACTATCATTGTGTATTTTAACATTTACAAGAAAACAAACTTAGATGTTTTCCAAAAAAATTTAGTCATACAACACAAGTGATAAATATATTGTGATTTCTGGAAATTCTGTGAAGTCTTCTGGTCACCAGTTTCTTCCCACATTTAATGTAAATGTTCTGTAGAGTCCAAAGAACATCCCAGTACTGATTTTCTTTTATCTCTAGAACCTCTTCCTTTCCAAGTGTTCCAAATGGGTTACGTTCCCACTTTACTCATGTCCAAGCAACTTTTCTCTAGAGACTGGCTGCTCTTCTTGATTATGTATCTATGTATGTTATTCACAATGTTTCAAATTTATCATAAACTAGTGACAATACAGGGCGAACTTTAAATCTGTTTTATTTTGAAGACATATAAACCTGAGCGCAAGCCCTGAAATTTAAAAGCACTGCACACTTGGAGCAGTTATTTAATTCCAGACTTCTGGCATGCATTGAAAATGAATAAACTGGTACTAGCTTAGAGAGTTCTTCAGGAGACCCCAGTTAATGCATCCAGTTTTTATTAGTATTTTGCATCATTTCTTCCCATTCAGTGGAAAGCCATATAGAGAAATGAAAAGTAACAAGTAAGTTTTATTCAATTAGATTTTAGTTTGCAAAGATATTCATCTATATTATAAAAGTGTTGCTAAATATAGAACCCGTGACAAAACCAAACACTAGTTGTTTCCATGGCCATAAGGTTTGCATTGCCCTGTTACAGACTTACTTATATACCAATACATTCTTTGTCTTCCAAATACTGGTGTGGTATGACATTTCAGAAAAGATGACTGACAAGGAGAGAGAATGTAAACACCATTAGATTATACCACTTGTTTGTTTTGTCTGTGTCAGAGACATAATAGAAAATAAGAGATACTGGGCTGGCAAGAGGGTGCCATACCTAAAATTATTGAGTTGACAAGTCTGACAACCTGGGTTCATTCTTTAGACTCCACATAAAAAAGTCAGATGAAGTAGCATCCATGTCTAATATTAGCACCGCTAAAGTGAGACAGTAGGCAGAGAAACAAGTGTCCTGGAAAGTTGAGCCAACTATCCTGGTCTATGAAGCATAGTAGAAACAAGAGAGAGACTGCCTCAAAATATTGTAGGATAGAACTGACCACCAAAATTTCTCCTCGGGACTACACTCCTTTATTATAGTATGTATACACCTACACTCAAAAACATACATCACACACACACACACACACACACACACACACACACACACACTCACACACACACGCACATGTACATGCATACACACACTAATGATCAGGATAATAATAATAAAAATCTAAAAATAAGATGATAGATCTTTGTTACATGAAAGCACATATCACAATTTTTAATTTTCATGTTAATATAAGGACATTTTGCCTCATAAATTCATAGTATTTTTCTATTTGAACAAAGAACATAAACAGCATGCTGTTTCTATTTATTGTACTTGTTGATTTATTGGTATACTGTTTGTTTCTTTCTTCAACAAAAGAGATCTATATTTCAGGGTATTAGAGTTTGCCATTTGTAGGAAAGAAACTAATGATATCAAGCTTTATGAACTCTAGTAGATTTCATTATCAGTTCCAAAATTCTGTCCTGTGCCTCAAGGAAAGTAATAAAACTTGTCTTCCCTATTGGTGAAGATACTCCAGTTGGCCCATGAGTGGAGTCAGCTGAAGGCAGTAAGAAGTTATTTTCTTATTTTTATTTTTATTTGCTCTTGAGACATAAAGCATGCTTTAGGGTTTGTATGTCAAGAGTTCCATGGTCAATTAAAGGTTTTGATCTTAAGGCTCTGAAACCTTAGAAGAAAGCATAAAGTCTTACTGTAATAGACAAAAGAAGAGTATGAGAACCTTGGTCAGGTTTCTACCTCTTCTTTTAACTTTTCACTTCAAATTTCCAAATAAATTACTCAAATGTCAAATAGGCTAATAGCTTCAGGAATTGCTCCTAATTCATAAAAGATATTTACAGGATTTAAGTACATAAACATATAATGAAGACATTAAATCATGAACAGGGAAATTGAATGGTGAAACTGTCACAGGAAATGCACATTCTAAAATTGCAGAACTAATTTATATTTAGATTAAAGGTTCAAAACCTAAAACCTAAATGAAATCATTCACTGAATATATTTTACACTGAAAGAAATTGTTTAGTTTCACAATGTTTGTGGATGTGTAATTTATAATGAAAACACAATGTGAAATGCTGTTTCCATGGAATGGCTTGCTCAGAAAACGTGCATCTTTTCTAGATCAGTGTTAAGAATCTTTGCCTTGACAGACAAGATTAATTTTACTGCTTCTGGAAATATTAGAGATAAAAGACAGTACTCAGAGATACTTTCCAAAATGGAACTTATTTGTGATGCTTGATATTTTTAAAATGAAAAACTGCAAACACAGTTTTTACATTCTTGGATATGAGATAGCTAGAACTGTTCTTTGAGGAATCAGAGAAATGTGTTTCCCTACAGTGCTTCCACTTTATTGAAAAAAATATACTTTAATATTCAGTAATTTTAGATAATACAATTTATATACCCATTAATTGTGGGAAGTGAAATGGGTCAAGACTTGGATGATGCCAATAAACCAGGGAGAAGCCTGTTGATGCCCAATCATATAGATAACCTCTATTTCATAATATAAAGTACTATAGACTTATGAAATGATATGAAACATGACATCAAAGTGCATAAGAGATCTTGGTACCACCATGTACATTGTAGAATTATTCATGATGGCTGAGACATAGTCAACCTAAGTGCCTATCAATAAATATTGGGTTTAAAATGCAATTTTTGCATTTACATTGAAATATTATTCACTTTTGCGGATTAATTAGAAAATTTCTCCCATATACTCTCATACAATGAACACATATTTGAATATTCAGTCCTTGATTGGATGGTGCTGTTTTAGGGACGTTGTGGTACTGAGGGAAGGCTTTTAGAAGATTATAGTCTTGTCCCACTTCCAATATGCCCTCTCTGCTTCCAGCATGCAGTTAAAATATAAACTCTAAATTCTTGTTCCTGAAGCCCTGCCCTCCCATTGCTATAGTTACCCATTAGGAACTGTGAGGCAAAATAATCTACCTTAAGTTGTTTTTAATCATATTTTGTCAAATAGACCTTGAGATTTTTATGTAAAATGAAATGATACAGGATACCATATACAAATATACATTTGGTTGTGATGAAATATTTTGTTTGTTCTCATTTGTATAAAATATATACTGTTCAAATTTTTAGTTGATAAACTCTCTCAATTACTAATATGAATAAATATTATAAGATATTAATGAGTTATTTGTCTACATTCTTGGTTATTACATTATGGACTATGTTCCTCTCTGTAATGTTCTTTTTCATGCTCATATCTATAAAATTTATAACCAAAGTAGATATAAAATGCCTCAAATGTTTATTATCAGTAAGATGTGTATGCATGCCACTAAATTATCTAATTTAATATCACAACAAAAGAATCAATAATTCAGCCAGGCAGTGGTGGCGCACGCCTTTAATCCCAGCACTCGGGAGGCAGAGGCAGGTGGATTTCTGAGTTCGAGGCCAGCCTGGTCTACAGAGTGAGTTCTAGGACAGCCAGGGCTATAGGCAGAGAAACCCTGTCTTGAAAAACCAAAAAAAAAAAAAAAAAAAAAAAAAAAGAAAAAAGAAAAGAAAAGAAAAAGAAGCATGTTTGATAGAGGTTAGATTCATGTCTAAGGTCATAGAGCTAATAAAAACAGAGATGGGTGCAGGACACAGTATCTCTCTCAAGGAATCCTTTAAACTAAACTGTTTAATAAACATTATTTTTACAAACTCAAAAGGAAGATATGTTTCTCAGAGATTTCTAGGTTTATGAAATAATACCCCCCAAATCAAAATATAATAATGTTCCATAATTGTGTGATGTGGTCATTTTCTCTCTCAAAGGCCCACAATGCTTGATAGTATTCATTGATTAATCCATAGTCTCTAATCCACATATCCATCTGTGAATATATGTTTAATTTATTTGATAAAGGACTTAGTGTAGAGCTTTAGCATTCTCAATAAAAGCTAGTTCACATGAGGATTTTTTTATAAAATGATGTTATGAGTGAGCTCCTTTAGCATAATGATCTTAAATATACTCATTAATTAAAAAAATTAATTGGCATATAAAATAGTGATAGCATAAATCATATACCAATAATATCACTAGAATTTTTCTTAATAAATAATTATACCTGAAAAAATATGTCAAAATTTAAAATGTGCTACTTAGCTTATTTTATTTGGTCTACTTTGAAAAACAAAAATGGAAATACACAGGATTCCTGTCTCTGTTTCCATAGGGAGTTTAATCATGTTTTTAAAAAGGTTTAACTATAATTTTAAAATATATTTGAATTTGAATCAGTTCTACACTCCTGATTAATATTATTCTTGAAAATATACTGTACAATAAATATTCATTCTATTGTCAAATTATTTTAAGCAATAGGGTTATTACATATTTTATAAGTAAGGAAAGTGAATTAATGTAACATTTATAAATTAGTAGAATGAATTAGACTTCAAATATCTAACTTAGGCAGCAACTGAAAATCTTAACACAATGGCAGTGTAATATAGATTAAGCATAAAATGACAGAGAGATATATATTTGGTCAGGTTTGTGAAAAAGCAAATCCAGAAAAGAATCACAAATTCAGACAGAAGATAAGTAGTAACCACTATATTTAGTATGTTGTGATTTAGAAATGCTAGGACACAACACAAGCTGAGCTATAAAAATTTCCTGATAATCAAATTGTGCCTAAGCCTGAAGGCGTACAAATGGCATTTGTGTGAAAGGATTGCAATTGCCCTGTAAACTTGTTTTATAATTTTATTAACTCATGTTTCCCATGCACTTGGCCAACTTGCTTATTTTTTTCCTCAGTTGTAAAAGAACTATCAACTGCCAATTATCATGGGGACAGTTTATCAGAGTATGGATTATCTGAAGGTCTTATTTATCTTCCAGTTGGCCTTTTCACAGCTCATTAGCACATAAACAAGAAACTTAAGGCAAGTAAAGAAAGGCTGCTAAAATTCCAAAGAAATAAATTGCATCCTTGTAAGCTGCATATCTAAGGAAGCACTTGAAAATGCTAGAAAAATTAACCAAAAGGAAATGAATAAAATAAATGTATAACATTGATTTATTCTCACTTTATTTTTAAAAATATTGATCTAATTGTCTAGAGGCTTATATCAAACATGACTGAAAATCCCTTATTTTTTTGTCACATGAGACGTCTTCATAAGTAAGACTGAATTGCAAACATATGGTACTCCACGTCAGTTTATTTGTCCTTTTTTCATGTGAATAAAATAAACTGAAAATTACCTTTCCTGATGATATTTTATCATAACTAATTTGTATTTGGCAGAGAGTAAAATGAGTTATAACTAAAAATGCAGAAAACCAGATAGGGTTTTGTTGTTGTAGTAGTAGTTGTTTGTTTGCTTGCTTGTTTTAATTCTGGAGTTTTCAATATATTTGAGGAAAGAATAATAGAAATACATAAACTTTGTCTTAAATGGAAATAAGAAACTGTAATAATTAGGTATGTTGTATGTATTCATTACAAGTTATACATCTTCAAATATGGAAATTGCAACATGTAACATTTTTATAAGCAAACATATAAGATTTCATACTCAACAATTAAGGCTGTCTTTGTTTAGCTAAGAGAGGCTCTAAGTAATTTTCTGAGAACAAATAAGCCATAAAACATGAAAAAACTGAATTTAACTCTGTGGTGTTAATCTCTAAGGCATGTGGAAAGACAAGATTACAACCTTCTGAATATAAGCTACCACTAAAGAAGAGTCTGGTAATCTGGTCAGTTTTGAGAAATTTTGAGTATGAATCTACCTCTACCAAAATTTTGAATTAAGTAGGCTGTTCTGAGCTGACATAAAAATTTGAGAGGTATCAACTTACAGATAGTGTTTATTGTTGAATATACCTGGGAAGTTAGTATCTTCAAAGAGCTAGTTCTTCCTTACTACATTAGGAGCATGTTTTGATAAGGAAAGTGATTGATTTTGTTGAACTTCATGAGATTAAAAAAAAATGCTTAAGAGACTCAAACCAGGAAAGAAAACAGGGTAACTGTAGATATTCACCTTTCACTCCTGTCCTCCAAGCTCAGTCCCAGTCTCCTCCTCAGCTATATAGCAGAATATGTACTATAGTCTTCCCTTCTCCTCTGAACATGACTACAAAGGATCATCTATACCTTCTCCTCTAATCTTCCTTCCTCCTATATATCCCATTATCACAGTCTGCAACATCAACATACATTTACAGGGAACACTACAGAACTGCAAGCCAAGGAATCAGATAACTACATAGCTTCACCTCTCCCTTCTACCTTCCAAAACAAACCCCTGTTTCATAAACACTGGCTCTATAACAGACTATCTGCCTTGCCTTCCTTCTGACTCCATCTCCAGTGGAACACACAGATATTTTTTTCCTCCAACCTTCCTCCGAACTCATCCTGTTAGCTTGTTAACAACAACAGGCATGTCCTCTGAACTCTTTTGGCCTAGCTTGACAGAGAAGCAGGTATGCCAACAAAGCAGGTTAAGCAAGCTTCGGATCTTCATTTTTGCTCCTCTCCTCCATATCCAATACCCAGTCTCATCCTGGCTCTGTAACAGTCTTCCTGTTGTGGCCTATTCTCCTGGTTTTCCCTCTTTCCCAGCAAACTAAGCAAATCATAGTGGCACAGACTGATTTCCTCAAACCTCCAGACTCTGATTATCTTTAAGTGTCAGCTTCATATACCTAGGAGCACATTTTACCTGGAACCCCCAATGGCTACACCTACCAGGAACCGAGAAGTATTTCCTATCAGGCTACACAGTGCTACCACACTCTCATAAGAACAACAGAAGGCAACAAAACTCATTGAGCAAAACACCCACCAAAAATGGCAAGTTCAGATATAACCAACAAGAATTACAAACTTCACAATCCCAGAAACCTAGACATCAGTACAAAGATACCATCAATAGCATCCAGGTCCATATGTCATCACTAGAAACCTAAAAGAGTAGATCCTAAGTAGTACAATATTTCTGAAGCACAAGACAAAATCTTTAAGTAGCCTTTATGAATATGATGGAAGTTCTTAAAGAAGAAATGAACAAATCCTTAAAAGAAATCTATAAAAACAAAACCAGTGGAAGGGAATGAATACCTGAAAGTAGAACTAGAATCAATAAAGAAAATTTAAAAGTAGGGAAACTGGAAATGAAAAAATTAGGAACTTGAAGCTGAACTTCAGAGGCAAGCCTCAACAACAGAATATTAGAAAAAGAATGGAGAATCTTGGGTATTGAAGACATGATAGAAGGAAAAGATACCTCTGTCAAAGAAAGTATTACATCTAAAAAAAAATCCTGGCACAAAAATCCTGGCACAAAACATTAAGGAAATCTGACACACTTTGAAAAGACTAAATCTAAATATAATAGCAGTAGAGGAAGCAAAAGAAATCCAGGTCAAAGGCACAGTTAATATTTTCCAAGAACCAACAGAGAAACTTTTTCTAAACTAAGATGGAAACTCCTCTAAAGGTACTAGAAGCATACAGAACACCAAATAGACAAGAGGAGAAAAGAAATTTACCTTGGAAAAAATAATCAAAACATGAAAAGTACAGAACAAGGGCTGGAGAGATTGCTCAGCACTTAAGAGCACTGACTACTCTTCCAGAGGTCCTGAGTTCAATTCCCAGCAACCACATGGTGGCTCACAACCATCTGTAATGGGATCTGATACCCTCTTCTGGTGTGTCTGAGGAAAGACATATATACATAACAAAAGAAATGTACAGAAGAGAGAAAAATATTAAAATCAGCAAGGCAAAATTACCAAGCACCATATAAAGGCAGACCTATTAGAATAACAGATGACTGTTCAGTGGACACTTCAAAAGCCAGAAGGGCCTGAATAGATGTTCTATAGACTATAAGAGACCACAGATGACAGTTCAGACTACTATGATGATCAAAAGTATCAATCACAATAGATGTAGAAATAAACTATACTCATAAAATGAAATGTAAACAATATCCAACTACAATGCAGCCCTACAAAAGGCACTTACTTGAAGGGATTCCAAACTAAGGACGTTAACCACACCCAAGATAACATAAGGAATACATAATTCAAGAATAGTACATAGAAAGAAGAGACACACAGACACACACACCACAAAAACAAAGTAACAGGAATTGACGAATACTATTCATTGAAATCTCTAAAATGCTTTAGTCTCAATTACCCAATATAAAGAAACAGACTAACAGAATAGATATGAAAACAGCATACATCCTTTTGCTGTATCCAAGAAACATATCTTAAGATCAAGGATAAACATCACTTCATTATAGAAGAATGGGATAGATATTCCAAGAAAATGGACCTAACAATGCTGATGGAGCCATTTTAATATCTAGCAAAATAGGCTTGAACCACAACTAATCAGAACAGATAGTGAAGGATATTACATACATATAAAAAAAAAATGAAACTCAAGTTTGGCTCTATGTACCAAACACAAGTTCATAAAAGAACCATTAATACATCACACATTGATTCTCCCATTCTGATATTAGGAGACTTCAATACCTTACCCTCACCAATAGTCAGGTCATCCAGACCAAAACTAAAGAAAGATAGATAGACGTTATAAAGCAAATGGACTTAAGAGATATTTATAGAATATTTCACCCAAACACAAATGAATATATCATTTTCTCAGTACTGCATCAAACTTTCCCCATCCTTGATCAAATGCTCAGATACAAAGAGAGTCTCAATAGATACAAGAAAATTGAAATAACAACCTGAATCTTATCAGATCACCACAGATTAAAGCTGGATAGCAACAATGAAAACAACTGAAAGCTTAAAACTCATGGAAATTGAATACCTCTCCACCAAATGAAAACTGAGTCAAGACAGAAATAAGGAACTAAATGAATACACAGAATACCCAAAGTTATAGGACACAAAGAAAGTAGTTCTAAGATACAAGTTCATAGCAATAAGTGCCTACATTAAAACAAAAACAAAAACAAAAATGGGAAGATCTCATATTAGCAACTTAATAGCATGCATGAAAGCTCCAGAGCATTGTTTTTCAACCTCCCTCATGTTGTGGCCCTTTAATATAGCGCCTCATGTTGTGATTATTTATACTCAACCATAAAATTATTTGGATGCTATGTCACACTGGTAATTATGCTACTGTTATGAATAAAATTATAAATATCTGAGTTTTTTCCTACAGTCTTAGGAGACCTCTGGGGAAAGGGGAATATTCAGCTAATGCTAATGGATTGAAAACTTGTACAATGAATCTGGATGTGTACTTTAGGAAGTTTCCACTTCATTAATTTTACATACTAAGGTCCAAATGGCCATTAATTTTAGCTATATCTACCCATATTCCCTCCCTCCTCCCACTCTTCCACTGATCACTTGATCTTCCCCTTCTATTCACCCCAATCCATCCAAAACTATTTTTGTATTCCCTTTCCTAGGAAGATATGGATATGAGTATGGAGGGTCCTCTAGAAGATGGGAATCGATCTACCTCAAGATCAAGCTATATCACTCTTGTGCACATACCCAAAGGATACTTCGTGCTTCCACAGAGACACTTACTCAACCATGTTCATTGCTGTTCTACATAGTATCCATAAATTAGAAACTACCTAGATGTTTCTCAAAAGAAGTATATATAAAGAAAATATAGTACATTTACACATTAGAGTATTATTCAGATGTTAAAAAATGAAATCCTGATTTTCTCAACTAAATGGATGGAACTAGAATAACACATCCTGCGTGCTGCAGCCCAGACATAGAAAACCAAATATGGTATGTTTTTATTTGTGGGTATTAGTTGTTAAGTCAGTGATAACCAAGCTACAATCTGTAGAACCATAAAGGATAATTATAGAGTAAGGGACTAGTGGAAGACACATAAATCTTCATAGGTAAGGGAATGGAACATACAGTTATGCATGCATTGGGGGTGACTGGAATAATAGGGTCAAGTGGGAAAAGAAAGAGTGGGAGGAAGGAAGGAATATGGGGAGATGCAGCTAAAATTAATGATCACTTGAGGCTTAGTATGGAAACCTTATGCAGTAGAAGTGCTCTTTTGAGAGCTTATCAGGGTTGTCCAAGAGATACCCAAAGTTCTAAGGGCTATTGATATTGCCCTTGTTTTATACCTTAGAGGTGGAAGGTAAGCTTCCATTGCTGAAGACACCACATACCTCAGAGACAGAGTGCTGAGGTCTCTGAGCTGGAATTGACCTGAATGCCTCCTTCTTGGGGACTAGCTTTTATAGTACTAAAATGCACCATGTAAGTTTCCAAAGGAGGGGGGCAATCTACAGTCCTACCATGATACCTATGAACCATAACAACAACGAGCATAGCACAATTACCCTAAGAGTACAGTAGTGACGTGCATATCTTGCCAGTAACCAGCTGCTCTCTATTTGGATTTAATACCTGCTCCTCAATCAGAATATCATGTCTGGTTCTGAAAACCAAGCCAATTATCCAGAGTTAGTAAAATCAAAGATTTTGGAGAAGATTCTACAACAGACATTTTATTAAACCAGCACAATCCCTAAATATATTCTTAATATGGATTTGTCATATTTTTGTCAATAAATTATCATTAACTTCACAACATAAAGATCATTACAGAAAGCCACAGAGTTATGTATCTCAGTCCCAAATGATATATCTATAACATAACTCCTAAACCTAAGTCTCAAGGATAAATACAGAAGATGAGTACAGGAAATGGTAAGATCCAATGGAACAAGGAGTTTGGTGTGATATTCTGTCTCCTAGACATGTCAAGAGCTATACCAATGAAGTTTCATGAACATAGCTTCCTAGACATGACCAGAGAAAGGCAACACCAATAGACATACTAATCTGGAAGAGGGAAATCTCAGGATGCCTCAACCACATACAATGAATTCTAAGTAACTAAAGAATCTGAGAATGGAAGAAATAGTCTTTCCCATGGAAGACCATACCAAATGGTTACCACTGAAAATCTATGCAAGTAACATTGTATGAACTTAGTATGTTGTATTTCTGTATTTAGAAATGTGCATATTTGTATGTGGGGTGGGGTGGGTGGTGTGAGTGTGTGTGCATTAAAAAAAGAAAAAGAGACCATAAATTTTATGGATTTAAAAGAAATCAATGGGATAGACAGGAGCGTTTGAAGGAGTAAAGTGAAGGGAAAAATAATATCACAACTTCAAAAAATAATTTTTAAAATACTTAAAGGCTAAAAATACAACAACCACAAGACTAAGCTATAACAATCTTTGGCATATACCCAAAGGTCTCTTCACCTTACTAAAGAGATACTTGGTAATTTGAGTTCACTTAAGTTCTATTCTGTGGAACTGTGAAAGGCAGACTGGTTTCTGGTTGAGCTAAGGTTTAAAATACCAGTGGACCCAATAGGAAATAACCCTATAAGGGACGATAGGTGTTTGGCCATGCTCCTGGAAACCAGGCTCCTGACATGAGGCCACAGCTCTCCATAGGTCACGTAGCCTCATGTCCCTCCACAGGTAGAGGCATGGTCACGTAGCCTCAAGACATCCCTATGTTAATGAGGCACCTAGAGTCTTCCTGCAAAAGTATTTCAACCTTGCCCGTCCCTGAGGTTGCAGGGGTAGGGATTCACTCATGCCACTCTCCACCATGACAATAAATGCCCTGAAAACCTGGACTGTCTCTCTTCATTGCAATCCACTGTGGGGGACAATGGAACAGGCCTTCGTCTAAAAAGCCATGTCTAGTCTCCCGCAGAAGGCCTTCCAGTGCTCCCAACCATGGCCACCACCAAACCAAAACAAGCCAGTCAGCTAGCTGCTGCCAAGTCAAAGACCTGGTCCCCAACAGGATCTGGACGCAATCCTCCCCGCCGTCTCCCCCTCGCCTGAACTAGATCCAGCCTGTGGGCCCTCACTTCATTCTCAACTCTTCTGCCGGCATCCAGCTACACCTGGGATGCTCAAGAGTCTGGGAATCAGATGGAGATGGCTT
The DNA here is from genome assembly GCA_028551405.1 of Uromys caudimaculatus. Taxonomy (NCBI): domain Eukaryota; kingdom Metazoa; phylum Chordata; class Mammalia; order Rodentia; family Muridae; genus Uromys; species Uromys caudimaculatus. The sequence continues at coordinate 34,485,125 of CM052722.1, read as the reverse complement.
CCATGCCGTCCCTGGGACCCCAGGCCATGCTCTACCACCCCCAGGTGGTGTCTCCAAGGCAGCTTCTCACAGCTCGACCCCTGCCCGGCAGTGCTGTGGGGTGAGCGTGATCAAATTGCCCATTTCCTGCCTCTCCAAGAGGCCTGAGCCTGGGGCAGAACGTGGGAATCTCACCACATCTATCCAGTTAACCCAATACTATTCAAAATAACAAGAAATTGGAAACAACCAGGATGTCAATGGTAAGATATTTCAGACAACACCACATTCTTTTTTTTTTTTTTTTTTGGTTTTTTTTTTTTTTTTTGGTTTTTTCAAGACAGGGTTTCTCTGCGTAGCCCTGGCTGTCCTGAAACTCACTCTGTAGACCAGGCTGGCCTCAAACTCAGAAATCTACCTGCCTCTGCCTCCCAAGTGCTGGGATTAAAGACGTGTGCCACCACTGCCCAGCAAACACCAAATTCTTATGGCATAAAACATGAAGAAATCTAGCTGGTACTCAACTGACAGCTTCATACCTACTGGCTAGTGTGCACAGTGCTAGAAGGGACTATACATGCTACCAGAGGAGGAAAGTAATCATGAATCTCACATAGCTAAAATGCCCTGGGAGGTATAATAATGACTTGCTTTCATGATATGCCCATGGTGCTATAGTTGCACAAATGTTATATGAGTAACAGATACATTTTAATTGGATTTAAAACCTGCTCCAGAAATGGGACCCAAGCCTGATATTGTTAATGAGGAAAATTGTTATTATTCATATATTTATGATAATCATTTGGGATGCAGAGTAGAGAATGATATTTGGAAGATTTAAAACATCAAGACTACCTTGGAGAGGACTAGAGAAATAATATAGATAATCACATTAAGGTCACATCTTATCCCACTCATATGGCTATTGTTATAATATAAATAACAATGAATGCTGACTAAATGATACAGATAAAGAAGAACCTTTATTCTCAGCCAGTGATAAGTTGTACTGGTGTAATAACTGTGGAGATTCCTCAACAACTAAAAAAAATCCTACTTTATGATCTATCTCTTTAGCTATTGAGTTTATTCAAAAGAATCAAAGGCAAGTTACTCCAAAAATATACCATTCATATTTATCACAGCATTTTTCTCAATATCCAAGTTATGTAAAAATCCTAGGCACCATGGCTGAAGGAAGAGAAAAAATGTATTGTTTATATGTAAAATATATTTATTCTTCCTTAAAGATGAATGTAACTTTTCATGCATATTAAGTGGAAAGGATTTAAGTTCATGATGATATGTGAAATTAGCCCAACTCACAGTAATTATTATTTCTCTCATATGTGAAAATTCGTAAACAAACAATATAAAAGGTAAAGCCATGTTGCAGCTGTGGGAACAAAAATTCCTAGGGGTCAAAGTAGAAAATAAAAAGTGGTAAAGTGTGTAAGCATGATCAAAATACTACATACATATATAGAAATGTAAGGAAGCCTATTATTCTAGTATAATCAAAGTGTTATCATAAAATTTTACCAAGCTAATGAAATGTGGAGGTATACTGAAGGTTTCCACAGAGCAGTAGAAGTAGGAAAATAGTGAGAAGTGATAAACTTCTGAAATGTTCATTTTCATCAAAGTATTTCATAAACTATTGAATTTGATGAGTCTAAATATGTAAACCAAAAAACGTGACTACCATATTTCGAGTTTAGAAATGGGTAAAAGAAAACGTTGCATGGCACAGGAACTCAAAATGATAAGATTGTGACTTGATACTATTCAATATTACATAAATAATAAATTGTTATGCCAATGTTGTGGATACAGGGAAGACTTGGGGGAATAAAAAATTCATTAAGAAATCTCAAGTGCTATATCTAATTATCATTTTATTGAAAATTAATATCGTCTTTGATAGGAGATATATAAGTGACAGGCCATTGCTCAATGATGTTCCCTAGGCAGTATGTGTAGAGATTGTTTATAACCATTTCTGTCTATCCTCCCTATTGACTTTACATTTTGATCTTTATATTCTTGCATGGTTCATTGTGTTTATGCATTATGGTCAAGATATGTTAATTACCTTCTTATTCTCCATGAGATAAAACACGTCTTCTCTAGCATAATATTCTTAACTTCATAAACCTGTAAAATTAGTCCTAAATCTACCTTTCTAATTGTCTTTTCTTTTCCTTGATGTGCCCTAACATATCATTCAGGAGAAGAACTGAAAATTCATGCTTCTGTAATTTTCTTGCTACTTCCACAGGAAATTTACCCCCATTGAAAGTCATACTTTGGTCAACAAAGTTGGCATCTATTTATACCTTGTATAACCTGATCTGTCTGGATTTATAAATCTAAGGATTGTGTTCTCATGAGATTCATATGGTCTTATGACATACCTCTTAATTCTATCATGGATCTTCTACAGTGTAAGAATCTAAAGAAAAATTGAATAAAACTTTGGATGCATGTAGCACAGATTTGTTAATCAATAAATTTTAGGTGGATTTTGCTATCATTTTTATCGTCAGCACATCATATCCTTACATAAAATTTAAAAGTATCACTGCGAATTAAAACTAACTTTTAAAGATACATCAGAAGCTATGATTTTTAAATCCTAGAATTAGGACCTAAAATGACTAGATTCCATTTTGATCTGCTTCCTACTAAATTTGTGGCCTTCAACAAATCTTTCAACTTAGTTCGTAAGCGTTATAAATGTCTTTGAAATGCCTCTCTAATGCACCTGCCTCAAACTATACAACATATGTCCACAGATCTGAATGAAATAATTGTGTATGTGTGTATGTAAAATATATTATATGAGTACATATATGTGTGTGTTTATACATTTCAAAAACCTTCATCTACATTAAATTTAAAGAACATTAGCAAAATAGAGCTCCTCAATAAAAGCTGTAAAGTCTGATTAGCAAATAAACATATGTACTTACTTTTTTGCTAAGTTTTCATCATGGTATCTAAAATTATTTGCTTGATATTATTTAACAATAATAGCTAGAAAACTACAGCCTCTCCTCCAATCACATTAGTGAACACTATATTAATTTGAAAAGATTCTATCAAGGCCAAAAACATTTTAATGTTAAGATAAATGTGTTCTCATAAATGGCAAGTATTTGTGTGGGTGAATGGGAGAATAATGTGTGTACTGAACATTCTCTAGGCTTATTTAGGTTTTCATAGTTTCATCTTAACAAAGGATTTCAAAGAAAAGCCCCTGTGGATGATAGTTCTTGTGTAAAATCCATTTAAGGAAATATCTTCAGCGACAAGTGGGAAGATAGAAATAATCAATATCACAATATCAATTATGCTCATAGTTAAATCCCTCCTAAAACATTTCTCTTTGTTCCTTGGGCTAAGTGTTTCCAGGGAACTGCTTTTGGTTAATAAACATTTCTCAACTGCAAGACTTGAAACAATTTCTATCAAATTCAATTTCATCCCATTAACAAAAATTTCTGTGTTGAAACTTATAATCTTACATGTACATATAGAGTTCACCAAGTTTAGATATTTTTAAAATTGACCCATCCTACATAAATATTTCATGAATATTATCTCTTTCAAAAGTTATTTTAGAGGAGTACTTTATGATGATTTTGGAACATTATTATTTATCTAGAAATGAATGCATTTCTTTTATTTATAAATATTTTACATACTCCTTCACACTTTCAATACACATATTTATATAAACCATACACTACACACATGTACATATACACTATACTCTGATTGTAGTCCACTTATTACACTTTCCTATTATCTTCTTCCTCCCACTAAACTCCTTCTTTTTCCCAGTATGCATCAATCCTATTTTCATGTCTTTTTGGTTTGTTTCTTGCCCTTTTTACTTCATTAGGGTTGTGTGAATGAGTGTGAACATGGAGTCAGTACTTGAGTGAAGACAGCTTGTTATAATGTGAAGATTTTTCACAAACATAGACGACTTGGAAGTTTCTGTATATGACACATTTAATTTCAGATCACAATACTAATTTTTACTAAAGTTCATAAGCCAATGAAATGTATTCAGAAAATGAGGAAATCATTTTGTTGGCCTTAGAGGACTCCTTACTCCTGTGTTTTACTAATTCGTGTATCTATAGTTCCAAAAAAGCCCAATTTACTCAGCTTCTTAAATTCTCATTGCTTTTTGTAAATTATATAGATGAATGTTAAAGGATATCCATCTATAAGAAAAATAGATAATTGAATGATAGTCCAAACTATAAAAATATATGTTGATACATGCTATAGATTTATGCCTTATAAAACCTTTATAGTATGTAAATAACTTTGGTGATATTTCATATCATTATTTCACATATTATAACAAAATAATTCTGTTTTTTCTCTAAAAAAGTGCAAACTGTCAGAAAAGCAAAATGTGACAATATTAGAAATGAGCATACTCTGAAAGTGAATTTGTCATGGTTTTATGATTTCTATGTATCTTCATATATACAGGAGTACCTAGCAAAGCCTTTCCTTGTAGAAAGTGCTCAATAATAGACACAAAATATTACATATGCTTCACTATATGGCAGATCTTAAAGATACTTCACTGATCAGGAATTACTCAACATTTGTGAACCATGGTTTGATGAGTGTAGGTTGCATGTCATGTTGGAAAATAAGCAAAATAGATTTTATGTAAGAATAACCTAATGGTTTATTACATATACCATTACTATACAAATCTAGAAAACATTGATTTTTGTGTAAAGGTAGATACTAAAGTTCACATTTTCTTTTTACAACATTGATTTATGAGGGGACACATTTGAATCCTACATAAAGTATATAAATCTTACTACCTTATTCCCAAACATCTTTTTTTCTCATGGAAAAACTAGTTCATATTCACCTTGATTGATATTCCATGTTTAATTACCAATTGGAATATCAGACGGATATTTTAGTAAACATTTACTGATCGAAAGAAAAAGACAGACATCTAATTATGTCTAATTGTGACAAGACTAAATGTATTAATAACATAATTGACCAAACTTGAATTTGTCTAACATTTGATCACTATCCATTCCATAAATATGATTATTGTCAAAATATAAAAAAAATATTTTTAAATATTGTAAAGAACATTAAGTGCATGAGGCATGGACAGCATATAAAACTATCTTTAAAAAGTTTCACATTTTATTTTAAGATGTTAATTAAATAAGAAGATTTTATTCAGTAGGCCATAGACGTATTGAAAAGCTACAAAATGAAAACAGACAAAAATATCTTGTAAGGAAGGCTCAAGTCTAAGTAAATACATTTATATTTTCAACCCCAGGACAAAAAGCAGGACCCCAAAAGCAACATAGGAAATATGCATTGGATTTGGCTTTTCCCCAAAACAATGTTAGATATCATTATAAAGACAGCTATTAGACAAGATTACGAAAGAACAAAAGGTAGATTAGGCAGGAATGCTCTCAAAATTTAAAACATTAGGTTTGTTGCTTTAATCTTTCCTTTTAAGTAAGTAAGGCTTACTTTTAAACTCAGGATTTCCAGTTCTCTTTCTACTTGTTTGTTTAGGTATAATGGAAATTAATCGTTTTTTTATTTATGTAAAACCTATTGGATCATAAAGCACTCTACTGTGGTTTTACTGAAGGAGTCTGTCACACAACTGTATCAACATAGGAACAGAAAACCATCACTAAATAATAGATAGGCTATGTTTAGAAGTAATTGTTATCTGGAAAATAAATGCAAACTATGGGCAATGATTTACAAAATTGGCTATTCAAAGAGAACTAAAGTAGATACCAAAGCTACACTGTCCATGATGTCTATACCATCGATCCACAGTATGATATCTATGGGATTTGGATAGGATTGATTTTACCCTCAGTTTGTAAGGTGAGATAGCCTTTGAGCAAGTCCTCAGTACTGCACAGTCTATATTACTACAGTGATATATTCAGGAAAGAAATGTGATCTAAGAAATTTAATAAGAGAAAAAAACAAAACAAAACAGATCGTAGACTTACGATCTGTGAAATGTATGGACTCTGTGTCTGTTTGAAGAAACCAGGAGTTAGACCTGCTGAGAGAAGCTAGTCTTTATCATGATGGCAATTAGAGATTAACATCAAAGCAGGCCTTTCTTTACTCCCTGCTAAAACTGTGTTAACCCCTTGAGCAAAGATTGAACTTATTATTCATTGATCCAATAAGTTATCTTTGTGCCTTATGCATGGTTAAAACCAGTAGCATCCTAAATAATACAGAACATAATACACTTTAATGTTCTTCATCAACTTCATAAATGTTTAAATAATCAACAATCATTTAAAAATGTACTCATAGCATCTTCAGTGCCAAATGTTCTGATTTCAAATTCAATGCCCAATTGCTCAGTTCAGCAAATCTAGTTAATTACTCTCAGTCAAAAAGCATTATTATTAATGATATTGATGCCATTATCAATAAAATGAAGACATTTTGAATTGGTTTACTTATTCGTCAAAGTGAAATTTTTAGACAAGCTGTATTATTGTATTAACATGAGGATGCCAAATGGGAATTTAATGTACTCTTTTTCATAAACTGACTATAAAATAAAAAAGAGAAAAGTCATGTGAATTTTTAATAAACAAGAAATATCATTTAACTCATCAGTTGATAAGTTTTACTACAAATATTCTTCACAATTATAAGCTACCTAACCCTAATCTTCAGTTTTTAAAAGTAATTTTAAAATGCTTTGCCTTTCACTTCATTATTTTCTGAATGCTTAACTTATAATTTCTATTATTAAAATGTTTGTATATAATTCATTTTGCAAATACTTACTAAGTATGAATATAAATGTTCATGAAAACATAACCTTTTACTGACTGAAGAAATCTTTTGTGTCAGTTTAACATAGAGGTCAAAAGGACAAATGCTGTTGTCCAATTTTATATATTCAAATCTTTGCCCAGACAATTTTCTTATACTTCCCAGATACTATTGATTCTTGAGCATAGCTGTGCTAAGTCTCTTCAAAACAGAAAAAAATACATGTACTTATCATTATATATTTACACAGATAAGCACATGTAGCAATTACATGTTCAGTATATCCATACCCTTCTGTAGAAAATAGGAGTTAAATGGAATTGAAATATATGAGTTGTGATGAGACTACTTCCTTCAATGTATCATTCCAATCCTAAAACTTGCCATTTAGTGTGAGATGAGTGATAATCACAGAGAGATTCCCCTTGCAGCTGTAAGATTCTATACAGATTATAGAAAGAAAAAGAGTCAGGGACAAGGGAGAGGAAGTAAATGTTTGAATGGCATAAATTAAAAAGCTACAGTTTTCCCTCAATACCCACAGGGCTTGATTCCATTATATACCAGAGAAACAAAATCACAGAAGGTCAAATAACTTATATAAAATGGCATAGTATTCACATATGAACTATCCATGTCTTCTTGTACAGTTCAAATAATATTTATGTTATTAATGTTCACTGTGTAGTAAATACTTTGTAAATAGTTGTGATATGATCTGGCTAATGAAAGAATTATACTTATCTACATTAAAAGAATGTATTCATATTTGACTATGTATTTCTGATGCAAAATTAACTGGATTCTTTCATGAAAAACTTGAACACAGGGAGAGCTTCTATGAACATTGAATCTAGGTTTAATAAAGAATATTTTTATAAGAATATACTGATATATTTGTGGAGTTTGCCAAAAACAAATGACAAAATTCTAACAATAAGAGCTAAGAGACAAGAAAGGAAAAACGGTAGAAAATGATGAAAAGGAGCAATCAGAGTTGAGGGATGAGACCTGTAAAAAGGGATAAGTTTCATACTAATGTGTTGGACATGAATGTGTATGATATAGCTAGATAGATGATTGATAGATAGATAGATAGATAGATAGATAGATAGATAGATAAACAGATAGATAGATAGATAGATAGATAGATAGATAGATAGATAGATAGATAGGCAGACCGACAGACAGACAGAGAGTTAGAAGCAGACAAGCTCTGAGGTACAGCTGAAGTTCTGGGAAACATGAACTGTGTCAACATGGAAACCAAGAATGAGGACATGCACATAAAATTTTATGATGAGATTTCTTCTGTATTTTATGGTTTATGAATATATAAATATTATTTTTAACTGTCTAGTATTACAAATTGTGATTCAACCTAACCCCATACTTTATAAACATCTACCACCTAAGAGAAAATTCTGCTATACTTAACTTAGAGCTTTAACTGTTCTAAAAGAATCAGTTAAGTATGTTTTTGGTTCTCCAATGTTGATATTATAAGAATCAGTTTTACTAGTGGTTGCAATTATCACTTTTGCAATACAGATTTCTTCTCTTATGTAAAAGCATCTCTACAATATTTTATGTTCTTTATTCTTGTTATTACCATTTGAAATGCAGAATTGCTTCTTATTTTACAAACGCATAAATATTTATGTATTCTATTAGTGGTAGGTATACACCCTAAGGTTGATAGCTCTTACTTATAACAGAAAGATAAGAAGCAAAGATGAGGCTTTCTTTCTAGATACGTTTTTAGTATCAATTTATGTTAAAAGACTAAAGTACAGATCTTTTTTTGTTGTTTGTTTGGGGATTTTTTGTTTTTTGTTTTTGTTTTGTTTTGTTTTTCAAGACAGGGTTTCTCTGTATAGCCCTGGCTGTCCTGGAACTCACTCTGTAGACCAGGCTGGCCTCGAACTCAGAAATCCACCTGTCTCTGCCTCCCAAATGCTGGGATTAAAGGCGTGCGCCACCACTGCCTGGCTAAAGTACAGACTTAATGGTGATAAACAAAGAATAAATGTTTTTGTTGTCAGGTTCAGGGATATGGGGATTAGACAAATCACAGCTGACTCAGAAGTCAAGACACATGAGAGAGTCTCACCTCTGTATGTTACTAGCTGCTTCAGCAAATAAAATCCATCTATCTAAATATTCTTTCACTTGTGGTTCTAATTAAAAATAAATTCTGATAGAAACAATTCACATTTATATTGTATTATTCAAAGAAAATATATATTGAAAAGTTTTTGAAAAACTGAGAATGTGAGTTAAAGGAGATAAATCCTTCTTCTGTTGTTCTGAGTAGCTTTCATCATACAGAATAATAAGAACCAAAATAAAGTACAAATAATGTTTAAAAGCCTTACTCCTAGGCTTTGTGAGGTATAGAAGAGTAAGTACAATCAAATTGTTAGGTATCAAAGTGTTTATTAATTGAATATACCATGAGCTGTATGTAATGCACAAATGTAAACCTGATCTTTGTAGATACAAAATATAGGAGCACAGTCAAATCTTTTCCTGTAATATTTCTCACAGAAAAGTAACCTCATGGTGCTTCTGGAAGTATAATGGTTATGTGTAGTAGAGGAAGAAGAAAATAACTTGATGCTTAGAGAAATCAAAAAGAAAGCTTTAGCCAGAGAAGCAGAAAGAAAATCGAATGTTTGCAATTTAATGGAGAAATGAGTTAAAAAGAAAGGATTGACTAGGTTTGTCTTATTACTGAGTACAGGATCAATATAGAGATGAAAGAGTATGTTTCATGTGTAAGCCACATTGCTGAGTCATATCCTCATTCCAATAACAAGAAGGACAAAGAAAAGTCCGTGAGGAATGAAACGAAGTTTACATGACGACATGCTGAGATTTATAAGCACATGAAAAATTGTTGAAATGAGCTAGAAATGTGGCTGTAAGGAGAAACTGAGAGTAAGAAAGACATAGATACTATGGTATTTTACATATAGATTGAAGACTTGATCAAATTGCAATGATAAAATAATGCATAGGCAGATGAAAAACAGGAGACTGCCCTAGATATTTCTATTCTAAGGGCGTTAGAAGAGAAAGTGGCAGATTAAAAAAAAATATGCAGAACAGAGTCATGGACTTCCTGAGTTTAGAAGTTCTGAAAAGTCTCACTGGTAGAAGAAGCTACCAATATAAATGCCATTGTTTAGTCACTAAGAATATTTATTTATAGAAAAAAATAAAGCAAAGTCTACAGAAGGCAGCTGGTAAAGGTAAATATATTAGGAAAAAAATCTTAAGGCTTTTGGGGAAAGAAATCAGGCAAATGATTTGTCTACATGCAGAAATTTTAGATGGGATAAGGATCCATTCAGAAAACTCAGTGATCAAAGATTATTGTATATTTCTAAAATATAAGATTAAGAACCAAGTACATGTGATGAACAAAGTCATAAGAATAGGGATTGAGTAGAGCTATAAAATGATTATCACTCATCTATGACAGCTAGGTGATACAAAGAAGAGGCTAAATCATTTGTATTTGGTATTTGGTATTTGGAGCTAACAATACTTCAATAAGTTAAGCAAAATATTCAAGTTTGAGACAAATTTACGTAACTGAGTTTCGGAGACATTGAGACCAGAAAAGATAACTGATGTTTATGATTCTCTGCACATGAAAGTCACTTGATCAGCATTCTCTAATAACAAAAATGAAAATTGGTGTTTTCCCACATATCCAGAATTACTTGCATAAAACCTGGTGCAATCTATTCCAATAAATTTTGAGTTCACTGCAAGTATGACAATAGGCTCAGTCATCCAGAGACGACAGTGAATACTCTAATAGTGTGAAAACAAAGTTCTCAAACCTAACTGTGCGGTATCAGCTTCTGATGTGCTTCCCTTAGCAATAATCACAACACGTCGTTGCTGTTCTCTTACAGCTTAATTTTCAACAAAAGTAGTAGAGTATTTCAAAATCAGTGGAGGATTCTTTTCTTGAAAGCTAGACATTAGGTTTATTTCAGCAGTTTGTATCCCATAACACAAATATACTGTATTTTATGACATATCACGTACTTAGTAATAGTTAGACAAAGGTAAAGTGAACAAAACGAGCCTGCAAATTTTAAGATCATTTGCAATTATTTCATTAAGAAGTCATATCCAAGCAAGGCCTTAATGAAGTGGTAATGAAGGGAAAATGTGCTGCCAGAACAGGCATTAGAGAAAGCCTAGAAATTGTAGCTCAGTAAAATGATAATGAGGGAGAAAATTCTTCTATCTTTGTCTTGCTTTATGCTTCTTTGTTTCAGAATGTTGGATATATCTCTTAAATCTTAGTCATATCCATTGGAAAGAGAGAAAACAGAGTTAAGAGGTTGGATGTGTGGAGAGAAGGGAGGATAGATTTAAATTTAAAATGGCAGTAAAAATAATACTTCTCAGGCCAAAGCCATTGATATAAGCCCTCAGTAACAGGCAGGGTTGAATTTGTATTTACTGATAAAGGAAGACACTGTTGAAGACTTTTGTTTGAAATTACAGAACAAATGTTTTTAAAACCTAGAATGGAGAATATATTAATGAAGAATGTGAAACACATTTTTTTATTTAGACATCTTTACTGAGCACTGCAAGAAAACTGTCCTAGTTAAGTCATAACTCTTCCCCTAAACAGATGTTTATATGTGTACTGTATCCTTTTAGGGTATAGAATATTGAACCTCATCTGTCAATTAGCCGATATATAGATCGATAATTAAATTCACTAACATGAAAAAAAAGTTAATGTGTCTCCTAAAATGTGTACTTCTTAATATTAGCAATAAGATCAGGCCTACAATGTTAATTTACCATTCATAGTGTAGGTCTGATAAAAGTCACTTCCTTAAGACATTTCAAATTGCTCATCTAAGCCAAATAAAGCTTTCTTCTTGAAGGTAATGCTGGAAAATTTTAGCAATTCTAGTATTCTTCATTTTCATACTCACATATGGTTCATTTTTTCTTATATTTTTAGGTTCCCTATGTAGAAAATGTAGAAAACTCCACTAGAAAGTTCTCTCTTGTAGAAAGTGTTAAAGGTTGCACAGATTCTGAGCTGTCTGCATGATACTTTTTCTTACAAATACTACAAAAATTATCTATCTATCTATCTATCTAAAATATTTATGTAAGATCATATGAAGCAGATTGGGGTTATACTTTCTTAAGTAGAATGTATTTTTATGCAATAAGTATATAATATGCATATCTAGCTTGAGGATATGTCATTTACACATAAGGTAACTAGGCATCTAAAAAATTCCCCTAAACAATAAAATGAGTATAATTAGTACTTAATATTTATATGTCCATAGATTTTAGAGTTGTGCATATAAGTTATAAATGAGATTCTGCTTCTTTATAAACATTGGTAGATTTTGGAATAGAGATTCTTGTAGCTATAATTATATTAGTAATAAAAGGTTACTATTATGAGAATCATCTCCTATTGAAGAATCAACTTTTATTAAACCTTGATAGGCCTCATGACAACAGCAATGTGGGAGAGAATCCAATAATAGGACAAAAAACAAAACATCTCTGGGGGAGTAAAAAAACACTGAAGACTTCAAACAAGTAAAAGAATGGTTAAATCTTCTGGGAAGAATTTCCCTGATCTGTAAGGAAGAGAGAGAGAGAGAGTAAATATTGACAGACCTGTGAAGGATAGGGGCTCTGTGTGGAGTCAGAGGTGGAGACATAAGCAGCCTGTGTGAACGCATAGCTCTTGAATCGAGGCTTAGGAGATGAAGAAGTTTGCTCATAGCCTTGTGCTAGACTGACTGTGATCTGGAATTAGGTTGGAGAAGAGAAGGAGAAAGAAGAGGAACAATGCAGTTAGTAATTGGGAAGGACTTCTGTCAAACTAGAAAAAAATAAAACATTAAATTCAAAGGTCGAAATGAAACATTTAACATTAGGCAAAAAAAGGACAGTAAAATCCAATATATTTTAATGGAAAAATTCACAGTTTTGGTCTTTCTGGAAAGGAAAAACACTGAGAAGATAATGAAGGTAGGATTTAATACTCAGTTTCCACAGGGACATAACTCCAGCAGTTCTACAGCATGAGATTCTAAGATCTGGCAAAAATGGGCACCCAAAAGCAATTTCCTCTGAACATAAAGTAAATAAAGCCAGAATTCATCAGGTCGATAACTTGGTATGGACTGAAGCTTTCATGAGCATAAAATAGAACTAGCTCAGGGGACTGAAAAATTAGGCCCAAGAACTTTCCACTCCTTCAGCAAAATGTTGCTAAAGGCTTTCTCAACATTGATTTTCTTTAAGAAAATAAGACACTCAGGATACCTACTGTTGAGAATAAGAAAAAAACCAATTAGTAGAATTCCTTTGTATTTATCAAAATGACGAAATAGTTTTAGCATATACACATATATTCTTGACTTAATAGGTTGTAAGCAGTATGTAAAATATATTATTTAAAGTGTTATCTTTAATAATCAAAACTATTAAGTCATAAAGTCGACACAACATACTTAAAATGCAGTTTTGAATAAAAAGCTTGTCCTTTCTCTTTTACTGGCTTTCTGCACTTTACCATGATTGACAGCAAACCTGTTCAATGCATATATGAGATTTTCTTTAATTTTATATCACTTTATACAATAGAAACATAACATGCTATGTATTGTAAATTGATTTAATACCATACATACTGATAGATATGTATTTAAGAATGGCTTGTTAAAATAATACTGTGTGTGTCACATGAGATTTACAAGGTTTATGTAGTCTTCTTGTACATATGAAATGCAATACCCACATAAATACTACTACATACATAAAAGTATACACATTATATACATATGTATGAAAGTGACACCTAACAATTAACGTAACATTAGAAACCTTTCTCATATTTGTGGTCCCACTTTACCTGTTGAGAATAATGCATCTGGTGATGTAATTGAAAACGTTCTTCTCTAGTCACTTTTGATGATGGCCTGGGCAACATTTCCACTTCCTGAATGGCTTCAATGCTCACTTGTTGAGGCAAAACTTGAAAGAGTGATGTGATGTACATTAAGATGGACTTCTTATCTGGGTAAGTGGTAGCAACATCTGTAAGCACATTAACAGCACACATCAATTTTTGGTTTCTATATTTGAGACTCTGAAAGGGTAATGAACAAATCAGTGTTACAGGAAGAAGACAGATTAATGAGCACTTGTTTGTCCATGAACGTCCTCTAGAGACTAATTAGAACATGATAATCAGGCCTAAAATGTCCTTGCAATTTGGCAAACCAATGAGATGAGCACTAAAGTTAATTTCTTTTTCTTGTTCACATAAAAACTTCGTTCTATAATACTTTATCTCCTAAGTAAAATTGCCTAAACTAGCTAATCTAAGTGAGTAGCTTTCATTAGATTATAAACTATTTTTAATTACATTTCCTTTCTATGGAAAGTTATATTGGTATGTTAATTAAATTTTTGCATTTATAATTAAATAATTATAAGAAAGTTTTAATGCTTTAAACCTCCTAATCACTTTTTCTCTTATAAATTTATATACAGAATGAAATGTCTCTGTCTTAAAATGAGCTGTGTATTTTCTCAATAAAAATGAAAATAACATCAGACATTGTTTAAGAATCTCCATGGGACCCCCTCAGCCAAGAACTCTACAGAATGCAACCCAGTCCCACTACTAGAAGCCTTGGCTGGCTATAAAAGATGGCCAATTTAGACTCCATATCCTCCAGTACTAGGACCCCTCACTTGGGTCATCCTCATGGATTCTAGGCTAATGCTAAGACAGAGACTCACTCTCTGAAAGCTGATAGCAGGACCCCATTGCCAAGTACATGAAGCTCATTGAATGTAAAGAGGTCAAGCTGCTGCCTGCAAGAGCCTTTACCCCTGTGTTCCAGTCTCTTTAGCATGGAAAGGTACTCTGCAAGCTATGGAAAGGGAAATGTGGACAACAACCCAGCCACAAAACACTCAACGTACAACCCTACAATTTACCCTGCCTATGACATGTGCTAGGGCAATGCTGGTACAAAACATGTGGGAGTTGTCATCCAATGTCTGGTTTAAATTGAGGCTCAGCCCTACACTGCCACAATGGCCAGGGATTGGAGACTGGTTAGTCCAGACACCTAGGATAGAACCAAACATGATTGGCAAAACAAAATAATCAATGAAATGACTCCTAATGATACTCATAGATTAGTAATTTTTTCTAATCATCATCAGAAAGGTTTCCTTTCTGCATATATATTGGCAGTTAGCTTGGTGATTTTTGTGGGACTCCTAACAGTGGGAAGGGTATGTCTCTGACTCCTTTTCCTGCTCTTGAGACTATTTTACTCTTATCGGGTTGCCTTTTCTAACCTCAAACACTTTGGAGTTATAGGAATAGCAGGATAAAAGGATAGATTATTTAATCTACTTTTAGACTAAAGACCATTAACAAGCTAAATATTTTATGTTTAGTATAGACTTTGTGTATTAATACATATTTAGAATTATATTTTGCTAAAACATACTATGTATATATGATTCAACTCTTGAATATGCTATTCTACCCATGGCACTCACTTAAAAATGTAATATGAATCTTGCATGACTGTCCAGGCAGCCAACAGTCTCTGACATTTCTATAGTTTTAAAAGTGATTCTTGGAAACATTGTAATGCTTGGAAATAAGAGATACTTCAGGGATTTAATAACATCACAGTATATGTCCCATAAAGGAATCAGACATATAAATGAAAAATAGAAGGCTTGGAAATCAGCCCTCACATATAGCCAGTTAATTATGCACAAAGTTTCCAATGCTTAATTAACAAGTGTTTATAAGAAAACTGGATATAAATATGTGAAAAATGAAACTAAATGCCTATCTCTCTCATTTGGCCCTAAATAGGATATGTGTATTTCCCTGCAAAGCTCAAGACACATTGCAGAACAGGGAGCACAGAGTTAGGAACCAGAGTTTGAGCAGGAATGTTGTATCTTATAGACATGGCATAACCATTTCACTCATAAACTAATTGCAGCTTCCATTAGCGCAAACCCCCCAGATGGCTAATATAGTTACCATTCTTTAATGCATGAATGAGGTAAAAAATGAGGCTCCACTTTCTACTGGAACTGTAGACAGTTCATGGGTGATGGAAAAATCCTGTCATTCATTTCAAAGATGTAGCCACTGATAAGTTTCCCAGGATAGAGTAAGACCTACTTGTGTCCATGCAAAGAACCCAATAAAAATAGTGGGTCAAACTTGAAAAACAAAAAAACCTGCAAACTGTAAGGATGTTTGGGGGAATAAGAAAGGTTCGAGTTGGAGAAATAGAATAAGAAAGGATAATACATGGGGAAAAGCAATTCATATACAGTATGAATTGTGAAAGCATTAAAAAAAATCAAAGTTCATTGTTCTAAGCACGTGCTGCCCAACACGAGGACAAGAGTTTAGATCCCATGAACCAGAAAACACATAAATGTCTGGTGGTTGTGGTAACTCATCTGTAACTGCAACCTTGTGAAGGCAGACCTAAAGGACTTCTAGAGCAAGTTGTTAGCAGGATTAACCACTTGTTTGGCCTCTGAGTTTGACTGAGAGACCTGGCCACGATGAGTAATGTAAAAGAGTGATTAAAGATGATTATGGACAAGACATTTGGGCCTCTGTCTGAATGGGTTCATCTGAACACTGCCACCCCACAGATAAATATGATTTCACACACACACAACCATAAACACACACACACACACACACACACACACACACACACACACAAACACTAAACACATATATGAAAAGGAAAACAGAAAAAACAAACAACTCCATACAAAATGAATCAATGTGACTAATATAGGAATCAAACAGAAGGAATCACAAGTAATACTTCAAGATCTAGGCAGAGGTCATGACTTTCTTGTTAGGATTCAAGAAATTAGTACATAATTGGAAGAACTGCCATACTGGATAGCAACACATTGAAAATCTTCAGGAGAGCAAAAGAGACTACACAGTGAACAGAGAACCAACAGCAAATTAAAATGTTGCCCTTCATTCAAAATACTGAACAATGGTTACTTTTGTATAAGTCTGCAGTACTATGAAAACTTTACAAAAGTAAGACTAGTATGGGCAGAATGTATTGATGGAGGTAAAACTGGAGGAAACAGGACGCAAGAGTTATCTTTGATGTATGCAGGCAGTGTTACGGACTAAAAATAGTAAGGGGCAATGAAATGAAAGAAATGTTGATAAACATTCTAAAAAAAGACACAAGTGAGGTCATTCAATTTTCAAATCACTTTTTAAAAAGACTAATAAATTTGAGATAAAATGAAGGAGAATGCAGAGGAAGACAGGAGGGCATTGATGGTTCTGTAGCTAATATAGCAAGTAACGATTAATGAAAAGAAACTTCCTGCCTCTGGGATTATTATCATCTTTCAAGAGTGGTGGCAATCACTCCCTTCTGGAATTCTGCTAGACTTGGGTAAATTTGCCCCAATAAATCTTAAATTTAAATGGGAAATTCATTAAGAAAAAATTAATGTCTGAGTAATCTGGTTTAAAACCTGAATTGTGCCTCTCCCGGTTGTGAATATTGTCATTTCCTCTGACTTGTACCTTCTCTTCAAAACTTGGAGATAACCTCTTTAATAGGCAAGCACTCACCTCAGAGCTACTTGTCAGGCTCTGAAACACCCTGATTTCAGGACTGGTTGAGCAACATTATTTTTCTTCTGAGTGTAAATAATAAAGTAAGCAATGTGCTTTTGTTTCTAATATCTAGGGATAGCTTAATCATTTGCTGAAATTCAACTGATGACATTCATCTACACTTGTAAATTAATTAGTTTGAATTTGTTAGATATAAGCATAGTTCATTTAGAGGAGAAATTCTGAATTTAGATCTAGACTTCTTAAAAATACAGCTGTTCAAAGTATGTATGTATGTGTGTATGTGCATGTGTGTGAATGAAAAATCTTCAAAATCTTTTGCTTCTATTGCCTTATCTGTGAATTAAAAGGCCATCTTCATCTGATCATAGTGCTAGAAAAAACATAGGAAATGTTCTGAAATCTAAATCAAACTTCATGTAAATTTGATGAAAAATGAAAACAGTTATTAGCAAACAAAACCATTTACCTCTTGTTCATATAAAAATAAGCAAAACTTCTCAGATTAATGAAAGATGAAATATGTTGTTGAGTGGGCTATTATAGAGATATTGAAATATAGTTTTTAAAGAATATTCAATAATACATTTACACCAGTACCTTAGCATATTAAGCAACATAATTCTAATTTATGTTGGCTTCTATAACAATTATAGAGATGAGTCTATCCATACAATAGTATTTGTATGAATGAAGTGAATATATTGTTAGATTGAAAATAATCATCTACTTTATCTTATCTCATATATACTTAGTATTGAGTACACACAATATTATACTTAGGTAATTATATTTTACATGGCAATGAAAGAACCTGCAAAGATCAAATGAGATGTAACAAAAAACGTTGCATAAATTTAATCTTCATTGTGCCCACACCCTTGCAATGTCAATGAGTTTGTTATAAAAATGATGCCTTCAAAAAAACTCAAAACCAAAAAACTATTCCTGTCTTGGGCAGTCAAATTTTGGAATGTATGATTAGCCAGCTGCCAAGCATAACCTTGAAATACATCTGGGAAATCTACGGAAATGTCTAGACCATCCAAATCAAAGTCCAGATTTCTCCCCAGAGAAATGAAGAAATCAAAATACTGTATTTTAATGCCCATCATAGTTAACATAAAGAACCAAGATTTTAAAGATAACTTATGTATAAAAGTGCATGATGGGACACGTTTCTTTTTTATAGAAGATTTATTTATTCAATTAAATTAGGGGTCACCATTCAGACACCATTATAAGAACAAATTTGTAGAATTTTCCAGAGAGTTAATGTAAGAAAAACAAACAAACAAACAGTAACCACAACAAAGCAAATCCTGAGTTCAATATTCAAAAGTGAAGAGGCATGGATGAACTAGGAAAAGTGTATGGTCATATAACCTTAACGTAAAACTGTAAGGTCATATATGCTAGCAACGTTAAAATTGGTGGTTGCAAAAATATCAATCCATATGAATTTAAGTGCCATAAATAATCATCAAAGGAAGTGAACTGGCCTATCATTTGAAATTTCTAAATGTCTAAATCTTTGCTTTAGTGGAATGATTTCTAAATGTTAAAGTTGACAGTATGTAGAAAATATCAGAACATTAACTAAATCATTAAGGAATTCAATTGTTTTAAATTTTAACATTTTATATTTGGTGCCCCTTTCAAGATACGTGTATTTTCCATTTTCAATTTACTAAATAATAATCCACAACAAAATAAAAATAATTACATGAGTTGGGGCTCTAATTTTAAATTCCTTTGCATTCTAAAAAAAAAAAAATGATTTCGCTAGACTATAATTGATCAAAGTCTAGTTTTGTTCACTGATGCTATTATTTTCTTCTATCCTTTAAAAACAAGGTTTCTCAATAGAGGACTGTAAAATATAGTTGTGGAAATAATTTGCATTGATGAAAATGACTCAGTTTCCAAAATAACACTAATAAAAACAAAACAATTGCTTTTAATTATTGATGTGGAGGAGTAAATCATTTCTTCTTTTAAATATGTAATTATTCTTTTCAATATGCTCATGATGCTGCAAGAAAAATTATGACCACCATCCTCCTACACATTGAAAAAAGTGGCTCAAAATGTATAGTACTTAATAACAGAAAGACAGAAAAGAAATCGATATACTTAAAAGATTCTACATTTATGTGTGTATATATGTGTGTTCTATATGTGTATATGTCTGTGCATATATGCATGTGTGTTGTGAGTGATTTTATGTAAGTTAGATGACAACTTGAGAAAGTTGGCCCTTTATTCTTTATTTTTTATATTTTTATTTTTCTTTATTTTTGGATATTTACTTTATATACATTTCAAATGTTTCCCCCTTTGGAAGCTCCCTATTCCATTCTCCCTCCCCATGCCTCTAAGAGGGTGCTCCCCCACCCACCTACCCACCCACTCCCATCTTCCCTCCCTAGCATTCCCCTACACTGGGACATCTAACATCCTTAGGCCCAAGGGCCTCTCCTCCCACTGATGGCCAACAAGGCCCTCTTCTGCCACCTATGTGGCCAGCACCATCGGTCCCTCCATGTGTACTCTTTGGTTAGTGGTCCAGTCTCTGGGAGCTCCGGGTGTCTGGCCAGTTGACACTGTTGCTCCCCCCACATGGATGCAAACACCCTCAGCTCCTTCAGTCCCTTCTCCAACTCCTCCACACGCAGTCCAATGGTTGGCTGCGAGAAATCCACCTCTGTATTTGTCAGGTTCTACCTGAGCCTCTCTAGAGACAGCTTATCATGCTTCCATCAGCAAGCACTTCCCAGCATCAACAAGAACGTCTGGGTTTGGTTTGGTGGTTATATACGGGATATATCCCCAGGTGGGGCAGTCTCTGGATGACCTCTCCTTGAGTCTCTGCTCCACACTTTGTCTCAGTGTTTCCCCCTGTAACTATTTTGTTCACCCTTCTAAGAAATACTGAAGCATCTGCATTTTGATCTTCCTTCTTCTTAGGTTTCATATGGTCTGTGAATTGAGTCTTGGCTATTCCAAACTTTTGGGCTAATATCCACTTCCCAGTGAATACATACCATCTTTGTTCTTTTGTGACTGAGTTACTTCACTCAGGATGATATTTGCCTGCGAATTTCATGGAGTAATTGTTTTTAATAGCTGAGTAGTATTCCATTGTGTAAATGTACCACATTTTCTGTGTCCATTCCTCTGTTGAGGGACATTTGGGTTGTTTCTAGCTTCTGCCTATTATAAATATGGCTGCTATGAATATACTGGAGCGTATGTCCTTATTACATGGTAGAGTGTGTTCTGGGTATATGCCCAGGAGTGGTATAGCTGTGTCCTCAGGTAGTACCATGTCCAATTTCCTGAGGATCCACCAAATTGATTTCCAGAGTTGCTGTACCAGCTTGCAATTCCACCAGCAATGGAGGAGTGTTTCTCTCCACATCCTCACCAGCATCTGCTGTCACCTGAGTTTTTGATCTTAGCCATTCTGACTTGTGTGTGGTGGAATCTCAGAGTTGTTTTGATTTGCATTTCCCTGATGACTAAGGATGTTGAACATTTCTTTAGGTGCTTCTTAGCCCTTCGAGTTTCCTCAGTTGAGAATTCTTTGTTTAGCTCTGTTCCCCATTTATGATAGGGTTATTTGGATCTCTGGAGTCTAACTTCTTGAGTTCTTTGTATATATTGGATATTAGCCCTCTATCACATGTAGGATTGGTAAAGATCTTTTCCTAATCTGTTGGTTGCCGTTTTGTCCTATTGACAGTGCCCTTTGCCTTACAGAAGCTTTGCAATTTTACGAAGTCCCATTTGTCTATTCTTGATCTTAGAGCATAAGCCATTGGTGTTCTGTTCAGGAATTTTTCCCTTGTGCCCATGTGTTTGAGGCTCTTCCCCACTTTCTCTTCTTGGTGTATTGGCAAAGTGACTGGATATAAAATTAACTCAAACAAATTAGTAGCCTTCCTCTCCTCAAAGGAAAAACAGGCTGAGAAAAAAATTAGGGAAACAACACCCTTCACAATAGTCACAAACAATATAAAATACCTTGGTGTGACTCTAAGCAAGCAAGTGAAAGATCTGTAAGACAAGATCTTTAAGTCTCTGAAGAAAGAAATTGAAGATCTCAGAAGATGGAAAGATCTCCCATGGTCATGAATCGGCAGGATTATTATAGTAAAAATAGCCATCTTGCTGGAAGCAATCTACAGATTCAACGCAATCCCCATCAAACTCCCAACTCAATTCTTCATCGGGTTAGAAAGAGCAATTTGCAAATACGTTTAGAATAACAAAAAACCCAGGATAGCGACAACTATTTTCAACAATAAAAGAACTTCTGGGGGAATCATCATTCCTGACTTCAACCTGTATTACAGAGCAATAGTGACAGAAAACTGCATGGTATTGGTGCACTGACAGGCAGGAAGATCAATGGAATAGAATTGAAGACCCAGAAATGAACCTACACACCTATGGTCACTTGATCTTTGACAAAGGAGCTAAAACCATCCAGTGGAAAAAAGACAGCATTTTCAACAAATGGTGTGGTTTCAACTGGTGGTCAGCATGTAGAAGAATGCACATTGATCCATTCTTATCTCCTTGTACAAAGCTCAAGTCCAAGTGGATCAAGGACCTTCACATAAAACCAGACACCGTGGCTTCTTTAAACAATATGGCTAACCGAGACTGAACTGAATTCATTAGGCCCAATAGCATGATCCCTGTTCTCTTAGCTATATTGCGATCTTTATAGAAGACTCTGCTATGAAAACTATTTGTCATTTTCAGTATTATCCAAAAATCAAATCTGATAATCATTAACATATAAGCACAATCTGCATATCACACATTTAATTTTATAAATAATAGCATCTAGAGATAATATTGATTATGAAAAATACTGTATTAAAATATAAGAAATTATATTCATTTAGTTACATTGTAGGAGGGTAAATCAGGAAAGTTGAAGATAGAGATATAAATACATGTTCACATAGAACAATTATATATTCTTTCTGCTTCCTCTTCTATGATATCTTCTGAGCCTTAGTAAGGTGGATGACAAAGGCATCCTATTTAGGGCAAAACATTAACAGTCTGTCTTCTGTACTTGACATGGTTATTGATTGCACATATGAACTCACAGCTGCTGAGCTTACTGGCCCAGGACCTGCACAATATTTAGCCATATCAAATTGTAGAACAGATAATGAAGAAAAATGTGGCCCTACCCCTAACTGATGAGCTGTTGGACAGTAATAACTTCTAGGAAAGGGGAGCACTTTGTGGAGAGGTGACCAGTGGTAGTTTTCCAATACTAACTGGACTTCTAGATAAGAGATCAGAATGATTTTTTTTATCCTCTTAATTTCATATATTCTTAGAACAAATAGTGAACAGCAACAATCATAGAAATATCAGTAAAATGGAAAAACCTCACTCAAATGGATATTCCACGTTTCATAACCTATCTTTAAGTGGAAAAGTTCTTCAACGAACAAATACTGACCATGAGAAAATGATCTCAATGAAATGTTATCTCTAAAATTTCAGCTCAATAAAAATTAAAAATTTAAGCATTTTCATAAGTTATTCATTGAGGGTATACCTTGTTAAATTACATTTACAAATTTTTCAGCTGGTCCAAATGTCAGAACAGTTTTTCATTATATGCCATCTAAAACTAGAAGAACAGAAACTGAATTGACCTGAGAATTTGAAGCTGATCAGTCATTGTCAGAGATTATTGATAGAAACATATTGGTCCTTTCTGACAATTCTTTCTACATGTCTATTGTAGGAAGAACTATTGGAGTTACCATCTGAGAAAAAAGTATATTGATATTTAACTCTGCTTCCTTAATTGTCACCTGCAGGTATTGTGCTTTGTTTTTGACCTAGCCAAACAGACTTCTTTTTTCCCTACTTCTAGAAAAAAGTATGTAAGTTTGAGCAGTAAACTTGAGTCCTATGTTTTTAGCTACAACAAAATATTGTATTTCTCTACTTTAATTTTCATAGTATTAGAATTAATAATTGATAAATTATAAGGTCTGAATGATGATGTTTATTTCAAGTGCCACAAATTTAGTTGATTATTGTGCTTGTATCTGGTATGTTTTTGGATTTGTAAATATGTCCAAGAGCATAAGAACAATAGTAAACCAAATATGCCAATGATTATTAGTGTAATGCAGAAACTAAATGTAAAATTAATCATTTTAGAAACAAGTATCTGATAACATACTACATAATACATATGATAAGTAGTGTTCTAGCATCATGTATCACATGCTATATTTGTTGCAGTGGTACAAAGTTTAACAAAATCTTGTCACACACAAAGTTGCAAAATTATAATATGATGGATAGTAAAAGATATTTTCTTGAACTACTGCTGAGTTTTATAATCATCCAACAGAAACATAATAGACTACTGCTGAGATTCACATAGTGTGTAAAGCATGACTGGAAACATGTTGATGAAGCACAGTGAATATACACTTGCAAGCTTTAAGCACATATTACATCACAGGGACATATTGTACTTTTGACAGTATTAATACAATTTCCTTTAAGCATAGTCTGGGGTTTTCAGGCTTCCACTAATATAATTAGACTGTAATTCCACTAATATAACTAATATAAATATATTAATATGCATTGAATGATACATACCTTCTGAACTAAAATATAATTTAAACTTCACAGAAACAGATAATCAAATGCAGAGCATCAGCAGAGAAAAATAGGAGTGCCAGAGAAAGTATTAAAATCATAAACAAGGCAAAACTGAAGACAATAATAATTTTTAATAAGAGACAATGAAACCAATGATGTCAAAAATTCAAAAAAAAATCAAAAGAATGGTTACAAACTATTCAATCTACAACAGTAATCTACCTGCAAGATGTGCTAGAGAAATAGTGGCACAAAGCTTGTAGGAGTAATCGACCAGTATATGTTTGAGTTTGAGGCCAACTGCATGAGATTGGACCCATCCCTGATACTGCTCAGCTGTCCACAAAACTGTGACTAGATAGACCATGGACTGAAGGAAAAAAAAAATACTACTGTTCTGCTAAGGGAACATAGCCATAAAATGACTCCTAAGGACATTCTTTTATACCTATAAATCAGTGCCTAGCCATCATCAGAGTAGCTTTCTCCTGCACTATGTACATGGGAACAAATACAGAGACGCACAGTCAGATAATATACAGAGAATGAACAACCTTAGAACATTCATTCCTAAGTGGTATGTCCATCAAATCTCTCCCACTTAGGGCCCAGTGAACCCTCCAGGGGAGGAGGCAGAAAGACATTCAAAGCCAGAGAACATGTAGAACACTAAGGAAAGAAGGCCTTCTATGCACAGTCATACCAGCAGACATATGAACTCTCAAAGATTATAGCAGCATATACAAAACATGTTTGTGTCTAAGCCAGGTAGGGTTCTAGTGCTGAGAGAATTACACAGAAATCACCATCATTAACCCAGAAGCTATCTATAATTGATAGGCACTCAAAATGAGTTCTCTCCCACAGTCTCATTGGGGACACAAAACTCTCTCAAGGGCAGGCTCCATGCCTAGCAGTAGATGGCCAACAGAAAATGAACTCAATGGCATAAATTGGAGGTCCTTTGTCTCATAATGTTTTCTCAGAGATTTTTTTACAACCTTGTACACACATTCTGGCTCCCACTTTGTGCTTTTTATGGGATGCCTTTGTTTCTGAATGTGTGTCTGCATAGGTAGGGTGTCCTATTCCATTTTTTTGTTTTAGTTTTATCTTATTATTTTTTAGATTTTTTGCTCCCTAATGAGACACAAAAAAGGTTATAGATTTTGATGGAAGGGGAGTTGGACAGGATTTCACATGAATTGAAGGATGGGAAGCCATATTCAGAATATATTATATGAAAATATCTATTTTAAATGGAGTGTTTTATATGAATTGCATACTGTGAATAACAATGCATTCTTTTGAATACTCTAATGAATTTGAAGACTATGAATATTTATAGAAAAAGACTGCGCATGTGTAAAACAGTGAGCAGTAATGAGGAAAACCGAGTGCTAAATTGTTTATTCCACACGTTGCCTAAGTTGTTATGATTCCCTTATTGCCTCTAAAGTTCTGAAAGGTGATAATAGTTAATTATGCTGAATCCCTCTATCTAGAATCCATAATTTTCCATTTATCTCCATGTCTTCATATGGAAATAGCATTTATGCATTGTACCAAGACAGTTTGGTTGATATTGTTTATGCTTTTCCATCATTTCAATTTGATTGACTAACAAGGCAGATATCTTCTGTCTAAAAGCTTGCTTTTTTCTACTTTTCTCTATGATCACTATTACTATCTCATCCAAGCCATAATCCTTCTCTTCTGGAATTAATGGGCCCAACCTTGACTGTTTTAATGTTTCTGAATCATTTTGTGTTCAAGAACCATCATTAACTTTTCAAATCACGAATTAAAATTTAATAACCTCACTATTGAAGCTCAACATTTTTTAAAAATAAATATCCACTTCGGCCATGCTGCCCTGATACATAATTTATGACACATAATTTGCTGATTTTACAGCAATGGCATCTCTCTGATTCTTTGTCCACTAACTTAGAGATATTTACCTTGTATTGTCTTTGTATAAGAGAGGCTCTTGCTACATCTCTTGGTCTTTGCTCTTTTTTTTTTCATTTGTTTGTTTGTTTGTTCATCTCTAATATATTGCACCCCGACAGCAGATTCCTCTCCCTCCCCTCTTTCTAGTCCCTTCCACTTTCTGTTCCCCCTAGATCCACTTCTCCTTCATTTCCCTTCAGAAAAGAGTAGGCCTCACAGAGATATCAACCAAAGATGGCGTAACAAGTTACAACATGACTATACACATATCTTCATATCAAGACTGGACATGGCAAACCAGTATGAAGAAAAAGAGTCACAAAAACGGGAAAAAGAGTCAGAGACAATCCCCTCTCACTGTTCAAACTCCCAGAAGAACAGCAAACTACACAAACATAATACATATGTAGAGGACATGAGTCAGACCATACAGGCTCCAAAATTGTCATGTCAGTCCCTGTGAGTCCCCATGATCCCTGCTTATTTCATTCAGTGGGCCATGTTCTTGTGGTACCCTTGAGCCCTCTGGCTCCTACATCCCTTCTTCCTCTTCTGTGTGATTCTGCAAAGTGTTTAAAGTGTGGCTGTGGGTCTCAGCATCTGTTATTATTGTCAGTTGCTGGATGAAACATCTCTGATACCAATTATGCTAGGCTCCAGTCTATGATCATTGCAGAATATCATGAGAAATCATTTTGTTGGCTTTAGTTCTATCCTAGGTCTCTGGAACATCCAGCATCTGGCTCTTGGTTCTCCAGGGAGTGTCAGGCATGGGCTCAGTCTCATGGCATGGATCTCAAGTTAGAGTACTCCCACAAGTTCTGTACCACCTTTACTCCAGAAAAATGCAGGTAGGAGGATTTGTGGCTGGGTCTGTGTCCCAGTCACACCACTGGAATCCTTGCCTGATTTTAAATGATGGCTAGTTCAGGCTCTGTATCCCCCATTGCTAGGAGTCTTCACTAGGGCTATTACTCTTATTTGTACCTTGATCTAAAATATTTACCCATTACTTTTTACAATTTTGATGAACTTATATCTATTGCATCATAGTTCACAAGGAAATTCCTCACAAATGCATTTGTTAGTCACCTTATTGCAAGAAGCCTAAACCAAAGCCTTTCCTCTGCCTCACAAGGTCTTACTTACTTGGCATGAGCATATATTCTTTATTTCTTTGTTCATTTACTTATTATTTCTGTCACAGTAAAAATAAACTGATACCTTTAAATAGTATGTCTTGGTCAATAATCGGTGGGATTTAATATGACAAACCATAACAATTTCTTCTCTCCAAATGTCATTATAGTAGTAGTAATATCCCAGGGCAACAAATGCTTTATAGACCTGTCATGATGCTGATAGAACAAACACCAACTGGCAGTTGCAGAAACATATAATTATAGATTGTGCATTATATAATTATGAGAGTCTATGCCATCAGTTTTTATATTTGCTGTATGTTCTGGATAGAATGTATTGTCACATTGATGCCACCCAGAGTGACCTGAGAAGATAAAACCTCAATTGAAAAGTTGACCGAAGCAGAAGAGCCTATAGTCTTCTCTGTGAGAGACTGTCCTGAATGATTTTAATGTTGTAGGACCCAGGCTACTATGGTGGCAGTACCCTAAGCAGGTGGTCCTAGACTGCATAAGAAAGCTGACTGAGCATGAGCAGGTCAGTAAGCATCCATCCTCCATGGTTCCTGCCTTGGTATCCGAAACAGATTCCTACCAATGATAGTGATAGACTGTTAACTAGAAGTGGAAACTGAAATAAACCTTTTCCTCCCTGAAGCTGGTTTTCATCGGAGTGTTTCATAGCACAGCAGTGGAGTTCAAATAAGTTACTACCTTATATATTAGTGTTTGTTCCTTTCATGAAAAATAAAGTTCACTACAAAACAGTATGCTATGTTATTCTGGCAGCAAACTCATGTGTACTGTTCACATTGCATCCCTGAATTGTAGCAAGAGACCAACTTTCAAAGATAGATAAAGAATATCTAGATATGCACAATTGTACTACCTATTCCACACTAACAATATCACTTATCAATACGTAGACCAGGAAGTATTCTGTAATTAACTTGGAAATAGCTATTATTAGCACCACAAAGCAGGAACTTTCTCTGAGTTATTTTCCCACTGTCCAGTGAATAGCATGGACTGAATATTTTTTATATTAAAAGAGTTAATGAGTGAATATAGTTAATTACCCTTGCTTGGAATAAAGGTTCACTATGACAGTCATCCATGAGCATAAAGTTGGATGTATACTGAAAATTATAATCTAGTGAAGTGGAAGAAAACACATGAACAAGCAGCATTTATCTCCCCACACAATTATGTGAAGGAAATTGTTTAATATTTAATCAATTTCTATTGAGCATCAGATACAGACAAGGAATTTTTATAGCCTTTCCCCATTTAATCTTCAGTATTCTCTTGTGAGTTAAGAACACCATCCAAGGTCATATATCCAGTCAGCAATCGTCTGATTAAAGTGGAAAATAATAGACTCCTGCATTTCTACTCCCGTTTTTTCATTTTGTGACCTTAGACAAGGCTAATCAGAGAGAGCCAGTGCTTCTTACTGCACCTAAAGCTTTTTCTTAAATTATTGCTCATATTCTCAAAAAATAAAGCTTGATTTGAAGAGTATCTTGTGATTAATTAACTTCACCATATTGTTGTGAGAAGCAAAACCACATTAATTTCTAAATTTGAGCATATTAATAGGTTAACCAAGATGCCCATGAGTGATAACTAAGTTAGTATAATTTAAACTTAGACAGAAAATACTGAAGTTCAATTGCTATTTTATTCATTTTCTCCAAGTGTTGCCTATACGCATTAAAAAACAGTATACTGGTTCGCATCAAACATCATGTTAACTGATATATACAGAAAAATGTGCTCAAGTACTCTTAGATACAAGTAGACAGAGTGGAAATATTATAACTTATATGAAGCACAGTTTTCAAAAGTGTGCCACTCCTTCTGCATTTCTGGATCCCTAGAGAACTTAGTAAATGAAAGTCACGTTGGATCACCAAAAGTTCATCTTGAAACTCCATTTTTTCTCTACACTGAGATATCATTTCTCTTTTGTAAACATATTTATAACAGTTGCAATACTTATAATAATAAAAGTTAAAATTCTATACAAATATATAAATAAGTACCTCACATCTCAGCCATACAATGGGCCCACTCTCTAAATTTAGCAGTTAGTTATCAAATGTAAAGCGCTCCCCATATCTATATATCCATCCATCAATTGACCTATGTGTTCATTTGTTTATCTTCTTGTCCCTGTAATGGCATCAAGCTACATTCACACTACCTACACAGGTACTTCTCCACATACTTTCACATAACATATTCAGGTATTATAAATTTATCCTCCAACACTCACTAGCTCTATGAGTTACAATGAACAGCTTAGTTTTTTTTGTTGTTGTTGTTATAGTTTCATGCTTCCATTAGTAACATAGACAAAGGTCTTTGGTAAAGATGAATAATTAATGTAAATATAGTTTACAAACTTTTTGACAAAGTATGCTTTAAGAAAAATATAGCTTACCAACATGTTTGTACACACATGCATTCAATTTGAAGTTAAACTTTTTCAGTAATCATTCCTAAAAATATCCCCCTTTAAATTAACGAGTATTAATGGGAAAAATGAAAGATATGGATTATGGAAGGTACTATCTTTATATGGAAGTGAGCAAGAAGGAGTAGCTTAGAGTGTCTGGTTACGTTCAGGAACATTCTGAAGCTAATGTGTTGTTTAAATTCTGAGTCTTAATTGGCCTCTCTTTAGAACATTTTGAGTCTTGTGGGGAAACTGCTACAAGACATTTTAAATAATAAGAAAACAATGCCACTTTCAAATACTGTTATTTAAATTTATCATTTCCCAAGATACACTGTTATTTTTTCTGTAAATTTTCTGGCCTATAGGTACTCTAGACAACAGTAAAAACAAGAGCCTATGTATGACTTTCTAAACTTTTCTTTTTAAGGATCCACCATGCTTTATCTGTTATTATCAACATAACAATTAATTAATTTCTACTTTCATTGTTTCTCCTTGCAGTTTATTAGCCATTGAACTCACATGAATATATTATTTTTGGTAACATTTTAAAAGATGTTATAGAAGTTGTCCAAGCTTCTAGAGCTGCTTTTCTCAACCCATGGGCCTTGACCACAAGATATCACATATTTCTGATGGTTTTAGGAACTTCCAACTATATTTTTATTTTCATTGCTTCTTCCTAACTGTAATTTTGCAACTGAGCAATGTCATAACTTCCGCAACTGAGCAATGTCATAACTTCCTACAACGACTGAATATATATTTTTTTCTGATGGTCTTGACCCATAAATTGAGAACCACTGTTCTAGAGGTTTATAAATAGCATGGTCCAATTTACCCCAGGCCTTGAGACTCTTTCACTTTTTAATTATTTCTTTCCTTCTCAGCACAAGGGAGTACTATCTGATGAAAAATAAAGCAGACCAAACTTGCAGTAAAGAGAATATATTTCATTAAGCAATTATACTAACTCTCAACTCTGACACTTTCTACCAATTGAAACAAGAAAAAATAGAAAGTTGAGTTACAAAGTTTAAACTAATTATGAAAACATGGATCGATGAATTGTAAAGAAAAATAATGGGAAAAATCACATTTTATTTTGCCAAAAATTAATCATTTGAAGTTTTAGAGATATATATTATGCTTTGAGTATATTACGTATTATTTTACTTTACCTCCCTAGCTTTTCTAGTATGTAATGTGCCTGGTCCTACATCTTTTCATTTATTTAACTAAAAAATTTTATCAATAAGTCAGTTTCCAGTTAGTTCCTCGGTAGACACATTTCTAAATTCTTCAGGAGCTCATTAGCATATGTCTTTTTTTCAAATGCTAAGCTTCTATAACCAAATGAATTATATTATGCACTTTGTTTTAATCCTATCGTGTGTATGTGTGTGTGTGTATGTGTGTGTGGTGTATGTGTATATATCTATATATACACACACACAAACTCATATGTACATATACAGATTTAAATAGCTTATTCTCAAGGACTTGAGATTCCATTTAAAATATTTTTTAACTTTCTTAATTTTTTATCTTCATTTTCAATAATTATAATCTACTCTAAGTTGGACAGTTAGTAAACCCTGTCTACTCTGCTGATATGTCTGCTGATAGCATACAAAATGTCTCAGACTCTGACAATATTATGCTTAACATTCATATGACATAAACTAATTTTAATATGCATGCAATAAAATATGAATCTAGTTTATATATTTAAATGTTTTTATTGTAAAATAGTATTTTAATGTGTTGAAAAGATTCCCATGATGTTCATTTATGTGGAAAATATTAAAATAAGAAAACAAAGGCAAAAGCACTCTATTACCTTTTTCTGTCTAAATAAGTAATGCAATAATAATCATTTTTGTACATTGCTACTAAGCATAGATATCCCCCTGTCAGGGTTCTGCACTTTTGTTACAACTATTCCACAGGAATATCTCTATGACAGCCTAAGGCTACATGCTAGATAGGGATGATAGATGTACCTTTCTTTGCTGGAAGGAATAGAACTGGCAATCTTTCTTGGATATGCTGGTGCCACAAGAGTTGTCTTTGTCTAGATGCACCAGCTAACTAGATACTTTCAGAACAAGCTTAAGCAGTCATTGGCATCTACAGATAATAGCCTTGGATTCCTCTAGTGACATATGAACTCTCTTCCCAGGGTCATGCTTCAAAATAGGAGATCACTAGATCTAATCATTGCTAAACATGTATATACTTACATAGTATTGAGAAAAAAAATTATCTATGTAAGTGAATCAGATGTTTGAGACCAATGATAATACCTTTAAAAACCTCTTTACAGACTTGCTCTCATGATTTCAATCCATTAAGCAATTAAGTTGATTCAACAATCCCTGGTCTTCCTGGCTCCCACCACTCATTAGCCCTCTGTTTTATGCTGTGTTTTATTTTGATGCTTACTCTGCCCTGTCCAATTTTTAAAAAGACAAATAAGTAGCATTACAAAAATCACTGCCAATTGAGTTCTGGTTCAATACAAAACAGTTTCCAACATAGAGGCTGAGGACTTTTGATGACACTCCTTCATTAAAAATGGTACAGGTAAAGATGCTAGACTTTACTACTAAAGTTGTAGTATACCATGTCTAGATAGCTCCTCTAAGCTTGTCACAAAACGGTGAACTCCCTTTGCTTAGCAGGACTCCTTCTTCTCTGCCTGATCTGGCAAGCTTGAGCTCCAACCTTCTACCTGAGCAAAGTCACATAGTACTTGGCAAACCTACAAGATCAACTCCCTCTTTCTCAATAAGAACTCACCTATCAAGCGCCTGGGATTCCTGGAATAATTCTCCATACATATGAGACATTCACAGCATTTTGAATTCCAGTCAATGATTTCATTTACCCTGAAACTCCTTCCCACTTTCCAAGGTACATATGTAGACCTTGTCGACCCTGAATAAAGGTATGCACACAGTCTAAGATCATCTAAAAGAGCTGTGTCATTAAAATCCTCTGAGAATGCTTTCTCCCCATCACTGCCACCACCTTACCCCACCTCAGGCACTCTCTACCAGCTACCCTAAGATGTTGCAGAACCCACCCATTCTGGAATCCACTTCATCCTTCCAGCCTGATATCCTGTTCCCATTTCTTCCTATACTTGCCTATTCCCATTTCCACCCTATCTCTGGTCCCAGTAACAATTATTCTACTCTCTTTTCTCAGCTTTTTCCTCCTCAGCATCTTTTTCTCCTCCCTTTCCTCCTTCCTTCTTCATATTTCACATACCAGTTCAAGAAACATTTGTATTATTCGTACCCCTTATTTAGCATATCTTTCAAAATCACGTTTGTTGTTACAAATGGAAACACACACACATACACATGTATGTATGTGTATATGTAAATGTGTATATTATATATGTAGCTAAAATCTTGTATTTCACAAAGAATCCTTCTAATTGTATACTCACTAAACAAAATGGGTTTTATTGTGAAATTCCTTTCTTTGCTTTTTTTATGAGAACCATTCTTACTAGGATGAGAACTCTATACTGTTTTGATGTATGTTTTCCTTGGTGTCTAAGGATGTTCAGTATTCTTTTGATATATTTACAGATCACCTGCACTACTTAGTTTAAAGCCTGTTCACACTTATTAATGATTTATTGAATTTTCCACTGGTTGAACTATTGACTTTTTGTTGTCTTAGATTTTAGTTCCTTGTCTAAAATTCTACAAAGTGCTTGTTTGGTAGGATTATCTTTCTTTTACTATGAATAATGTTTTTAATTGGATGCTGCATCTTGACAAAAAAATGCCAAAAATATTTTGGAAGAAAAGACATTCTTTTTATTAACTGATGCTGGATAAACTGGATTTCACACTTTTTAAAACTGGAATAAAAATGAATAAAAAATATTAGAATTTAAATCTTTGTGGCTATTATAGAAAAACATGGGAACTTTGAAAATATACTTATAGGTAATAACTTTGTAGTTAAAAATTCTTAGTAGAGTTCTACAAGCTCATTCTACTCCTCCATGTCTCTGTTCTGTCTATGTGCAAGTACCATTCTGGTTTTGTTACAATGACTTTGTAGCATCATTTGATGTCAGATACTGTGATATTGCATGCATTTATCTTTTTTTGTTTAGGATTCCTTTGGTCATTCCTTGCCTTTTGTATTTCTAAGTGACCTTTAAGAGACTTTTTTCCATGTCTGTGAAGAATGTCACTGGCAGTTTGAAGGGAACTAAACTGAATCTGTGGGTCCTTTTTGTTAATATTTTCATTGTAACAATGTTAGTTATGCTGGTTTGTGACTTTTGTAACTTTTAGCGTTTTCTTCTATCTTCTTTTGGGTTTTACAATGTTCATTACACATATATTCAACATATTTGTGGAAGTGTATGTCTAGAGTTTTTGTGAGTGTGAATAGTTTTCTGTTACCTCTTTTTCAGGAAATTTGTTATTGTATGCATTAAAAAGTTCTAGAGTTCTGTATGTTGATTTTTGCATCCTACTACATTGTCAGAAGTGTTTATCAGAGCCAAGAGAATTCAGATTGAGTCTTTAGGATCTTTTAAGTAGAGGATCTTATCATGTAAAAAATCTAAATTAACTTTTTCCTTCCCAATTTGAATTCTTGTTTTTATTTCTCCTGTTTTATCACTACACTTAAAATAAGGAAATTCAGCACCTCACTTGATAAATCAGATGGAAGGTACAATTTAAATTATATGAAATATTATTGTTCATGTAAATTCCTTTGAAAAATGAAAACTATAAAAGGTATGTGTATTGATGAATTGTGCTTTTAAATGAATGATAAAAACTTTTAATTGAATTAGTCATTGTCATTTTAAATAAATTAAATGAGAAGAACACAGTGGGTGAATTGAAGTTAATTGACTAAGCAGTTGTAGCTAGAATGCTTTGATTAAATTTCTATTCAGGTCTCATCCTTTTCATAAAGTTGATTTATGAAGAAATATGCAAGTCCAGAGGAGTTCTCTAAAGTGTGTTTTTATATGATTATTTCACCAAAGAAAAATGGTCATTAGCCATACATATCTTGTCTAAGCTTTTACCCAGAGGAAATGTTAACATCACTCATTTACAATTCAGTTAGCAAGAAAATGAGTTAAATTAAGATTTACTCAGAGTCTATAAATATAAAAATGTACAATATATAATATCCCATAAACTGAACAAACACTGATAGCATTATATACCAGAAAGTATAACACAAATCCCAAAATATTTAAAATTTTTTTCTTTATACTAGTCTTAATAACTTCAGAGCCCCAAAAGATTTACTTAAACATTAGTCAAAAACTTTGGATCTCATTGTCAGACTTTTCATATGTATATGGTGAGTTAAAATCTTAGCATATGCTTATGGCTTATAAAAATAATAAAGAAACTCTTTTCATATTAATAAAAGCATAGAGCTTTAAAACGTTAAGATGAAAATACACTTCCATCTCACATTGGTCATCACTATAACATCCAAAGAATACACATGGAAGGACCCATGGTTCGGGCCACGTATGTGGCCTTGTTGGCCATCAGAGGGAGGAGAGGCCCTAGGGCCTGAGGGTGTTAGATGCCCCAGTATAGGGGAATGCCAAGGAGCAAAGATGGGAGTGGGTGGGTGGGTGGGGGAACACCCTCATAGATGCAGGGGGAGGGGGGAGGGGATGGGGGTTTCCAAAGGGAAGACCGGGAAAGGGGGAAAGATTTGAAATGTAAATAAAGTATCAAAAAATAAAAAATGCCTTAAAGTAATTAAAAATTTAAAATATTTAATCAGTATGTTCTAGTATCAAGCAAACTTTACCGCTGCAGTCTATAAATAAAAGCTCAAGCT
>CM052722.1:34421975-34444475 GCA_028551405.1 Uromys caudimaculatus | reverse complement strand
AGAGCCATCCTGTTGTCCCAGCCCTATCAAATGCAGCAGGGTTTCTCTGGGAACACAGCAGTTAAGCCTGATGACAGAGAATCAAGCAGGTAAGTACGCTTCACATCTCTCCTCTTCTTCCTGTCCTTTATATCCAATTCCCCAGCCTCATCTCCATCTCTGTAGCAAACCTCATATTGTGTGGCCTCACTATTGCCATTCCCAGGGGACTAAGCGAGTACTGGTTGAACACCCTGTTTTTCTTCCTCCTGTGTACGCCTTCAGCCCCTACTCCTAGTACTTCCTCATTACCATTACAGGCAATGGGTGTCACCGCCCAAGACCTAGGTCACATTTTACCTAGAACACCCACTGGCCACACATATTAGAATTCCAAATGAACCTAACCAGACAGCACACAGCCATCACAACCTCCCAAGTACTAGAGAGAGTACCAGAATCCAAGGTAAAAACACCTACCCAACAAAGACAAATTCCTGGATTTCCTTCTCTATACCGCCCTCCCAATTCTATCATTTTAATTTTTTTTTTTTTTTATAATCCACTCATTTCAAAGTCAGTGTTACTCAGACTTGGGGTTGAACTCATCCCCTACAGAGTGGTCAACCTACTACTCCACACATTTCTGGTGAGAGGAGATGCGTCCTTTTGCCAGCAGCCAGCAGCTGTCAACAACAACTCAGCTAGATGTGGCCATTTAAGTCCCTCAACCATCCACATTGAAGAGTTGACAGGTTTGATCTTCAGCAGTTCTTGAGCAGGCAACCACAGATGCTGTGAGTTTGTGAGTGCAACACCCCTATTATTTCTTTATTTCCAACAGTCCTGCCTGTCCTATGGCTCTATTAATTCTCACACAACCCTTTCCCCCAATGTTTCCAAAACTTTAAGCCTAGGGATTGTGATACAAATGTCTCACTTGGTACTAAATATGCAACAAACACTTATTTTTTACTTTGATAAGTTCTGAGTTTCTATATTAACTCTTGTCCACTGCAAAATGGAGCTTTTCTGATGAAAACTGAGAGATGGCCTAATCTGATTCCAACCAGGCTAGGCTCTGAATTATGTTCTTAATCTTCCTTTATGTGCAGTTACTGGACCGAAGAATGACTGAACTTAACTATATGTGCCAAAATACTTTGATATTCTTTTCACAGTAAGATACAGAGAAATAATTGTACTTACCAATTTGTTACAGAAACATGTATTGAATCCCTATCCTCTTTCTAATATTTACATTATATACTAGATTACAAGTATTAACAAGAGAGTTAAAGGAAAACACATGCATTATGGATCCTTGTCTTTCAGGCTTATTTGTTTATTATCATCTTAATCAGAGCACTTGAGATTGCCTACATGAGACCCATGCAAGATTAGGCCTATTAACATGCCCTTATGAATGGAGTTCGGAAATGACTTAAGACCCCTGAGACTTGAAGTAACCCACCAACCCTAACCCCCAGAGATACGTGTAATTCTTCTCCAGCTACACATGGTTTCAGGATATGCTAAAGAATACAGAAGATAAATTTAAGGGGAAATTCCATCTTTGTACTTTTTCAGAGATTTACACTCATCCTAGATTGGGAAATTTTTCAGGATTGCAAAGGTTTTCAGGTCATCAATATTTTTATTAGTAACCTCTCACTCATATTCCTGTAAGTCCAATAACATTACTGGTTCACCAAACTAAACTTGGCTAACATCATTGTTTTGCTCTGCCACTGATTAATTATATCAATAAGTAAATAGACATGTGTTCCCATCTCCTCAGGAAATGATACAACATCTAAGCTAGTGTCTTCACTATTTCACAACTTAGTGAAAGTTAATGCCCCAATATATTTGGTCTTTTTGGTATAAATTTAACTAGTAATGAAGCTCTTTAACTCCAAGGGTATTTCATATTAGTAAATATTATATACTATTTATTTCTATTATGTGATTTTAAAAACTGAATTATAGTAGATTTCTATACTATGTATCACTTAGAATCTTGCCATATTGAAAGGCAACATTTATTCTAAAGTCTAATATTTCTATAATTCATTATTCATCTCAGCAGATGCCCCTTTCTTTCAACTTCTGATAAAAAGCAATATTTCAAGTTGAATGAAGGATTGTGCCATAAAGAACTGAAAGGTACTTTTCACACTAAAATATTCCGAAGACAGCAAACTCTGGCTCATTTTTCATAATTAAATATGTGTGTCATTACCTCTGCTGTCAAGCAAAGTCATTTCATCAAGGAATCTGACAAATCTTAATCTATTCTAGTACTATGTACTATGTAATATTTCTTTAGTTTCATAGCAAACTGAAAACATGTATAGCATAGCCAATGCCCTGTGGGCCCTTTAACCTTTTGCTCAATAGTTTATACCTGACTGAGTCACATATTTGGCTCTAGGAAACTGCAGGGTCATAGTGTCTCCTCACAGAAATAGAATGCTCATTAAGATTATATATAACTATATACATAATATTCACATGTAAATTATGCATACACCTGTAAAATGATATATACATGTATGTGTTATACATAATATCATATATAGTATATTATATATATAGTTATAAATAATTTTAGTGATCTATTGCTGTGAAGAGATACTATGAACATAATATGAATATATATGTATATATTCATTTAAATAAATATGACGGACACAAAGATATGCAAAGAATATATATTGTGATGGTTTCTTGTATGCTTGGCTTAGGCAGTATTAGGCGATGTGGCTTGTTGAAGTAGGTGTGTCACTGTAGGCTTGGGATTAAGACCCTCACCTTAGCTGACTGGAGGCCAGTCTTCCACTAGCAGCCTTCAGATGAAAATGAAGAACTCTCAGCTCCTCCTGCACCATGCCTGCCTGGATGCTGCCATGCTCCCACCTTGATGATAATTGACTAAACCTCTGAATATGTAAGCCAGACCCAATTAAATGTTGTCCTTATAAGAGTCATGGAGTCTGTTCACAGCAGTAAAACCCTAAGACATATATCATTTGATCAATATCAATGAGATATATCAAAATGTTTATTGATAGAACAGGAATTTAAGAATTTTTACTTTTAATTGCTCTATTTTGAATACAGCCTTATATGCTTATTTGAAAATGTACAAATCCAGAAAAACTTGAAACTGTAAACATAGAATTAGACTCAATTGTCATTTTCAAAAACTCATAAAATCTTAGAAGTCCTAAATTAGAGTTGTGTGTGTATAAACACTCTCTTTTTATTACTAAAGAGAAGCATTGATTACCATGAATCCCCAGAAGTATAAGGATGTTACCTGTCTTCTGTCCAATCAGAAATAATGTCTTCTTTAAAGGATAAAGGTTGGATACTCCTGACATCATAAGTGTACTTAGTTCCATTTAAGAAAATGTTTTATTTGTTGGAAAATATGCATGTATAAATTTTCCTTTGTCATGCCCATTCTCTATACTTTCCTTCAAGCTGCCTTGAAACCCCTGATCAAAAGATATTATAGCTTTAAGGAATGGATTAGCTAGAATTCACCTGTGGAACCCTGGGAAATTAAATAATCTCTTTTGAACTTTCATTTTGTAACTTGTAAAATTGATGTAATCAATACTTCATTTAACTCATATTACAATCCTAAAATATAAATAGTAGATTTATCCATGTTTTGCAAATGAATAAATCAAGACCACAAGAAGATAAACAAATTGCTCAAGATCATATTGTTGTTAAATGACCAAATGGAGATTCAAATCCTGTTAGGCAGTTAAGTATTGCTAGTAGCTCATTTGGCCACTATTCCTGGACATTTCAGTACATTCTGACTCAAGTATTTCCCTACCAGATCCTTTTTTTCTTTTGCTCACTAAAGTGTCTTCTTCCTGAATCTATGACAAATGTAAAATGCCAGGAAATGAATGTGTACACTCCAGTATGATCCTCCAAATAATGATTGCTAGAAGTCAGTATATTAATAGCCTACCTCTTTGTCCTTTTAATGCACCAGCTTGAGCTATATGTTATAACTCATTTCCAAATATTACTCACAGATATTGTGTACCAGCTGCTCATCATAGTGATTCTTAAACTGTATGTTAGTTTTCTTCCCTACCTTTTCTTATTTCTTATCTTTTTTTCTTATTTCTAAGACAGGTTTTTACAGGGTCATGGCAGATGGGGCCCCAGTACTTAAATGGAGATTTTGGTACAGCCCCCTCCTAACCAAGAAGTTATCTGCAAGTGATAGCTCCTGGTCAAGGAAAATTTAGTTTATAGTCAATGCAAGCTTACTTGGTATATTAACCCCACATCAGGGCAGCACTCATCCCCACGAGTCATTGTTAAACAAAAAACTCAACAGTATTTTTGTAGACATCTTTTCTCATATTGCTCTGTTTGTGCATATTAATTGGTTTTTTCTTATTTATCTTAATTTCCACTATTGCATTTTTGTTGTGAATTTTGTGTATCTTTTTTGTGGAGGGATTGTTTTATTTATTTGCTTGTTTTGAGAGAGTAATATTATCTAAGACTTTCAGGGATGCTTTCTGTTCAAGATAGTAAATTACATAATTCTTCAATTTCTTCAATAAAATATTGGCATACTTCCAGAGAATGAACTTAGATTTTCAAAGAAATGAAAGTAGAGGGGCTGGGGAGACCATGATCAATATATATATGCATGAAAATATCATTATGAAGATCATTAAACTGCATAATTACTGGACACCGAAATAGTAGAAATAAGAGTTAAAACTAGTAGACAGAACAAAATAGAAACTTGTAATCATTCAAAATATTATTTAAAACATACTTTACATTAACCTTATTTTTAGCAAACCTGCAATTTGTATTCCAAAATATTATAAAACTGAGTATTCCTTGTTAAGTTTCAAGTCTTCACATGACTAATTATACTGTTTGGCTCTGGTGAAGTATTAGTAATACCTGCTTACATGTTTAGAATGAGTTGAAAATAGCTCCAAATAATCATATCCCAAAATTAGTTTAGGTTATTGTATTTAACAGTGTTCTATCTGTTAACAAGATAGCTTCCACTAATTGATTATAATTGATCTTCATAGGACCCTTGAGCACCTAAATCAGTAATACAGCTATAGTCATACTATTTAATATTTTTTTAAAATAAATTATAGCAGCTAGCACAGAGATACTATGTTTATCAGAATGTAGGTCCAACATCACCAAGGAATCCACTAAAAAACAAATAAGTATTAAAGTCATACTCTAGGCTTATTTGACTAGTAATGTCGAAGGTGAGATTTAAGACTCTGTGTGTGATTAAGTCCTCCTGCCCCCCAACATAATTCCAATGCAAACTAAAAGTTGAGAATGAACATCTTGGGCAAGTCCTTCCAATCGCAGATCTTAGATCTTTTCAAACTTTGGGTTACCACATATAAGGACTTTTCATATTATTGTTAGGACCATGCCCTGTTTTTAAAGTAGGTTTTGGGAACTTAAGTGTAGGTTTTCAGGCTTACCCAGCAAGGGCACTTACCAATTCACATTTTGGTTTTGAATGTTTTTTTTTTTTTTCCTTCTGGGGTTTGAATCCAACAGGTTATGCATGTATGTGAGGCAAATATTCTATCCCCTTACAAATAGCCAATGAAAGGAAGCAGAAAATAACAGTACTTTTTGCAATACAGTTATGATCTCTCCTCTCCAAAAATTAAGTACACACTCTAAGGAGTGAATAAACTATCTACTATCTACTATCTACTGTCTGAGAATTGAGACGCAGAAGATGGGAAAAGAGAAAACAAATGTCCAATATCTTGATTGTCACCAAAACTTCTGTAATTATCATTTGAGAAACAATTTGGCAGGAATTCAAGTAATGAATAATTTACTATATCAAATTCTATATCCACAGTTAAATAGTAGGTAATGATAAAATCCCCATTCAACAACTTATCTAGAAACTACACATCTCTATTGCTTTTCTTCATGATATTTTAATAGCACCCTGGGAACAATAATGATATTATCTAGAATTTATATGGTCAACATTCAATGGCTCAAAGGTTATATAAACTGTCTGTAATTAACTTGTTTCCCTCCTGCTTTTGGATCATTACCACTACACTTCTTATTAGAATCTTTTTAAGAAAATGGGAAGAGAATGGAAAAAAAAAAGGAAATGGAGATATATTTCAAGTTAACAACTATAGAACAACAATATAGGAAAATCATGGCTCGAATAAAGTTTCTGAGTCTAATCTCATCAAGACTGCGATAAATAATGTAGACAAAAGAGCAAAAATAATTTCATGTTAATAACAATCAAAGAGCAAAAATAATTTCATGTTAATAACAATCAAATAAGAGAGGATTAAAATCCACAGAACTCGTATTTGTGAAGATTTGTGGTGGATCATAATGATAAACTTAGAATATTATTTGAAAATGTTCCTAGCCTTGTAAATCTCAAAATAATTTCACCTTTGAAATTGCAACTCTTATTTGAACTGATAAATTACAGTTTATTCATATTAAGACATATGTATACAAAGTTCATGATCTTTTTAGGTGAGCCTTTTGCATGAGATTTAAAACAAAAGTTTCATGACATGGTAGCCCA
The DNA here is from genome assembly GCA_028551405.1 of Uromys caudimaculatus. Classification (NCBI taxonomy): domain Eukaryota; kingdom Metazoa; phylum Chordata; class Mammalia; order Rodentia; family Muridae; genus Uromys; species Uromys caudimaculatus. Next base: position 34,437,871 of record CM052722.1, on the reverse strand, counting down.
CACTTTTAACAACAGCATTGAAAAATAGTGGCAACCAGATCTCTGTGAGTTGTGGGACTACTAGGGAGGGTTACATAAAGAAGCCTGGTCTCCAAATGAATAAACAAGCAAGTAGGAGCACATATATACCTGTCTTCATATGCCCCTTCCTATACACCACCTTTAACTATGGAGCCCCAACTCATGTAGTTATCCCTTTCCACTACCACCATCTCCAACAGGCCAGCCTAGAATGACCCCCAAATTAAATTCCACCTACATGACCAAAGCCACTTATCCTTGCTGCACACAATTTGCCTTTTCTCTAGGCAAGCATCATACTTGTGCCACTAACCACACTCATCCTTACTATCAGAGGACCATTCCTTTAGAGGGAGGGTCACAAGTTCCAAACCAGCAACCCCACACAGCCCTGTAATTGGCCATAACCCCATGTTGTCCTACATAGTGTTTGTCCTACATAGGCCTTTCTATATCCCTTTTCTCTTACACACACTTCACGTATTCTTGCCAAGTGCCTTTGACCACATTCCTAGATAGACAACCTAGACTCTTTCCACCAAACTCTACTATACTCAGTATGTAAGAGATACTCATTGCTTAAGATCTACCAAATCCAACCTTGAAATGCACTTAGACACTTTTGCTTTATTTCTCAAAGGAATCTTATTGAGTAATAAAAATTTACCATTATGATTTTACAGATGCAATTTTCACTTTTGATTGCTAATAAATAAATGCCTAATGAATTAATAAGATATACTTTCAGATATGTCTTCAGGGCCATGTCAAGAAAGAAGTCTCTGAGGGAAGATCTACCCAGAATTTGGATGGTACTTACCACAAACATACAAAGGGAAGAAGGAGAAAGCCAGCTGAGTACCACGATTCTTATCTTTCTTTCTCTTTCTTTCTCTCCCTCCATCCTGCCCTCCATCCCTCCTTCCCTCCATCCCTCCCCCTCTCTTCTTCTCTCTGCTTTCTCATCCCTTTGAAATATGAACAAACAACCTCATATTCCCACAGCCATTGCTGAATGCTGAAAGCTGCTCACTATGATTTACCTGTTATTTTAGAGCATAGCGTCCACTTCTTCCCTTATATTGCTTCTTGCCAGATATTTAGTCACAGTGATTTTAAAAAGTAAATAATACAAAGAAAGTGAGGCATAAAATATCTGACTTTCTCAAGGACACACAGGTTTTTCATGCAGTTTAGTGTGTAAACCTCACCAGTGTTTCTTATGAGCAAAAACCCTTCCCACTCGGCTGTGTATATTCTCTACACAACACACACTATCACATGACTTAATATATTCATTAATTCTCCTGCCAACTATGTCATAAAGATCACATTTCTATACATTATACTTGGAACTTTGGCACCCTGTTCATTGTTTTATTGAAACACAATTAAAGCACTAAAAATAACCAAACCCACCTAGATTCCATAGTAAATATATGATATTTAAAATCTGACAGTCTATCACAACATGTCTCAAATCTGTCTTTCTGTAGAACAAGCTGTTAATTTAGTTCAATGACGTAGTAAGAAGCCGAGTTCAGATTTAAGCATATAGAAACTTACAAAGCAATCTGTTTTATGAGAGGTCACTGAAATTAGAATTAACATACAATAACATTTATACTACAGTTTTATTTAAGCTATAGTAAGTATACATTTGATTATAAGACAGATAGCAAAACATGTGACTACTAAATAACCATGACACTTTCCTGCAACATTGTTTTATAATTATTACATAATTACATATGTCCTTCCTCACAAATCTCTTTCAATTTAGAATCTAATTTTTTTATTTTATTTTATTTATTTTTTTTTTGTGGTGGTAGTGAGGACATTATCTTGCTATGCATACCAGGCTGGCCTTGGAGGCAAGATTTCACTGCCTGAGTCTCATGAGTACTGATATGAAGATGTTAGTCACCATAATTGAAAATCTGACAGTTTATTTAACCTTCACTCTCCCCTCCCTTAACCATACTACTTGATGCTCCTTTACATTAAAGGGAAGTTATCATAATCACTTTAAGCCTTCACTGACAGTATGACTTTTGATTAAAACCATAGTCTGTCTCAGTTTCCCTCATTAGATATAGCTTTCAAAAGTTATAAAATTTATTATTGATGTATATGCACATATGGTGGAATACCATGGTTTACATTTGTAATACAGAGGGAAACTTCCTTTTTATTAAAAACATTTCCTTCAGACCAAAAAAAAAATCCCTCTCTGAACTTCTTATATATCCTGCCCACCACTTCATCCAACTCAAAGAAAAACTTTAGGAGTTTGTTCTCTCTGGTTTTATATTGATCCTGGTGATTCAACTGAGGTTGTCAGACAATAGATGAGAAGAACATACATATCCCAGTCCCCATATTTATCTTCCACTAAAATAACAGCAGTGTCTTTTAAGGTCACATAAGAAATACTTGGGAAAACTCAATAAGAGAAGTTATGTAAACATTTTTGTATTGCTGAATAAATATTTGTCCTTAAGTAAATCTTTTAAGCAATTTCTAATTGTTCAGCCATATATGACAAAAGCATGTAGTTATGTAGCTGTGGTGGTTTTAATAGGAATGCCCACCATCCCCATAGACTCCTGTATTTGAATGCTTGCTTGGTCATAGGGAGTGGCATGATTAGGAAGTGTAGCCTTTTTGGAGTAGGTATGGTCTTGCTGGAAAAAGTGTGTTACTTGACATAAGCTTTCAGGTCTAAAATGTTCAAGCCATGCCTAGTGTGACTGTTACTTGACCTGCTACCTGAGGATCCAAATATGGAACTATTAGCTCATCTACAGTACTGTGTCTATCTACATGATGCCACCCTTCGCCGTAAGATGGTAGACTAAATCTCTGAAGTATAGGTCAACACCAATTAGATGTTTTCCTTTGTATTAGTTGCCTTGGTCTCTTCACAGCAATAGAACCCCACGAGAGTAGTTTTTATCAACATCTAATATTAACTGACATTTATTTGAAATTAGAAAGTCTCTGATGCTTTAGAGTACAGACTTTTGTTACATTTCTTGTAGAAACTACTGACTAAAATTAGTAACAATTTTACATTTAAAACTAATCTATTTGTCTAGTAATAAAAATAGTACATGTGCGCAGAAAAATCAAAATTTTAAGTTGGGCAATCTAAAGGTCGAGCATGCCTGATCTTCTTAATTGATCAGTGATAAAATCAAGATGATATTCTGGACTATATACTGTGAGTTCTCAATATTATACATTATAAGTACAATGTGGTTATCTTTGGGAATACAATGCTCTGTTCTTGACATGAAAAGAAATGTTTCATTATTTTCATAAAAATATCTGATATATTTTTTCTATTCTACAGGATAACTATGAAAGGGCTAAACATTACTGATATTTTTCCTGTTGGAACTCTGTAATTTTTGTCTAAATTAATTCTACTTGCTTCTGACAAGAACAGTTTTAAAGGGTGGGTGAGATGACTCAGCAGTTAAGAGCACTGATTACTCTTCTGGTGGTCCTGAATTCAATTTCTAGCAACCATGTGATGGTTCACAATCATCTGTAATGGGATCTGATGCCCTCTTCTGCGCTGTCTGAAAACAGCTACAGTGTACTCAAATACATAAAATAAATAAAATAAATCTTTAAAAAACAACAACAAAGAAGAGTTTTAAGTTACAGTAAAAAGAACAATTCCAATGTTAGAACTAGGGAGTAGAAAACCCCTTCCAGGAAGGGATCTTTTAAAGGGATTTTTTTTTCTAGTAAACCAGGGGCTTTATTTGTGAACAACTCCCTTTAAAATTATATTAAAAATAACAGTTGAAGAAGAACACATTTACAAATGTATCATAAGAGATGTGGGAGGTTGTAGTTCCATGGTAAAATACTTGTCCAAAACTGGCAAGATACTGGAACTGACCCCCAAGTCCCATCAAAATATTACAATATGAATGAAACCTTATTTGGAAAGAGGAAATATGGAAATTATTGTACACAATTTCTAAAGTAAAAATAACTTAATTTATACCTTGTAACATTTTAAATTATCATAGATATAATTCTTTGAAATGTCTTGTGAAGTCTAATAGAAAGCTACTTGTGGGCAAATAGTAATCACTTAAACTAGTAGTAATTGATGATACCATCACAGGCTCTTTAATAAAAATATGTTTTATAATGCAGTGATATTTATGCTTTGCTAATTACTTTTTAATTATAAAACCATAGTAAATAATATTTAACCCTTTGTTAAATATAAAACATAAAATAAAGTTCATTATAAAATACCTATGAATTTGATTGAATTATGTGGATTTTATTATTAGCATTGTATTTTCTAAGCAATGTCATGTACTTAATTAAACCTACTCTAGTCTGAGAAGAATTAAGGAAGAAAATAGCTGTTTATTAAAAGACATGGAGATCTCAAACAAGTTGGTCCCACTTAGAAACAAGGTTTGGATTTCATTTCTGATACATCGACAGCTCCACGGAAGCACACTAACGATGTCTTTTTCTTTTTCCTTAAAAATTATTTATTTATTTATTTTATGTAGTGCACTGTAGCTGTCTTCAGACACACCAGGAGAGGGCATCAGAACCCATTACAGATGGTTGTGAACCACTTTATGGTTGCTCGGGAATTGAACTCAGGACCTCTGGAAGAGCAGCCAGTGCTCTTACTTGCTGAGTCATCTCTCCAGCCACATTATATTTTTTTCATTGTACTATAATTGCAAAGCTTAATCTAAGTAACAGGATACAAATGCAATTGCAAGTACTAAAAGTCTTCTTACCTGTCATTCAGTTGCAGTAACTAAAGAAAATCTAATCACTTTTTAGTGTTGTGTCTATTTTCTCTGTTTTCAGTTGAATGCAATTCTTTTAAATACTCTTACAAACACAAAGTATACCTGAGAAATATTTTCATATTAAGTAACTATTGTTATCATTTATTTGTTCCAAAGAAGATAGAATCTCCTCCTTATACTGACTCAATAAGAAATCTCACAGTGACCCTGACGTGAATGATAGTTATTTGATTAATACTAAACTCTAAATAACTGTAAATTCTCACAAAGCCTTGAACATTTTTGTTTATCCAAATATAAATCTAATTCTTGATATAATTATAAATATGTTATAATTGTTATGCTCTCTGTGTTGAGGGAGGCAATTTTATGGATTCTAGTCATATTGAGAGATTGAATACTTGCTGGTTTTTATTGTGCTATCCAATATAAATTGAGGTAATTTTGGTATTTTTGGTATTTCTGTAATGTAACTCACTACTGAACCCTTAAGCTATATTTCTATGAATTATATTGATATAAGTGTATTTTTATATTCTATTTACATATTTTAAATAACGTTTCATGCTAAACACAAAAAAATCTCAAAGAGAAAGAATTTAAAAAAAAATTATTTCTAAAGCATTAACCTAGATTTGTCATAGAAGAAAAATATAACGAGAATGTCATTTCCAACCCCTCAATACTTGCTTTCTGATTGAATCATGAATTTTATTACTTTATACTTGCCACTACAATGTAAAAGTATAAAAAACAAATATGAAAATCTAATAGGTTAGAAGAAGGAAATGGTGGAGTTGACTGCTATTTTAGAATACTTCAATCATCAAAAAAGTTAAGGTATACAAAGATTGTAAAAGATCAAACACAAATCTTGAAATATCCAAATCAAATGTTTGGGCAAGGTTATGGGATTCCAATGTTATGTGTCTCATGTATTTGGTCTAAAATGATCATGAAAAACAACTTATGACTACTTTCCTTTTAATTCAAGTTGGGAAATACTATGTATTTTCATTCTCTTATATGCCATTTCTTACAGAAGATACTTTGTGTTTTATACCATATCCTTCATCCCATCATTTATTAAGGTTCTGCTTTGGGGTACACCCCAAATTGACATACTTGCCTATTTAGATCATTGCTTTAGAGAGCTAAGGTGTGTCTGGTATGAAAAGAAGCTATTCAGCTGCTGCATTATATTTTAATGTGGAAGACATTGGTATTTAGAGGAGGTAGATGAGGTAGCATCTCCAGAAGGACTAGCTGTAGGGAGCAGAGAACTTACACCCTTTTCATTCTGATGTTTGTATATGCGGCTGCATGTCATAGTATTGTGCCTCACTACAGACTTGTTATCTTTGACCTTTGAAAGTTCAGCACTTGCACATTTATCCAAGTGAATAGAACAGTCACAGTTCATCCTATCCACTTGAAAAATGTTGCATCACTTGATAACCTTTGGCCTATTATTATTTTTTCATGATCTGCTTTCTTAACCTCTTGTAATTATATATGACAAGCTCCTTATGTATCACTTGTCAGAAAGACAGGGGTGCCAGACTTTGGGAGTAGATAACGTTCCCATTTTCTCTTTTGTTTCTTGCCCTCATACAAGTATTCTGAGGATCAGGAGAGGAAATAAACATTCAAACTTAATTCACTGCCTGAAACACAGTATGTACTAAAGGGTGGTTTTTATTGTTTTCAGCTGTAACACACCTGCAATGTGTAGAAGCCATGCGGTCTGGACCCTTCTCTCCCCTTTCCCCTATACTGCAACACTAGATCTTAGATCTTAGACAAAAGTTCATAAAGAAACCAGAAAGGCCCCTCCAAAAATGCAACTCAAATCAGAATTCATAAGAAACAAGATACAAAAAGGGAAATGAGTCAGCCGCCCTAATTTATTCAGCCTGTATATTTCCCCTCTCTTTTCTCATTCTAAGTGCATTCCTTTCCCACAACCAGGAAATTTCTTCCCAAGAACTACTTTTTCATGTTTTTATGCATCTTTGGGTTTTAGCTGAACTCCTTTCTCTGGAAGTATTCTATTTTTCTTTGTAGTCTCTGCAGTTGATCTCTCTCACAAATTTCTACAGTGTGCCTACATTGTAAAATAAAATTTATTACTATGTGTGGAGCTTATTTCATGACTTAATGCTCCATTTTAGTTATGCCTGAATTCGAAATTATACTGGAACATGCTTGAAAGTGAGGACCATTTCTAATTATTCTCTTGGTTCTCTGAGTATACTACTAAACAAGTCATCAGACAATGAAAAGTTAATCTTTTAGAGAAAATGTCAATCCAAGAAAGGCTTTAGAAAAGTCTTATTTATTGTTTTCTTCCTCAGTGACTATTTCTCAGTCACATATATGTTTCTGTATTTCCTTAATTTCTTCATTCTTTCACTGACCACAAGTATGGTGAACATTGTTTACACAAATTTATAGGCTGCTCTCTTTTGTTACATATACTTACCCATACTCAGTTTTAAATATCTCTATGTATGCTAGTAAGTAATTCAGGTATGCAAAGTTTTACATTTTGAGTTTCAGAGACCTACAGCTGTGGAAGAAATAATCTTGAGCTTGATGAATTTCATGCTACTTGCTGGATCTTATGCTTAAGCCTTATTTTGAGGTTTTAGGGAGATAAACCTCAGGATTGCCTATGTGATACTTTCTATATATTGAGTAATCTCTAGAAAATATTACGTTTTATATTTGAATTATTTTAACTCCACTGAGTGTTTCCTAATCTCACAAAAATATGAAACTGCTATTAGTCTACTACTATATATGTACCAATATACATAGCTGGAAGGTGGTGACTTAAGTCCAAAGATCAATTAATAAGTAAAGAAAACATTACTATAAACCAGGATCTTGTTCCTCTAATACCCTCCACTGAAAAGGAGGAAATTATTTTTGTGCATTAAACAGAATAGCATCAACATATATCTACTACATGGTGTATTATGTCAAACTAAGTGATTGCAATTATGAAGTAATTATGGCTATAGAAAGAAGGGATAGAGAGTTGCATTCAAGATTACTTGTAAGGGTTGACATTTGGATGCTGCCTGTATTGCTAGAAGGTAAAGTATTCATTTTGAGAACTTTATTAGGCAAAGTCTATCATTTCTGGAAGCACATAACATGTTATTTATGTCTCAATCCTCAGTTCTTAGTAAGGTACCTTGTATGTAAATAAACAGCTAATATATTTTATCTTAAACTGCAGCAAACTAGATACTTTGACTATGCCTTGCTCTTGCACAATTTCTTTCCTTAATAGCGCCTTTATGTTGTTTTTATACCTTTTCTCATCCTTTATTTTTACTTTTCACTAAACTGTAGAGCAAATGTCATGCTCTCCAGGCATAATGGCTGTCATCCAGTTGATTGCAGCAACTATTCTTTGAGCTCTTTCTTTGGACTATATTATGTCATCAGTTTATATAAAAGAATTTACAAATTCCATTTCTTCCTATGACTTTTACAATGTTGTCCTCTATTTCTTAGAGTTTGCTAAGTTACATTTCCTATCATAAATTCAAATGATCTATTTGAAGATTTCTTAAAGAAACACAGATAATCAATGGTAGAATTTATCATAAAACTCAGTCATTTAATGACAAATGCATCACACAATGTCAAGGAAATGGGTGTTCAGCAATCTGAACACTGACAACTTCTAGAATATAAATTAAGTTATTATAGCTAGGATGTAAAATGTAGTTGAGCATAAAATAGGTTCATGTGTTTGCACAGTTGATCCTCAGGTGGTAGATATTTTTGGAAAGGTAGTTAAACCCTTCATAGATTGAGGTCGTACATACCAGTAGAAAATGCCAAAGGAGAATAAACAGGAAAGTGAACCTGAGCTGTACATTAAAAAACTGATATCATAACCTTCCGTCAAGTAGGTCCAGATGGTAACTTGTTATCTTCCTTTATAGTCTTTAGCCTTATTCCTACATACACATGTCTACAGGATGTTGCAAGTGGGCAATACATGCATTAATTAATGTGTTGATGATTTCTTTGTATGATGTGGAAAGCTGGGACACTGGTTAAGCACTTCCTGCAATATTACGAGGCTACAGAATAACATGGAATATCTGTATGACTCCCTTTGAATAAAAGCAGTTTTCATATTTCAATTAAAATATATCATAATTGACTTCAGTAAAAATGTCTGTCTTGACCCTACTTCTCTAACAGTAATAGGTCATTATTTATATGTCAGGAATACTACCTTGGTATATACAACCAACAGCTTTTATATTTCCATTAAAATTAAATATAGCTGTCTTGAATTAAAATTGTTCTTCTGATATTATTTCCCTTGAATTAAAAAGACCATTTATATAATTATATTGCTAATTAATCTTCATTCTAAAAATGTTTTATTTAAAATTAATTGGTTACTACTAATGAAGTAAATTATGTATTAAAATATTTATTTTAATGATAAAATAATTAAATATCTCAGTACATTGAGTATAAAATATACTAGATTATTAGGCTAATTTAAAGGAAAAACAATATTTGCCATTATGGTTCCATTTGAAACATGGTTAAATATAATTTGTCTATTACCTTGTAGGCAAAAGTAATATATCACAATAAATGGTGAGTAACTTAGGAGATGAAAATAGTGTTTGTCTGCTTCAGTGAATACACATGTGAGGATGTGAGGCACTTGTCAGCCTATGATAAATTACAACTAGGCGAATACTTGTCAGTGCAGTAATAACTGATCATGCTCTAAACAGCACTGAGGGAGAAAGGTGATGAACAGAAAATGACAACTTTGCCAATCACAATAGTGATCCTAGTTGAAAGCACAGTAATTAACTACCTCATCCTTATCACCAAATCTGTATTTCTAATGACTACCTGGATATCACTCAAAGTAAATTTGAACCACAAACTCTAATTAACAGTATAAAAGTAAGCAATGCAATAAATATCATATTTCTGAAAGTCTTTCAAAAATCTTCTGTCCCTACAAATTCCTTATACTAATGAGGTTAAATAGAACTGAAAACTTCATTTCATTTCTAAATCCAAATAAAATAAGGTAAAATATTAGTTACAGGTGATAAAATTTCTGATGTAGAAATACAAAAATAAAAATTTAAAGGAATCTAAACAAGTCTAAGTACTGCCTATACACAATGAAATTAGAATGTTATCACTTTTCCCAATAAAATTAATAAATAAAATATGTCTTCAACATACTTATACTATTTTGAAAAGATTACATAATTCTTTCTAGGATCAAATAAAATATTTCTTTTTCAATCAAGTTGCTAAAAACATCAAAAGTATCTTTTAATATATCTTGGGAATATATGCATTCAAATGATAAAGTGTCAAGTAAAAGTACCTCATTAAATGAAATTAATAATATAAAACTTCTAAATCCATCACTCATGTATGTAGAAAATTCATAAACTTTCCTTATAGGATAATTATTGAAGTAAAATATACATAACATAAAACTTGCCATTTTTAGTCACCTGTAAGTATACAATTTTATGGCTTTAAGTACTCGAAAGTTATTGTACAACCACTGCCGCCATTAATATATAGAAATCTTCACAAATTTAAATGGTATGTATACTCATTAAATAACACATAAGCATAATGTAGTCTCTTAGCCACTTGAAACCACCACTCAAATTTCTTTTTCATAAGAGGGAGGTGTCCTATTATGTCTGTTTTATTTTCCAAAACACAGTGTATTCAGGATTCATCTATATTGTGTCTTGTTTCAGAATTGTTCTCCTTTTAAAGCTGTTTAAACTCTGTGCGCATGCACACTATATAATGTTTATTCCTACATCCTTAGATGGACATTTTGATTGCATCTAGTTTTTGCTATTGTGTTTGAACAAATGTCATGTGCAGATCCCCCTTTCCAATGTTTTATATGTATGCTCATAAATAAACTTTTGGGATAATATTACAGGTTTGTGTCTATTATTCTAGAATACACCATCTTGTTCTCCATTGCATGGGTACCATTTTACATCCTGTGAGAAACACAAAAGTGTTGCAATTTCTCTATTTCTGAAAACTTATTGTTTTATTTTTCTTTCTTTCTTTCTTTTTTATTTAATCTTTTATCTACTTTAATTGATTATTTATTTTTTACACACCAGATATTATCCACACCCAAGTCCACCCTCTGACTGTTTTACATCCCATACCTCCTCCCAACCCACTTGTCTCCACAAGGGTGTCCCCACCCCCTACACCAACCCAACCAGACCTCTAAACACCCTGGGGCCTCCAGTCTCTTGAGGGTTAGGTGCATCTTCTCTGACTGAAGCCAGGCCTGACAGTCCTCTGCTGTATATGTGTTGGGGGCCTCATATCAGCTGGCATATGCTGCCTATTTGGTGGTACAATATTTGAGAGATCTCAGAGGTCTAGGTTAATTGAGACTGCTGGTCCTCCTACAGGGCCACACTTTCTTTTGGTTTCTTAATAGGTACAAGCCCAATGGGTGCTAAATGCTTTCTTACTCCACATGGATTTGTATTTCCTTAAATATTAATGCTGTTGAGCAAAGCTTCTTGTTCTTATTGAACACTTATATACCTTATCTTCCCTATAGAAATTTCTGCTTAAAATATTTGCTGATTTTTATTTCAGTTATTTTTTTATTGCTGCTCTTGATGGTGATGGCATTGGTGTTGCTGAATTATAAAAGGTCTTTCCAGGTGTAACTCCCATATCAAAAAACTGATTTTTAAGTATTTCATACAATTCTGTAAGCTTTATTTATCACTCTTACTATTTGATGTACAAATTTTATGTTTGGATTTAATTTTATTTAAATTTTATATTTACATCCAAGAAATTTAAGAGTCAAAAAGTATCAGGACTTTTGACACCTATGTTAGATGGTTTAGGCTATTAGTGGTACAAATAGTATTTTCTATGTATCACCTGTTGAAAAGACTGCTTAGCTTATTGAATAAACTTGTCAAAATTATTTTACCATATATGCTGTAGTTTATTCTTGAGCTTTAATGATGTACTGATGAATAAGTAAGTACCACAGTGTTTGTAATCAAGATTTTTTAGGTTTCTCTGAGCCCTATGAAACTACACAGTCTTTTCTGGTGAATTTTCCTATGACTGTATAACACAACATTTTACTTATTATAGAGAATGCATTGAACATTCCTGTAAGTTTGGAAAAAGCTATATATGCTGTTTTCATATGTGTGAACATAGTATCCCCATCCATTTATTTACAGAAAGAATTCTTTAGTATGTCTCAGAATTAGGTATTTTAGTGGAAAACTCTTCTGGTTTCATGGTACAATTAATTCATAAATATTTTATTTCCTTAATGTCAGTTTAAATGGACTTTTAGACGAATATGCTTATTTTTCTTCATAGCATAATATTTTTTAATATTTTATTTATTAACTGTTTATTTGTGAATTTCATAGAATGCACCCTGATCATATTTGCCTCCTATTCCTCCCATGTCCACCGTCCTACCCTGTTGCCCCCCAAAATTAATAAAATTAAATTAAAATTACATATACTAAGTCCAATTTGTGTTGCCCATACACTCACTGGACTATGATTAAACTTCCAATGGTCATTCCCTTGAAGAAAACAGCGTCCTTCCCCATAACCCAACAGAAGCAATCAACTGTGAAGAACTATACTTCAGCATCCTTACCATAATTTTTAAGTACTCTCTTCAATAGCTTCTTGTTTGACTATTTTTTTTGGGGGGGGGCGATTTGTCATAGGAGCCTTCAGTGTCTATCATTCTTAGTTATGAGTGTACAGTCATCAGTAATACTACAAAAGAAGTGTCCTTAGCCATAGCAGCCAGCAACAGCATGGGCCATGAACACCCACATAGATTTCAGTGGCAGAATGGACCACAGGCATTAATGTGGTCTACAGAGGCAGCATGGAAGAAAAGGTCATTCTATACAGCTAAAATCCAGAAAACAACAATAACAGCAACCGTCCATCATCTTGGATACTGTGTTGTTGATCATAGTCAAGGTAATCTTGTGGTTGAGCAATATGTTTGGGGGCAGTAACTGCGCATGCTCCAGGCCTCAGTACCACCCTGGTTTTGCTCCAGGCCACCATGCTGGTGTTTGCAGCTTTTGGGCAGCTCCCTGATCTCACCCATGTTCTCCTTCCCACAATAAGGAGAACAGCAAGAGCAGCAGCAGAGATGGCACCATGCTGCAGGTCAAGCCTTTGGGTTGGGTGGTATCACTAGCCAAATGAGTGGCGATGGTGTGAGGCAGGCCTGGTGGTGGGCCAAGCCTCCTGGATGCCTTGTCTTCAGTAGCTCTGTTGCCTTCACATATCAATTTTACTTCTCTCTCCCTCCGTTCGGCCATCTTCCTCATCTCTTACTGCACATTCATTTATTAAAGTAACATTGCAACCTGTTGTGTGCCACACAGTATATTATTTTGCCCAAACAGCTTTACATGTACTCTTTACAATGAGTCATTGATATGGTTCAAGGTTCCTGAAAGCACCACATATACTCAACTAATGCTAAGACTCATCTCAGATATCTTTTTGTTGCCCAGAGTCAGGGTGATCTTGTGGCTGCACAGTGCATCTGGGAGGAAGATCTGCACAAGCTCCAGGCCACTGTACTCCTCCTTGCCCTCTGTGCCAGTTGCCCTGCCAACTCCCCATTCATGACAATCCTGCTTGCAGCCCTCTGTCCTAACCCTAGCAGGCTGGAATTGTTTTCTTTAATTTTTATCATTTCAGGAAAACTGGAGATTGAACCCAGAGCTTTGGATATTCAAAACAATTACTTTTATACAGAGCCTCATGCTCATCTCTTGCTATTTTGAAATTGTATTTTGTTTAGATTCAGCTAACCTTGAATTGACAGCATAGCTTAACATGGCCTTGAATTGATTGATACTCCTCTCACCATCTCCCAAGTGCCTGACTACAGGTCTGTGCCACCTTTAGAGAGTAATTAAAAAAAAAAACTATTATTGCATAGAAACCTAACTCATTTTTAATGTTGGTTTTATAATCTGCAGATTTGTTGAACCCATTCATCAGTTTTAACCTGATATGTGTGTATGCATAGATGTAGGCATGTGTAATATAGGATTTTCTACCTACTATATCATGCCTTATAACCAGCATATAAATTTTGCATTAAATGGTGATTATCCTCAAGATAATTGGAAATACTAGCTAACAAGGCACATGAAAGTTTGAAGTCTCTTATGCTGCCAATGTTTGCCGAGAGCTATTACTCTAATTCAATTTGAGATGCCTACTGTGGCATTAATACATACCATTAACCAAAAACTACTCCACATTATAAGCATAGTAATAAGATTAAACTCACCTGGCTTTCAACCAAAAGCAACACTACAAACATTAAAAAATTTACTTGGTGAATTAATAATGGAAGCTTCAAAGCATCTAAGAATGTTTTTCTGACTCATTTACATAGGTATTACTCGGCTTTCTCTTCCAAAAAAAGTAGTCATTTTAAGGAAACCCAAGAGTACAATTTAGAAAAGAGAGATTAAGATAAAAGCAAGATATTCAACTGAAGACCAATTGGACCATGATATCCTTTGCTATCTCAGTTATATTTTCCTTAGTCCCCTCGAATTTACTATTTTAATCATTCCTGGAATGAAGTTTCAGGTTGTGAAGGCTCACATGACAAAATCTACTCAAAATGTATTTTAAGTGTTTTGGTTTTGTTTTTTTTTTTTATAGAATAGTGTTTATTCAGGGTATGGGGAGGGGAGCTAAGAGGGTAGCAGAGGCAGAGAAAGGCAGAGATAGGGAGAGACTAGAGAAGTAGAGGCCAGCCCTGACCATGTGGAGGGGGGAAGGGAATGTGAGAGAGGGGGGACAAGAGGCAAGGCAAGAGAGCATGAGCAAGAGAGCAAGAGCAAGAGCAAGAGAGAGTTAAGTGTTTTTTAAACCATAAATTAGAAATAAAGATATGGACTCTCAATTGTTATGTTCACACATGATTGAAAAATATCAAATAGATAGCCAAGGAGCACCAGGAGAAGGCTACACTCCCAGGAGCATGGAAAAGCTGTGAGTGGGGTTAGGGCGAGCACCACTGCTCACCAAGATTTGCCCGGAACCAGCCAGATTCGGGGCCTGAGGAAAACTCGGGACAGGAAACCTCTGAACCTTCCGGTTTCCATCTGTGGGTGGAGACCTTTGCCTGGGCCACCAGGGGTCCATAGTCAAGTAGCTCCAGGAGAAGGCTACACTCCCAGGAGCGTGGAAAAGCCCTGACTGGGGTTAGGGTGAGCACCACTGCTCACCAGGACCCGCCCGGAACCCTCAGGTCACAGGAACATAGGTAAAATCGGGGACAGGAACTTTCCAGTTTCCATCTGTGTGTGAGGACCTCAGCCTGGGCTGTGGGGCTCCAGGGGAGAGCTGGTATCCCAGGAGTGCTGACACACCTTTGAGCACAGGCAGGGCCACCACTTCTGTTCAAGCTCACAGGATCAAGAGGGACCCTTGCAGAGCCATCAGGACATTCAAGCCAAGGGACAACTGGGGACAGGATCCTTCTAGTTTCTGTCTGCACCCCAGAACTGACATTGTGCCACGGCTCTCCAGGCCCAAGTACCTCTCATAGAGAGCTGGTCTTCAAGGAATATTGACACAGAGGCCTGCAGGAGGGGCAAGCCACAGCCAGACAGAGTAAGACCAGCTAACATCAGAGTTAACAAGATGGCAAAAGGCAAGGGTAAGAACATAAGGAACAGAAACCAAGGCTACTTGGCATCACCAGAACCCAGCTCTCCCACCACAGCAAGCCCTGGACAACCCAGTACACCAGAAAAGCAAGACTCAGATTTAAAATCATTTCTCATGTTGATGATAGAAGACTTTAAGAAAGAAATTAACACCCTTAAAGAAATACAAGAGAACAGAGATAAACAACTAGAAGTCCTTAAAGAGGAAACACAAACATCCATTAAAGAATTACAGGAAAACTCAATCAAACAGGCAGAATTACAG